>OX123204.2:31012120-31607343 GCA_944739405.2 Euclidia mi
AGTCAAGTTATGAGGTTCATTTTAACTGTAAAATGTGCAGTGTAAGAGACGCAATCGGTGCTTGTAACATTATTATTGCGTATCATGCTTAGTTTAAGAGGAATATCTTTTTTTCTAAATATCCGCTTTAAAATATGAAGATTTTCAAAAAAGTTTTTCTAAAAATCTAGAGATGCTAGCTTAATGGGGATACGAAATATTTCTTTTTATTGAATATATCTATTAGCTTCTTTAATAAAAAGACGGTGTCCGAAAAATGGTCTTCATAAAACACTGTGCGACGCGCGAAGAGGTATTATACGTGAGTTTTATAGCAAATAGTCACCCAGTCTATGTTGGTAGGCACCACCTGACCACCCATATTCGATAAGTGAAATTAATTGAAAGATTATAAGTCGTAAACCAATATTACGATCTTACTATATTACGATACTAACAATCATACGATTAGTTGTCAGTATCACAAACAAATTGCTCATTAACAAGGTAGATGCAATATTGCAAGGACAATTTGTATTCATTTAAAATGGAATAACAATGAAGGTTTGAACCAGTGAACACGTGAGTCATCACTGCGCGCTTGGCGCCAAAGTTGTGTCAAAGTGGCAATGCGATGATCATATGGATGTATAATTTGATAGGACTCACCAACTGAAAATCCTACCATTCCAAATCATGCTCGGAATACATTTCTATCTACAGGTGCATAAATGACATTTAAAGAACAAATCGGTGGGGTAAATGCATCGATTTTGAACTTAATTCAAAAACATTTATGGTGAGTTTGAGCCTCAATATCTCCTGAACCAATAATTTCCTAGATATGGTGCCAAAGTAAAAAACGTTTGTAATTATTGGTACAATATGAATTGAGTTTTCGTGTAAAAACCGTGACATACAAAAAAAACATTAGAAGACAAAAACCCATTGAAATGAAAGTCGCGCCCGAGATGAAATCTGCGTCATCGCGATAGGATCAAAAAACGAATGGTGAAGTCATATGTGTAAACAGATAATATTAAATTGATGAATAATGCTATCAAATCTTAAAGTTTAGGGTTGATCCGGAGTACAACATACATAAATTGTATATGGGACGTATCAAAGCCATTTAGGGTCGGTACCCACTGGTCCCCTAATATTCGTCCCCCGGAATAGAAGTTGTAGATTGGTCACCTATTTAGGTGCCCATTGGTACCCCGGCAGGGGACCAGATTATTTTAATAATTTTTTCAGGTACCCACTCGTACCCTGGAATAAAATTAAAGATTCGGCACCTACTCAGGTGCGTTTTGGGCACCTAATTGAAACCATTTTAATTTTTAGGTAAAAAATATTGTCATCGTTGTACATTCGTGTACAATATTGTTACGATATTAATAATTAAGTAATATCAATAGGTAATTTAAAGTATGTACTATAAAATAATCAAATTATATTATAGTATATATGGACTCTCATCGAATTGGCTAACTATATTGTTGGCCACTGTTCGCATTTTCTCGGAATTTGTCAAAGTGCAATCAGTTTGTTTTAAGTTTAGTCGCTAATCTCAGCGCAGTTAACTGATAGACTCTCGAGTAAAAGTAAATATTAATTAGTGTGTGTGTTCTGTAAAATTAAGTACTGATTTAAGTGAGTGACCAAATATGAGTATAAAAACATGTAAGTAGTATTTTTAACACTAGTTTACATAGCTCATATACTGATAAATACACAGTTAATATTTTTCGGAGCTAGTTTTGAATATTTATTGGTAAAACATTTTAGAAATCGATTTTATGAAAGGTTATGAGATTTTTTTCTTGTTTCGTATCCGTACGTACACATAATCTCTGTCTCTGTTCCAACCCTTCGTCACCCGTCTCTGTTCCAACCCTTGTAACTAAACTAGAAAACGTTGGTATAAGAGGAATCCCTCTTAAATTTTTAAAGACTACCTCACGGATAGACGACAAATGGTAAAGATAGACCAGTTCACTAGTGACGCGGCGGATGTGTCATTCGGCGTGCCACAGGGAAGCGTACTGGGACCTACACTTTTCCTAACGTATATAAACGATCTCTGCAACTTAAAAGTGTTAAACGCTAAAATTTTTGCCTACGCCGATGGCACGGCTGTTGTCTTCTCTGGGAAAAACTGGTTGGAAGTCAAACTTCACGCAGAGCTGGGTATGGCCCAGATTGCTAACTGGCTCAATGACAATCTACTCACCCTAAATACATCCAAAACTAATTACGTCTGCTTCAGCATTTCAAATCGTTCGCAACCGGAGGAGGACTTTACAATTAAAATACACTCTTGAAACAAGCCTTTTTCTAATACCTTTAAGTGTTCAAAAATAGATAAAGTACCACAAGCAAAATATTTAGGTGTCATAATTGACCAACGGCTTTCGTGGTACTCTCATCTGGAACACATCACTGGAAGAGTCAGGAAACTTGGTTGGATTTTTAAAACCTTACTGTATGATGTCCCTACTCAAATCAATAAAAATGTAGGTCCGCCTAGAAATCTATTAAATTAAATTTATAATGCAATAGCAAAATCAGTTGTAGTATACTGTATCCCTATTTGGGGAGGAGCAGCTAAATCAAAATTTATAGAAATTGAACGAGCACACCGAGCTTTAATAAAAATAATGTACTTTAAAAAAGTTAGATTCCCTACAGAGAGTCTTTATCAGATAAGCGGCCTGCTTTCTGTTAGGAAATTATACATTGTTCACACTGTTTTAAAAATATTGTAAAGGTGAATATATGTATAGTATAAATCCTGCATATCACTGAGGAATTTTATAAGTTATATAAGTTTCATATAGAAAAATCTATTTACAAGTTGACAATGTACCTATACGTACTATACGCAAGATATTGCTGACACTTCGAATACGTTGTACCTAATATACAAAAACAAAAGTAAATTAACATAATTGTATGGCCATGGATTTGGGGTCTGAAATTTATTGAGCATATGAGGAAAGTAAAGAGCATCCTTTCTGTATATATAACTTTTCCACTTTTGGTAGAATCTTCGAGAAAAGTAAGAAAATCTAAAAATCCAAAATCTCGCTTAAATTTGATTCTAGTCAAGTTATGAGGTTCATTTTAACTGTAAAATGTGCAGTGTAAGAGACGCAATCGGTGCTTGTAACATTATTATTGCGTATCATGCTTAGTTTAAGAGGAATATCTTTTTTTCTAAATATCCGCTTTAAAATATGAAGATTTTCAAAAAAGTTTTTCTAAAAATCTAGAGATGCTAGCTTAATGGGGATACGAAATATTTCTTTTTATTGAATATATCTATTAGCTTCTTTAATAAAAAGACGGTGTCCGAAAAATGGTCTTCATAAAACACTGTGCGACGCGCGAAGAGGTATTATACGTGAGTTTTATAGCAAATAGTCACCCAGTCTATGTTGGTAGGCACCACCTGACCACCCATATTCGATAAGTGAAATTAATTGAAAGATTATAAGTCGTAAACCAATATTACGATCTTACTATATTACGATACTAACAATCATACGATTAGTTGTCAGTATCACAAACAAATTGCTCATTAACAAGGTAGATGCAATATTGCAAGGACAATTTGTATTCATTTAAAATGGAATAACAATGAAGGTTTGAACCAGTGAACACGTGAGTCATCACTGCGCGCTTGGCGCCAAAGTTGTGTCAAAGTGGCAATGCGATGATCATATGGATGTATAATTTGATAGGACTCACCAACTGAAAATCCTACCATTCCAAATCATGCTCGGAATACATTTCTATCTACAGGTGCATAAATGACATTTAAAGAACAAATCGGTGGGGTAAATGCATCGATTTTGAACTTAATTCAAAAACATTTATGGTGAGTTTGAGCCTCAATATCTCCTGAACCAATAATTTCCTAGATATGGTGCCAAAGTAAAAAACGTTTGTAATTATTGGTACAATATGAATTGAGTTTTCGTGTAAAAACCGTGACATACAAAAAAAACATTAGAAGACAAAAACCCATTGAAATGAAAGTCGCGCCCGAGATGAAATCTGCGTCATCGCGATAGGATCAAAAAACGAATGGTGAAGTCATATGTGTAAACAGATAATATTAAATTGATGAATAATGCTATCAAATCTTAAAGTTTAGGGTTGATCCGGAGTACAACATACATAAATTGTATATGGGACGTATCAAAGCCATTTAGGGTCGGTACCCACTGGTCCCCTAATATTCGTCCCCCGGAATAGAAGTTGTAGATTGGTCACCTATTTAGGTGCCCATTGGTACCCCGGCAGGGGACCAGATTATTTTAATAATTTTTTCAGGTACCCACTCGTACCCTGGAATAAAATTAAAGATTCGGCACCTACTCAGGTGCGTTTTGGGCACCTAATTGAAACCATTTTAATTTTTAGGTAAAAAATATTGTCATCGTTGTACATTCGTGTACAATATTGTTACGATATTAATAATTAAGTAATATCAATAGGTAATTTAAAGTATGTACTATAAAATAATCAAATTATATTATAGTATATATGGACTCTCATCGAATTGGCTAACTATATTGTTGGCCACTGTTCGCATTTTCTCGGAATTTGTCAAAGTGCAATCAGTTTGTTTTAAGTTTAGTCGCTAATCTCAGCGCAGTTAACTGATAGACTCTCGAGTAAAAGTAAATATTAATTAGTGTGTGTGTTCTGTAAAATTAAGTACTGATTTAAGTGAGTGACCAAATATGAGTATAAAAACATGTAAGTAGTATTTTTAACACTAGTTTACATAGCTCATATACTGATAAATACACAGTTAATATTTTTCGGAGCTAGTTTTGAATATTTATTGGTAAAACATTTTAGAAATCGATTTTATGAAAGGTTATGAGATTTTTTTCTTGTTTCGTATCCGTACGTACACATAATCTCTGTCTCTGTTCCAACCCTTCGTCACCCGTCTCTGTTCCAACCCTTGTAACTAAACTAGAAAACGTTGGTATAAGAGGAATCCCTCTTAAATTTTTAAAGACTACCTCACGGATAGACGACAAATGGTAAAGATAGACCAGTTCACTAGTGACGCGGCGGATGTGTCATTCGGCGTGCCACAGGGAAGCGTACTGGGACCTACACTTTTCCTAACGTATATAAACGATCTCTGCAACTTAAAAGTGTTAAACGCTAAAATTTTTGCCTACGCCGATGGCACGGCTGTTGTCTTCTCTGGGAAAAACTGGTTGGAAGTCAAACTTCACGCAGAGCTGGGTATGGCCCAGATTGCTAACTGGCTCAATGACAATCTACTCACCCTAAATACATCCAAAACTAATTACGTCTGCTTCAGCATTTCAAATCGTTCGCAACCGGAGGAGGACTTTACAATTAAAATACACTCTTGAAACAAGCCTTTTTCTAATACCTTTAAGTGTTCAAAAATAGATAAAGTACCACAAGCAAAATATTTAGGTGTCATAATTGACCAACGGCTTCCGTGGTACTCTCATCTGGAACACATCACTGGAAGAGTCAGGAAACTTGGTTGGATTTTTAAAACCTTACTGTATGATGTCCCTACTCAAATCAATAAAAATGTAGGTCCGCCTAGAAATCTATTAAATTAAATTTATAATGCAATAGCAAAATCAGTTGTAGTATACTGTATCCCTATTTGGGGAGGAGCAGCTAAATCAAAATTTATAGAAATTGAACGAGCACACCGAGCTTTAATAAAAATAATGTACTTTAAAAAAGTTAGATTCCCTACAGAGAGTCTTTATCAGATAAGCGGCCTGCTTTCTGTTAGGAAATTATACATTGTTCACACTGTTTTAAAAATATTGTAAAGGTGAATATATGTATAGTATAAATCCTGCATATCACTGAGGAATTTTATAAGTTATATAAGTTTCATATAGAAAAATCTATTTACAAGTTGACAATGTACCTATACGTACTATACGCAAGATATTGCTGACACTTCGAATACGTTGTACCTAATATACAAAAACAAAAGTAAATTAACATAATTGTATGGCCTATACGAAAATGTCGAGAATTGCGTTAAAAAAAGATATCATTTATAAAACAGTTACTTAAAAATCAATCGTACGTGACTGTGAGTATGTATAAAAAGTACAAATAAATACGAATTTTTTGATATCTAAAATACTGTGTAACGTAAAAAAGACCTTTCAGGTGTCCAATGTTACGTTATCCCTACTAGGGTGTGTTTAAATGAGAAACGTGGTTAAATGTTACAATAAAAATTTATTTAATTGCCAATTAATTTTAGACATCATATAGCAAGCGTTACCTTAATGAAAAAAATTACTATTTATATGATATTAAAAAAAATTTACACAGGGTCGCGTGGTTCGGCGAGAGGTGGGGTTTTTGTTGAGATTCCTGCTGCCGATGGTCCAGGAGATGTTGGTGACTTAACTCGGAGCTGTAGTCGCCGCAAAAGGATGAACGCGGCCAGCGCTACCATATTTATAGCCCGTTGCAGGGCGCGGGCGGCGGGGTCGACCGGGCCGAGTGATGCGTCAAGGATTGACGTCACACACGGGGAGTGTGTGACGTCAATCCTTGACGCCGCATTCCATTCTCGCGCACAAATAACTGGTTTCTGATTATGATACAAAATCGACAACGGCAAATACACAATTCGGAATAGGTTGCAATGTATAGTACATCACCGCAGGAGACAATCGATGACATAGTGTACACAACCATAGCCAAAAACACAAAAAAAAATATTCACGGCACGATGTAATGTATAGTACATCGTCGAAGGAGACTGTCGACGACATAGTACACACTACCATAGTTAAAAACACAAAAAAAATTCGCTGCAAGATGTAATGTATAGTACATCGCCGAAGGAGACTGTCGACGACATAGTATACACTACCATAGTTAAAAAACACAAAAAAAATAAACACAATCGAGAATCGAACCACAGACCGATCCGACAACAACCTTTCAGCCACTGAGCCATAAGGGAAAAAATATTTTATTATATTTCGATCAGTCATTACCAAAGCCATAAGTAACAAGATATATGGGTACACGATTTAGCTGTAATTAGGAGTTAAAGATTTTTATATTATGTGTGTAACGAAGTGTTAAGTTATTTTAGTGATTAGTTCATTAGTGATGAGCATTAATCATTACATTCTTAAACTTTGCAGTGAGTTAATTTAAGATCTTTTATATGGCAATCACCAAGAGAAACACATCTGACATTTATATAGTTAGATAGTTATCTGATATTTCGATAATTAGTTAGATAAATAACAGATTATTTGTAACAGTATTACATTTAATAAACTTTATTACAATTTATAACTGAAACATTTATTCATTTTATGTTAGCATGTTTACATAAATCATTAACACAACACAATGCATTAACTTGTGAACTTCGACTCGGAAACAAAAGAACCATTGTTGGCCTTCACAAACAATTATGTAGGTAATTATAACTTCGCATACATATGCGTCTTACATTGTTGTAAATGACACTGTACCCAATCGTTTATAAACTTGTTTATGCTGTAATAGAATAAGATTCAGTTATTTTATTCAGCTTTTAGGTTTAAAATAGTTGATTGTAAAATACGAAAGGGTATTCTTAAACTTCTACATCAATTAATTCGCTTTAGTTATTAAAGTATATAAATTATTGATTTATGTATAAGTACCCACATTAGTTATTTAAGTATTGAAAATATTTATTTAATTTGTGTGTAAACAGCCACTTTAGTTATTTAATGAGGTATAAATATTATTATTTGATTCATATGTAAATAGCCACTTAGTTATTCTAGAGTAGAAGTTATTGATTCAATTTATGTGCAAATACCCACTTTAGTTAAAGTTAGTTTCAATTGAATTAAGTTTGATAAATTCAGTTAGATATAATAACATTTGCGTTAACACAAGAACACAATATAACCACTACTTAAACTGGTCTAGTAAAACCAGATGCATAGCATTTAGTAAAAAGGAAACAAGTTACATATTGACAATTAAGTAGTTTTCCGGCCGTCAGCGGCTTAATTTTACCATTAATTTATCATTATATGTTTTATATATTTCAATAGAAACCAGACATTGAAAGAACAATCCTAGCGACACAAAACATTACAAAAAGAACATAATTCAATAATTGCGACGCAGGAATTTTATGTTTGAGTTCACAATGAACAGTAAATGCATAAATAGATGCATTTGCAAATGACATACCGATAGGCAGTAACAAGGAGATAAAATCGAAGACCAAAAACATCGATTGTAGCATAATAAACATTTGACAAAACGAACAACTAATAATTCTACGATGATATTCGTATTTGTATACCAAATAGACAATAATTACATTCGTTCATTATTGTTAGTGAGCAACTTGCATGTGACACGTGTACATTTTATTAATAAATGAACGCGGAATTCTAGCTAGATACCTAGTATATAATACGCTAGCATCTTAGGTACGTTCATTCTCAGCCATTCCAACTATGTTAGGTACACGTGGTATAATAAAGATGCAACTTTCTTAGTAAGAAAGAAAAGAAAAGTTAATTTTAAAAGATAATCGCCGTAGTAGGCGGTAACAGTATTTAATAATAGCTACTATATAGAAATATATCGCCGTACAAAATCACTAGCAGAAGGTTATAGTAGAAAATAAAAAGAAATGAAAAAGAGAAGGGTGTGAATTCGTTCTATAAGTCAGCCAAAGCAGATTATTAGCAATAATTACCAGTAGCACTTAATTACCTTAGTGGCATTTAAAAAAACTAATCGCGAAGCAATACGATCAAGGTGACCTAAGCACGTCGTTAGTGGACGTGAGGCCATAAATCGCAATATACAAAGAATGCGATCGACGAATGTGACCTTAGCGCGTCTTTAGAGGACACGTGGCCGCAGTCGAACGATTATAACTCGTTACTTATGCGGTTGATACACAATAATTATCACACGCGGTAACAGAAATAGTTATAATATAAAATGCTTACCATGCGTAGTAAGACAAAATTTGTCTGTTGTGACCGGCTCAACACAAAACCGACCTTCCGAGCACAACAGAACAAAAAGAGAAAATGTCTATTGTGGCCGGCACAACACCACCGACTTCCCGTCCACAATAAAACAAGCAAAAAGAAACAATAAATGCCACTAAAATAATTACACACTGGTTTGGAACGATTTCACACATACACAAAAAATAAAAATAAAAAGACTCACCGGCAGCGGATTCTCAACAAAACCCTACCTATAATATTCCCGTGGGCGCCACTGTAACGTAAAAAAGACCTTTCAGGTGTCCAATGTTACGTTATCCCTACTAGGGTGTGTTTAAATGAGAAACGTGGTTAAATGTTACAATAAAAATTTATTTAATTGCCAATTAATTTTAGACACCATATAGCAAGCGTTACCTTAATTAAATTTAAGTACCTTGAAAAATATAGACAAATTAGTAATAATTATACATCATAAATATCATTATTAAAATCCTCTTCCTCCTCTCTCCTAATAAAAACTTTGCTGTGCCCAACTGGGTCCATAATTGATACTACCCTTATGTTTAATACCTCATAGTAATTATGGAATGCAATAAAGTATTGAGTATTGAGTAAAGTGCATTATGTAATATTAATACTGCACTTTAATTAGGAATATGATTACAAAATCATTTTTGTTAACTTTTGCAGTATAATAAATTTGTATGGAGACAGATAATCATCATCATCAAGCCTTTAACAGTCCACTGCTGGACTAGGCCTCTCCTTTGAAAGGAGGAATTGGCCTACTGTACCACGCTGGCCAAACGGGTTGGTATAGGGTTTGTATCAAGTTTTCCTTCTCTTACAGTGCTGTTCTCTGCATAATATGCTCCCTCTGTCGGCTCTTACGACACTCATGGGATGATATGGGGTGGTGACATTCCGTATTCTTAATCCGTCACCACACGGACAGATAATACTTCATTTTAATAAAAAAAACGAATTAAAATACTTTTTGTAGACTTACAAAAAAAAGGAAAAATACGCCCGATATCTCAAAAAATCGGGATTCAGAATATATATTAAACCTAAAACTGACCAAATGCCGACTACTGCACTTAAGGTTCAGGCTACAGCATAGTAACAAAGCCTTTTCTTTTGACGTGACAACGTCTTATAAATTGGTTTGCCGGGTGACACTTCAAGAAACTGCGTTACGCTCCGCTCACGTTATGCGCTCACAATGAGAGCGAGTGAGAGGCACGCGTCCCGCCTAAGAGCGAGAGAGACAGACATAAAAAGTGAAAGGCACGCGTCTTTCATCCTTCTTCCTACTATACGAATGAATATTCACATTAAAATTATTTTACCACTCAAAGTCGTTGTCACGTAAAACTTTCGCCCGTATACCGACTTTACAGGCAACCAATTTTTTTTCTCATAGTAAAAAAAAACCAGCCACTTCTTTTTTGTTTATACGTAGAACTGTACTTCTATCTTGTTCGAACACATATAACTGCTTAGTGAACAAATATGGTAGACTGGTGGTTCTAAGTTTTTTAAGGTTACCAACTATCAAATGTTTAGATGCAATTTATCGCTAGGATCTACTTTCAGAAAAAATAAAAATAGGAGAAAAATAAGACGCTAATGTGGATAAGAAAAATATAGCAATATTGAAGATTCGGGAAGTAAAATTCTCACACTCAAGTCGTCTATAATTGCAACTAAGTAATTAGAATTCTTAATTTTTTAAACTTTTAAGTTTTGTAATTAAACTTTTTATAGCATTTAAATACAATTATGTTGATATTTAAATTTTTAGCTTATAATTTTATTATACCTTACTTTTTTGTTATCGCTGAACAGGTTTATCAGACTTTTGCGACGGCGAATAACTCGCATTCGCATTTAAAGTATGTCCTTTAATTTGGTATCTGTATTACAGTATGGGTCCCTAACAAGGACAGCTTAAAGTCCATTTATAAAACACCGTCCTTCGAAGTACGCCATATTTGATTTGCTTTTTCAAGGTAATCTCAGTAAGCCCTTTTACTTGATACTCATATTGTCAAAGGGCCTTAAAAATAACGAATGGTGTCCCACCATAATGGATTAAGAATGAAATCACACACCTAACCATGCATTGTTATCCAATTTACACGTGTAACTACACAAAATTTCCCCTCAATCACTTTGATATATCTGCTTCAAAATTGAATTGCATATTTCCACCCTAACAACCAAAGTTACAGACATAGCAAGTAAAATAAAACTTGTACAAAGTTAAAGGACTTCAACTATGCTATAAACATGAAAAATCACCAGCAAGTTGTCTAACAAGAACATCTATCACTTTATCGCCCAAATTTACAAACTTACAAGTTTCGTAAACCTAAACCTTAAAGTTCATTAAAGCGTTTACCTAACATTGAGTAAACTACTTCTTAACTACAAAAATGTTATTGTCGAATAGCAATCTAATATACTTGACCTTAAGGTCAAGTATATTAGATTGCTAAATCTGATCTGATGAAAACATATAAAAATAAACCATTTCGCTTATGTCTAAACAACAATGACGCCAGGATTTATTCTAATACTTGAAAAAAAATTGGCACAGATTTCTATTTATCAGCCAAACGGTAATGGTCGCAGTGGACCTCATACAATGATGTCGTTTTTATCCATTAACCGTTACATTTATTTTGTAAATGGTGTTGATTTAAAACGTAGAGAGACTGGGGGGTGACTTAATTTTCGTGTTTACTGAGTGGAATGATTAAAACAGCTACAGTCGTAATGAAAACAAATGACCTTGTTCTATGATAGTAATATCCTCCTATTTTATGGAAACATATATTTAAGCCGTGCGTTACACGGTCGTTTGGGATTTAGATGGAAAATGTCTGTCAGAGTTTGAAGAAGGAATTAAATTAGGTTTAATTTGTGAAGTTATTGTGGAACACTTCTTATGTATTTTTCAAGCTTCTTTTATATGTTCATATAGAAGCTTTATATTTGACCTACAAAAAATATACAACAAAAATCTAAATATTGCGTCGTTTACTAAATATTAACAACATAATATTCTTTCAGGTTGAATACCGTCTGATAAAATTTTATATATGTTGGTATCAAAGTGTTTTCCATCTGCCGTTAGATAAAGGACAATGTATTTACAACATAAACAATTTGATAATAATGGCTAAGGAAAATATATTATATATACGCCACTATTTTTTTATTAGTACAAAAAATTTAATGGGGCTCTAAGCATTTTTAACTAATCATATTTATGTATGTAAAACATAAAAATATTAAGTTCCAAAACTGTCCCAAAACTGTCCACAAAAATACGTAATGATTGGTAAATGCATAACTAAATACTATGTTGTAGTAGTAATTTTACGCGGCACTACTCCATTGATAAATTTGTGCAAACTCGAAGCTCGCCAACCCCTTCCCTCTGCGCCCGCGCCGCAGTGCTAAATTGAAGGCGGTAGCGAGCGGATCCTTTTTTCGCGGCAACAATTATTGTTTGTTTACATTTGCCCAAAGCGATGGCTTATCAGTTCACATCACGCGAGTGCAGCTGTGCGTTTGTACAGGAAAGTGTTTGGAAGCCAGTGGATTGGTTGAGGCGGGCCTGTATCTTGGCTTCCATGCTCACCATTGTGTACAAAAGTGAGCCGGTTAGTGTCGAACAATTTAAACAGCGCATATTGGACGCTTTTGACGAAGTGAAAAGTCAGAGAAGCGTACTTCTTTCGCTAAAAAACAATTTAATAAAACGTGCTGTGTATTGACAATGGTGGTGGACATTTCGAAGATCAATTGAAATACTTGTTAGTAAAGTAAAAATTACCTACTTAAGTAAATAATAATTTGATGCGGGCGGCTCAAAGTCGGTCTGTGTGGAGAACCTTGAGGGAGGCCTATGTCCAGCAGTGGACGTCTCTAGGCTGACATGATGAAGATGAAATAATAATTGTAAATAGCAGCTGATTCTAACTTCATAAATACGCCAAAATTACTCTTTTCTTTTAGTACAGAATACGCTCTTTTATTTTGATATGTGTCTGCTTTCTAATTACATACCTCCGTATTTAATTACTTGTAAAACGGTAAATTTTGCCAGTCCTAAGCCCGGATGAAGTATGAAGGAGAGGGTAGAATTAAGAAAATTAAAAGTAACTACCTACACTTATTATTTTGCTTCATTTTATTGTCTAAGGCTACCTACATTATAAGTGCGACGGAAAGAATGCGTAAGAGTAGGACGGAAAGTAAGTACTATCAATGGAGTAGTGAATGGATTGTTATAATTATGTATGCGTGTTAGTGTGAGTGTTTGTATGCGAATTTGACGGAAAACAAACAAAAATCTGAAAAAAATGATTCTAAAATGTGCCATTGCATACCACCTGTCAAGTGTAACAACTTAACAAAACGTGATTGTAAAGCGTTCGGAAACGCATAAAAAATGATCTATGCTTGCGAGCGTTATTGTGATAATTATCAGACCATTATTTTTAAGAAATTTATATTCTGTATAATAATATTTTTATAACAATAAACACCATTATAAGTTCAAAGAAGTTTATTCATGATGATTTGTTACACACAATTATACAGTTCTATGACAGTCTATGATTTAGGTAAAGATTTTCTACAAAAAACAAATGATTACAACTTTGCTAAGATATTATGAAACTCCTACGACACATATATGATAATAATGTCATCGCTAATATGTCCTTAAAGTTTTTGTACTAATTAAAAAATAGTGGTGTATATAGTTATATATACTATTATTAAATATAGGTTTTCAGTCAAATTAGTGTCTTTTTATTTTAAAATTCGGACATTTACCAACTTATGCTGGTAAATCTTAGGAGTTACTGGTTCGGGTAGTCGATGCAGCGTACTATCGATTTGGTTTACTGTCGATGTAGCATACCGTCGTTTTAGTGTACTAATACACTTGAGCATTTACCTGTAATGAGTATTCTCGCGAATGTTACAAAACAAATGAGTGTGTTTTAGCGAGCATTCTCACGAACATTCAGGCGAGCCTTAGAATATAGATAATACATAAAATTCGCGCTACAATGGCGGTTAAACCTAATATAGTTACTTCACTTTGACTTATGATTTTAATCTAGGGAAGAATCTTCGTAGTTTGACTCAGAATCAGACTCAGAATAAATATCGATAATGTTTACAATAGAGATTCAAAGATGTTTATTTGCAAACTAAGTGTACAGTTTATGGTCTTACTTGGTATACATTATGTGCTTACAACTTAGCAACGTTTTACAGGTATAGCAAAAATTGAGGACAAATCATAATATTAATTTTTACAAACATGTATCATTTTTATATACAATTTATTCGTTTTATATTTAAGGCATAAATAGCTCGGTTTTTTGCCAACGTTTCGGCTGACTTGCTTCAGCCGTGGTCGCGGCGGGACTGGTGAGCTCAGCGCCGTCCTTGTGTTGTGCGGGTTTTGGCACCTACCCTCACTGGATTTTTATTTTTGTTTTTAATCGCACTGTCGGTACCTCGACACACTACACTAATGACGTCTATACACTGTTGAGCTGTATCATTACGGCGGTGTTTACACTAATTGATGACTGGATTCCAAGTTGTTGATAATCTAAATCTATCCTCCCGGTTGAAATTCTTGTGTTTTTTGATTTCCGCGACCACGGCTGAAGCAAGTCAGCCGAAACGTTGGCAAAAACCGAGGTATTTATGCCTTAAATATAAGATTTATCGCGAGCAAGACACGCTTTATAACCTTGTATAATGTATACTAATCGCGAAAGTTTAAAATCGTTTAATTTATTAGTTGTACCTATTATTCATGTCGGCTCTGTAGATCGTCTTATTAATATATATTATATATAAACTTATATTATTTTTCAGTTATAGTTTTTACCTATTGCCAAGAACTCTTCAACAGAATAGAAACAGTTTTTTAGTAGAAATTCTTTTAATTTATTTTTAAATGTATGAAATTTTGTTTCGCTTTTGATATTTTTCGGTATTTTATTGTATATTCGCATAGCCATATAATGTGGGCTTTCGTTCAACATTTTTATTCGTGAAGGTGGTAAGTAAAGGTGACTTTTGTGGCGAGTGTTTACATTATGAGTTTCTTGCACTTTTGTGATAATGTATGGATATTTTTAAATACATAAGTGCTGATATCATAAATGTAAATAGAAGGTAAGGTGAGCAGGTGATATTTTAAGAAGTATGGTTTACAACTTTGTTCGTAATTTATTTGTGCTATTATCCTTATACATTTTTTTGCATTATAAACACATCTTGTTATACACCGCTATTTTTTAATTAGTACAAAAACTTTAAGGACAGATTAGCGAAGATATTATTATCATATATGTGACGTAAGAATTTCATAATATCAATAAAGAGCAAAGTTATTATCATTTGTTTATTGTAGAAAATCTCACTTAAATCATAGTCATATTTTACAATCCATTCACTAATTCATTGATAATATTCCATCCTGCTCATTCGCATTCTCTCTGTCGCACTTATGATGTAGGTAGCAATAGAAAATAAAATGAAGAAAAATAATAAATGTAGGTAGTTATTTTTTAATTTTGTTAGTTCTACCCTCTCCTTCATACTTCATTCGGGCGTAGGACCGGTAAAATTTATCGTTTAACAAGTAATTAAATACGGAGGTATGTAATTAGAAAGCAAACAAATATCAAAATAAAAGATGGTGTTCTGGACTAAAAGAAAAGAGTAATTTTGGCGTATTTATGAAGTTAGAATCATCTGCTATTTACAAATTATTTTATCATCATCATGTCAGCCTAGAGACGTCCACTGTTGGACATAGGCCTTCCTCAAGGTGTGTGGAGAACACAGACCGATTTTGAGGCGCCTGCATCAAATTATTATTTACTTAAGTACGTATTATTTACTAAACTTACAAGTATTTCCATTGTCCTTCGAAATGTCCACCACCGTTGTCAAAAGCATCCAATATGCACTGTTTTAATTGTTTGACACTGACCCGGTCACTTTTGTACACTCACAATACGATGTCCATGGGTACACAGCTGCACTCGCGATTTTTCCACTCAAAAAGTACGCACGAAGCATAGCTACATACTCCCGTGATATGAACTGATATGATAGGCCATCGCGTCGGGCAAACGTAGACAAACAATTAAGTTTTGCAACGAAATTAGATACGCTGACTTTCGCTAGTAATTTAGTACTGTTTGTGGCATCGTCGGGGCGTGGCGCAGGCGCAGAGGGGCGGGGGTAATTTATCAATGGTATGATAGTACACGGGTCGGTCATAGTATTAGTATTGCATTTACCAATTATCACGTATTTTAGTGGACAGTTTTGAGACAGTTTTGGGACTTAGTGTTTTTATTTTTCAACTACATAATTATGATCAGTTAAAGATACTTAGTGCCCTGTTAAATTTTTTGTACTAATTAAAAATAGCGGTGTATATCCACACTGTTCCCCCATAATATGACTCCATATCCAAGCCACGAATAGGCGTAAGCATGGTATGCTGATAGCGCAGTTTTTGTATCTGTGCTATGATTTAGATGGAACAGGGCGTAGGTGAATTTGGAAAGTTTCGTTTTTAACTGTTCAATATGGCTTTTCCAATTTATAGGCGAGTCTATATTTATGCCTAATAATTTAAAGGTTGTTGTTGTATTTATTATAGATTTTTTATAGTTTAATTTAATTTCTAGCGGTGGTGTCTGATATGATCTAAACTGTATGATTTTTGTTTTATTATAATTTATTTCCAGATTATGTTTTTGAAACAAATTTTCGACATTTTGCAAAGTGTTATGTAATAACTCATTTAGGTTTTCATTTTTTTCTTGCTTTAATAATAATGAGACGTCATCCGCAAATAGAATCGGCTGGATGTATTCATTTTTAAAGGATTTTGGCTGGTCGTTTATGTAGATTAAAAACAGGATACATCCAAGTACGCTACCTTGGGGGATTGAACAGGTTAATGTTCTTGTACTACATCTTATTATTTCTATCTTGTGTTTGCTTACGTTATAATATTCAAGTTGGACTAATTGTTTCCTGTTTTGTAGGTAAGACTTGAACCAGCTGAAGGCGGGTCCTCGTATTCCTGAACCTCTTAGTTTCATGAGTAGGATGTCGTAAGAAACTTTATCGTACGCCTTGGTCATATCAAGCATCAAACCCAGAGCTGTCCGCTTATCATTTATATGCTGGATTGCCGTTTGAACGTAATTGAACACTGCAGTTGTTGTGGACTTTGATTTTCTAAACCCATGTTGAAAGTGGTCTAATATATTATAGTTTTCTAAAAAGTTGTAAAGTTGATTACACATTGCTTTCTCAAATACTTTTGAGAATGTCGGCAGTAGGGCTATTGGTCTGTAGTTATTTGGGGTAGTGTTATCGTCCTTCTTGTGTATGGGTTTTACTAAAGATATTTTTAGTGAGTCTGGGAACTGACCTACTTTCTTAGTAGGTCAGTTCCCAGACTCACTAAAATTTATTAAGTGTGTTAGTGGTTCTGATAGTTCTTCTGCACATAACTTTAATTAGATTGGGGAGGGACGTCATCAATACCTGAACTGTGTTTGTTTTTCATTAATATTATTATTGAAATTTTTTTTTTTGGTCTACTGGGCGTAAAAACATAGAGCATGTAGGTGGGTTTACTACTGAATGTCCTTTCATAGCCTGACTGTCTGATGCAGTTTCGCCAACCGTCACGCAATAGTCGTTAAACACGTTACTACTTGTTTTTGGACATACTATGCCGTGATTGTTTATATTTAATGTTATATTTTTGTATTGTTTGGGTTTTGTTTTCCCTGTTTTCGTATTTATAATTTTCCACATTGTTTTTGTTTTGTTATCGGATGAATTCATTTGTTTGATATACTGCTGTTTTTTTTTGATAATTTAACACAACTTTTTAATATTTTACTATACATATTGTAGTATTTTTTTATAGTTTCATTGTTGTTAGTTTCGTTCAGTAAAATTTTAAGAGCTCTTTTATGTCTACTTGAATTTCTTAAACCTGTCGTAAGCCACGTTTTTATGGGTGTATTTTTGAGTTTTAACTTTTGAAAGGGTATATGTTCGTCTAGTAATTTCATTATAATGGAAGAAAATGTATCATATTATTATTAATTTTTTTATTTGATTGTATTATTTTATCCCATTCGATTTCTTTTAAAGATTCTTTTAAGTTTTGCATATTATTTTTGTAAATTTGTTTTTTTATGTGAGCCACATTTTGTTTTTGTTTATAGATGCATTTTTAGTTTGGTTTATAATTACATTAATTGATTTATGGTCTGAAATACCATAATTCTCTACATATGCTTTGCTAATAAGTGGCTTGTAATTAGTGAACAACAGATCTATACAGGTAGAAGTAGTTTTTGTAACACGTATAGGTTGTGTAATTAGCCGACATAAATTGTGTGATACCATAAAATCTAAAAATTTCTTTGTTGTGGGTTTTTTTGTAAGAATGTTTATACTAAAGTCTCCACCAATTATTAAGGATTTGTTTGTTGCTTTGACCCTTCTTAAGACTTTTTCGATTTGTTCATAGAAAATATTAATATGGCGATCTGCTCTATATAATCCTATTATTATACCGTTTAGTTTAGGCAACTCTATGGCACATTCAATAGTAATTTCCTTAGAGTAACATGTACTATCCTTCCTTTCAATAAAGTCTACAGTATCTTTAACAAGGAGACAAACCCCTCCACTTTTATGATAAATTTATAATTTTCGCGGCAGAAATAGTAAGCTACTTTTTATCTTGATAGTTGGATTGTTTCACAATATTGGTATTTTTTCCATATCTCTGATGATGATATTATGGTGATGTTCGACTCCATAAGGACCTGTTCCAATGAATCCACCTTATTACCCATGCCTTGTATATTTTGAAATGTGATAATAAAATCATTTTTCAAGTTTGAAGTTTTTAAGGTGTTTTCATTGATGCATTGCTCCTTTTGCTCTGATACTTTATATTGTTGTTCTATTTGCTCAAAAAATGTGCGGTAGATCCTTAGAAATAAACATATTAGGTTAAACTGCTGTTTTAGTGTGATTTCAATATTTTTCTATATTCTACGGACTATTTGAATTTAGATTGTTCGCTAGAATGATCGTGAAAATGTCGACAATACAGAAAACGGCAATTGCTCGCTGTTCTGTTACAAGTAAATGCCCAGGTGTATCAGCGCCATTAGAGTAACATGGAAATAGTTTTAACGTTAACGTTTAGTTTAGTCTATTGTAAATTTTGACTATGGTCACACTGAACTGTCAATTTCCGTTTCTGAAAATTGGCTGACGCCGTTTGGTCTCTCTCGCGTGGGTTTGTAATTGAAATAAATTGATCGCCTTTTGAAAAGCACATCCTGGTAGCTTCGCGAATAGTTTGTTCGTTTCCCGCGGTCAGCGAAAAAACCTGGTATAAAAAGTTGTCTTGACCACGCCGTATCTTGTAATCCACGTTTTGCCTCTCGCGTGCTTTTGTGATATAAAATTAAATTTGGAACCCGCTTGAAGGCCGCTTCTTGATCTGCCGGCATCGGTAAACTGTGATAAAAGTCAAACATTTGTAACTTATCGAACATTATAAAACACGTGTGTAAATTCCTGGTTGGTGCCCGAGGAGTAGGACGCCGACTGGATCCTGTGGTATTTATTCGATTTTCTTGTTATTTTGGCCAAAATTATGAGTTAATCTTATAGGTCCACTCAAGAGCATCATCAGGAGCATCAGTAAGATTTGGTAAGACATTTTATTAATATTATATTTTATATTCATTCACTGTGCAACGCAGTGCATTGTGTCTGGATCCTTATCTTGTCGTAGTCAGGCAGATGTATTACAACTTCCACTGTGCATTCTGAAAAATTCCTGCCTGCCTACGGCAATTCTAGACAGCCATTCTTATACGTTTTACAACATATTAGTCGTTGCGTCAAGCAAAACCAAAGGATTTGAGACCCGTGGCAAGGTTGATGTCTAATCTTTTGCGCTTATAATTAATAATTCATACCTCCATTTCATCATACATATAATTGAAATCCGAGTTTTATTGCAATTTCTTTATATAAAATCAAACTGCATTGTACATTTAGATCTACTTTGCATCAACGCAGAACATCCAACCAGAGCGCAAAAATCAAAATAATACTGACTTTAAATCTCATGTTTAATTTTTCAGTTGCTATGCTTTATTGTTTATATAGAGCTACATCTTGTAGGGAGCATGATATTACAACATCAAGTAAGTACAGTAAAGTTATTGCGTACAAGTAACTGCGACCTTGGTGAAATATAACATTAACTGTACAGAAACATCTTGTTTACAACTAGCTACATTGTTTTATGTTTATAATATAAATAATAGTGCATATGGAATTGTCGACATTCTACTACAAGAATGACTCTTCATCTTCATAAGTTTACCCGCAGCTACGCCCGCACATTTTTATAATTAAACCATTTCTGCCCGATCCCGTGGGAATTTTGGGAAATGCATCCCTACGGTCCAAAGGAACATACATAAATTTTAGCTTCTTACGCCGAATAGTTTTGGCTGGCGCTTGCCTGTCAGTTAGGCAAGAATTTTATATATTCAGATAATTTGTTCTTGTGTTTCTCACCTAAATGAATTTAAACGTCTCTACTAGTTTTGAAAATTACAATGGGTTCCCGGAAGGTTTGAAAATAATATATTATTTTCTGAAAACTGCAAGATGACCATATAGTTTTATAATACTACACCAAGTAATACTCATGTTGTCGATAAAGATACACAGGTCTCCTGTGGGCAGAAGTAAATTATCCTTTATTTGCTCGTGATGAAAGCTCTCTTCACAGTAGTATCGTTACACCTACACCATGTTTCTTAACTGCCATATCCTATATGACTGAGATTTCCCTCAGTGCCAATTTACGCGAAAGTTTAGACATGAATTATTATTACGCTATGCCCCATATAACTAATTCTAAAATAAAGAACCTACGCCCATAAAAGATATTAAAATCACATCAAATTCTAATCACTATTTTGACACCTTTTTAAGTCTAGTATTAATATTTTTACCTTTAGATTGACTAAACAGTCCAAAATCCCAGGACCACCAGATGTTATTTATATATTTGAAGGAATAAAATTTTCGGAATGGGTATCCTTATTATGTTCTGTACCTATGCATAGTCACAAACTTACCTAAGCGACCCATACATATACAAAGAGCAGACAGTGAAAGTACACAGTGACTTACTTTTGGTAGGTTCTTATTTTATATTATGTTATATAGAATATTATAAAAAATCAATATCTCATACTACAGGCCTTTACATTGAGCGATAACTTCTCTTAGTCGTTTTTAAACTCACAAAAAAGATAACGCAACTATTCCAGGATCAATCCCAAGGGCCATGCGTCATCCGATTTGAAGGTCTGCAGCCTTGGGATCTTATTCTAAAATAAAATTTGATGTAATTAATAGCACATTTCTGCTCGCACTGTTATAAAATAGATAAATCGCCAATAAATTTTACAATCCCTTCTAAGTACTGAAACTGAAATAAATCCCCTCTTCAGAGTGAAACCATTTCATTACAAACTCTGCATACGAATTGAAAGCTTTGAGGTATTATTAAAATTTTATTGCAAACCTCGTTACTTGATACTTGATACTTGATTGCACGGGCTGTTTCCGCAACTCCACGTCTTGGCGCGTATTTTGCGTGCGGGTGGGAATGGTGTCTTCATTCGAGCCACCACAGCTCTTCGAGGAAGGCCAGCAGACTCTTGATGTGGCCCACTGCCTCCCTCAGGGTGCTGTATCTCGTCAGGTACTGCTGCCTGTACTGTGCGACCTCAGGGCAGTCGAGGGCTGCCGTCTCGTCTGCTGCCATACAGGCCCTGCACAGCGGGCTGTCGGTGATACCTATAGTAAATAGGTGTTTATTAAAGAATCCGTGTCCTGTGTAGGCGGCCGTGACTGTCCGCAGTTGTTGTTTGGACAGCCGGAGGATTTGTTTGGCTATCTTACCGTCTACTGCGGGAAGAGCCTCCTTGGCCTGCCTAAATGTTTCAATACCAATCCAGGACTGGTTGTGTTGGGACCTGGTCCTATTTCTTACCAGGTTGCGATAAAAAACAGAAGGGAGGGGAATAATGGGCTCGGGTCCCACCACCTCTAAAGTGGCCCCTCTTCTAGCAAGTACGTCGGCTGCGTCATTCCCTCTTGAGCTACTGTGGCCCTTGATCCATTGCAGTGTTAATTTGTTTTGTTTACCTACCTCTGTTAGTTTCTGGTGGCATTCAAGCGTGAGTGCCGAGATGATAGTATGGCTTTTGAGGGCTGAGAGGACCGCCTTACTATCTGAGAGGATCCTAATGGATCGTTCCCTTACCTCACATGCCATGATTGCTGTGGCAGCTAGGATTATGCCAAAACATTCGGCCTGGTAGACCGTGTTGTAGGCTCCCAGTGGTGCTGCGATGTTGATGTTTAGGTCCTCGGAGAATACTCCTGAACCCGTACCTGTATCCGTCTTAGACCCATCTGTGAAGATCGTGAGCTCGTTGTGATTAACCGCTCCTTCGTGTAGATCCTCGTACAGTTGGATTTTGTACTTCTTGTCGAACACAAATTGTTTCGGTATTTGGTCGCCAATGGCTTGTGTGAGAGGAACTTCTTTAAAGAGTGTATTTAAATTGCTAGTGTGCGGTGTGTTAGTGTCTTTCCAGAGCTTCAGAGCTCTTAGCCGGACCGCCGTCATCGTTGCTTCCTGTTGTATAAACAGGTGCAATTGAGGCAGGTCCAGCAACACTTCGAGTGCCGCTGTAGGTGTAGTTTTCATGCAGCCCGTTGCCGCTAGGCATGCAAGTCTTTGAAGCTTTTGAAGCTTGTTGGCGGCCGTTGTTAGGTTGGTCCGAGGCCACCACACTACTGCGCCGTAGCTTATCATCGGACGTATTATTGTCTTATAAAGCCATAAGACAATTTTGGGGGATATGCCCCAGCGTTTGCCTATCATCTTCTTACACTGCCAGAAGACAATGCTGGCTTTGTTGAGCTGATTTTCCATGTGGCTGTTCCATGTCAATTTGCTGTCGAGAGTGACACTTAGGTACTTGACCTCGGTAGACAGCTTAAGCTCTGTGTTAAATAACCTGGGCAGTCGGTAAGTGCCCAGCGCGCGTTTGTGTGTGAACATAACTAGTTCGGTCTTGGTCGGGTTTACAGATAATTCGTACTCATTACACCACCACTCTACTATGCGTAGGGCTTGTTGGGTTAGGTCGTACACTGTACTGGTTACCTTACCTGAGGTGAGTATGGTTAGATCATCTGCATAACCTATTGTGTAGAAGTCTCTCGCGTTGAGTTTGTCTATGAGTTCATTGATGACTAAGTTCCACAATAGCGGGGAGAGTACACCTCCCTGCGGGCACCCTTTAGTTATCAAGGCTGTCTGAGTGTCGCCGTGCAGGCGCACTACCCTTTTGCTGAGCATGTTTTGCATCCACTGTATGAGCATCTGATCCACACCATGCCTGGCTAGGGCGTTGCTTATGCTGGAAAAGTTTGTCTTGTCGAAGGCTCCTTCTATGTCAATGAAGGTGCCCAGACAGATGCATTTTTGTTGTATAGCAGCTTCTATCTGGTTCACGACCTGATGTAAGGCCGATTCCGTCGATTTCCCTGAGCTGTATGCATGTTGATTGGCATGTAGGGGTAAGTGTTTAAGTGCCCCACTTCTTAGTTCCCTCTCGCAGAGCCTTTCCAAGGCTTTAAGCATGAAGGAGGTCAGGCTTATTGGTCTGAAGGACTTTGCATTGGTATAGTCTGTTTTGCCTGGTTTTGGTATGAAAATTAGTTTGACTTCCCTCCATCTCTTCGGTACATATCTGAGGACCAGGCTAGCCCTCATGATTGCCAGAAGTCTTTTGCGGACAGGTTCACCCCCCCATTGTAATAACCCTGGGAAGATGCCGTCCAGTCCGGCTGCTTTGAAGGGATGGAAGCTGTCGATGGCCCATCGGAGTTTTTCCTCTGTGACCACGGTATTTGCATGTCTCCACTCATGTTCGGTCGCCACTGTCTGTGTATCGTGCCACGTTATTACCGGGGTGAGGACGCAGCCTGGGAAGTGTGTTTCGAGTAGGACGCGTCTTGGCTCCTCCTCCGATGTGGTGTATGTGTTATCCGGTTTACGGAGAGTACCTGGTGCAACCGTTGGTTGCTGAGCCAGTAATTTCCTTACCCGGTTTGCTTGTTGGCAAGATTCAATGCTCCCACAGAATTTCCTCCATCCTATGGTACGTCTGAATCTGAGGCACTTCTTGTAGCTTGATTTGGCCGCTTTATAAGCGTCCCAGTCTTCGTCTGCGCTTGTGTTCATTGCCCTGTTTAAAGCCCTTCTTACCTTCTTGCGCTTGCGTTCAAGCTCAGCGCCCCACCAGGGTTGTTTGCCTGGAGTTGACGGTATAGTGGTTTCAGGGCAGGCTGCGGTGTAGCTGTCTAACATCGACTGCGTCAGTGTACATACCTGCTCGTCGATCTGTTCATTGTTACCCAGTACTGTCGGCGTAGCAGTCAGGGTAAGTTTCTCTGTAAGTAAGTGGACATACTTTACTTTGTCAGTGTTATGTGGTTTCCTACGCGGCTGTGTGGGTTGTATAGCGACTTCCATGGAGAAGCTGATCCATCTGTGGTCTGAGCACGATGCCTCTTTCGAGACGTGCCATCCCTTGATGCGTTCAGCCGCTCCTTCTGTTGCGAGAGTTAAGTCGATAATTGTCTTACTACGTCTTGTGACGAAGGTGGGCTCCATACCTGTGTTTAATAGGGTAAGATTGGTGGTGAATAGGTATTCAACCAGTGATTTACCTCTGTTGTTATTGCAGTTCATGCCCCACATTTGGTGGTGGGCATTGGAGTCCGTTCCTATTACGACCTCCGTATTGGTTCTCTCGCACTGGTTAACCAGACGCGTGAGGTCGAACGGAGGCGGGTCTTCGGCCTCGGGCATGTAGACCGATGCGAAAACAACCGCTATACTCCTTGGCTGCTGTGTTATTTCAATTTGTATCGCTGTGATGTCTCTAGAACAGAACTCTGTTAGAACTTGGGCTCTGATGTTTTTAGTAGTTAGTATACAGGTTCTTGAATGTGTGTGGGGTGGTAAACCTCGTTATATTTATCTAGTTGTTTCGTTGTTAATTGTTCGTGGGTTGAATACTAATGCCTTGTATTTGAGGTTTATCTACACTAATATTACAAAGCTTATAGTTTGTTTGCTTAAACACAAAAATCTCAAGATCTACTGGTTCGATTTGAATAATTCCTTTTGTGGTGGATACGAAGGCTATAATTATAAGGCTTATGTTTAACTTACCATCAGATATAGTTAAATATAACAGACAAAAATAGTAAATGATCACCAAAATGAAACCCGCATTTTAATGTAAAATTATAACCATAGTTTTTTTTTCGCTATCCTACAGCACGGTAGTAGAGCCTTGCTGATTTCAGCATGAATGGGCCGGCTCGACCGGGGAAGTACTACCCTCTCACAGAAAATCTACGTAAAGTAACGGTATCTAAACTGTTGCGTTTCGTTCGGTGAGTGAGAGTACCGGAGACCCTATCCCCTATTCCTTCTCCCTCATCCCACATCATCCTATCCCTTTTCCCAACCCCAAGGGGCGACAACGCACTTGTGACTCCTGTGGTGTTGCTTGTGTCCATGGGCGGCAGTAATTGCTTACCATCAGGCGATCCGTCTGCTCGTTTGCCGCCTAATGCTATAAAAAAATCCTATTTAAGAAAAATGACTCCAAATAAATCATTGTTAACCCAAAAGTAGTAAGTGATCACCAAAATTAAACCAGCATTTTAATGTAAAATTATAACCAAAGTTTTTTTGTTAGACGTATGAAATACTAACACATAAATTAGATTTGGTTACACCACCTACTTTAATAAACTAATTTTACGGGCTCCTATTTTTGAATTTAGGGTCACTAGAGAACCTAACATAACCTATTTATTTGGTGATCATTTACTACATTTGGTGTTCGAATACAATTTGAAGTGCAGTCATGACTAAAATAGCTAGTACTATTGTAATTTTAGACTTAATTTTTCTGGTGTTAAGTACATATTTTTGGTTAAAGAACTAAGGGTATCAAAACATTTTATGGTGGTCATTATATTTAATCCCTAATTATAATATCAGGCTATGAGCCATGGGTATGGGGCATTGCCCTTAAATAACGCGGGTGTGTCCGCGGGCTCAGATAGTTGTATATTTGCCTGAATTTACGTTAGATTTGATTAGTATTCTTGTTATCAGACATGGTCGCGTACTTCTGAGGCTGCTAAATAAGTTATCCCTAAATGTCAAAGGTTAAAGGCTTGGAGAGCGATCGACAGATTACGACAATATTGATGTGAGACGTGATCGCAAGCATTTATTACAAGTTAACGTGAATACCTACCATATAAGATTAAAATTTTTGAGTTTTATTTTTGTATACAAAGAATTTTATGAATTCTGAGTGATAAGATTATCTTTAGGAAAAATGAATACCTAATATAAACAAAACATTGAATGATTTTAATGATCGCAGCAGGTAACAGTAGCACTTAACTAAAAGAGGTATTAATACGATAACAGATCACGTAATTACAGGTCCATTAAAGTACGAATTTGCGTACTATCTCTTTCGTTCCATAATTGCAATCAAACAGGCTACATATCGAATAACCCCTTGTCTCAGTGACTATAGGTCAGAATAGATTATTATTATTAATAGCTTAATTTATGTCTCACTGCTGGATAGAGGCCTGCCCTTCTAACTTCCACTTTTCGCGAATTAAACAGAAAACAGAACAGATTAAGGGATTGTAATAATTATACTACATGGAAAATCACCTGCAAGTTTTCAAAGATTTCATCTACTATATCGCTCACAATATAAACTATTATCTGAGAGCCCTGAAGTTTAAAGCGTTTACTTAACGTGTAGTAAACTACTTCTTAACAACAACTTTGTTCATCATCGTCCTAGCGCTGTCCCGGTTGCATCCAAGTCTTTCACCTTTTGCTTACCATTCAAACCAGCAGGCCTATTCAGAATCTCACGACAGCTAATCGAATCGTATGTCATTGGTGCCGTAATCCAATCTTATGAGCTTTGTCAATGTTATTCAGAATCATCCGACTTCGGATTCGGTTGAATTTTGATAAGTCAATTTGATTCCGATAAATGTTATGGTGCGCTTACTGAGTATGCTTGTATAGATTAATGTTCACACGAAAGTACAAATTATTCAAATATAATTAGCTTTGTAGACGACTATTTTGATAATCTAGATTAAATTAAAGCAAATTATACGACATCAACATTATAAAAAAAATATTCATATTTATATAAATTAAAAATAAACACAACTATGTACCTATTTATATCATTGAATGCAACCTATGAACAATACTTACTTCGTAAACACTAACCAATAAAATGAGCGAAGATGTTTTTGTCAAATGTCATAAAAGCGCGCGCATTGTTCAAAATAATTATTAATGAATAATTATTGATTTCAATAAAGTACCAAATTGACATAATATATTTTTTCTCACTCATTCTGAAATGGCGGGAAATTAAGTACTTATTCGATTTTCATTCAATTCATTTATAAATATTATTATAGGTAAGTAAAAACGCCTTTTGGGAACTTGTGGGTCGTATTGTACTTACTTGCTGGTTTAAAATTACAGTTAGGTATATATCCCCAGTAAAAATAGTTCGAAGAACAATCTGATGCTATTTATTTATTTTTATTTTTTTATTTAAAAAAAAGACAACTCCCGCTTTAGGACTAAATCCTGTGTCGCGGGGGACTTTACAAACATACATCTAACGAGGACAATTAACACCCAGACTCGAAACAACAATTTATGGATCACACAAAGTGTGTGGGGATCGAACCCACAACACGTGGCGCAGTGTCAAGCGGCGAGGCGGCCGCTTAAACCACTACGCCAACCGATTATGTTTCCACAACAATTATCGGATTTTGCTGTCAACCTGCGTTATTGAAGCATTCTGAATAGCATTGACTTACGATAAGATACTAGTTATCGGGCTTTATGACGTCACATTAGATTCGATATATTATTTTAACATTCGTAACGGTTGTTCTGAATAACAAACTGAGGTAATCGTACGATATGAAACCGAATCGTACGAAAACTGAGTTATCGTGACATTCTGAATCGACCAGCAGATTTGACAGAATATTAACTTTTCCACAGAGCATCTACCGTCTGACCTCCGCAGCCAAAAGGGATAATTGATAATCCATGACCAAGACCAGTTAAAAGTGTACTGAATTCCCTTATCAACTGTCTATCTTAATAACAACTGGGACCAACAGTCCGCCGTGTTCATCGAGGCAAGTGAGCATAAACAATTAAAAACGCACATATTTCAAAAAGTCAGTGGTGCGCGCTGTGGGTTCGAATCCCTTGCGAATTCTATGTTTGTATGGAGATGAAAATAAAACGTTTACCTATTTTCTTTCTGTGCATGACAGTCTGTTGATAGCCACTAGCCTGTATTTTCTTATTTTTCCAATACAGGCTATTTATAAAAAATATAACAGGTAAAAATTGCTAAATAAAAGTATTGCTGTTTCAATTTAGTAATTCGTTCTAAACATTAAGAACTAAACCACTTCGTTCTTACAACTAAACCCAAAGTACTACACCTTAACAGTGAATTCAAGAGTTGTCAAGATGATTACATAAACAGATCACGTAGTCCCGAGCCACGAAGCACGAATTTACGTCGTATCTCGTTCGTCAACGTAATTACCGCGTGACAAGTTCCGCAGCCACGGACTTTCCATTTCCTGCACAAACGTATTCAATAACTAACACCTAATGTTTATATGGCTAAACTCATTCGATTTCAAGTTAAGATGGAATTTGATCAGTCTTAAAATTATCAGATAAGAGAGATTTGTAATTGACATAATATCGTGTTGCTTTTACTCAATAATGGGTTTTCGATATACAATTTCTAATCATTGTAGGATTCATGGATGGATGCTGGATATAATCAAGTATACTTACCTATATAATTATAGTATTCTGCTGGCTTTTTCTAGAGATAGTATCAGTGCAGTCTGCGTTTAAAACTACTACTAGTCCATAAAGTTTGAAAACATACACAGAATGCAATGTTTTGTTAATGTTTGCAATGCAATGTTTAATTAATAGCCCTAAAATAAATTATATTTACTAATCGACACTTTGTAACGATACTAACAATAAAATAAACAATAAAAAATGCACAATCATGGTAAAAAAGCAAGTAATAATAATATATTACACACTACGCTCGTAGCACTTGCGTAGCAACGTAGCGGCTGTAGCACTACCTATCGAAGTACGTATTGTGAAAGGAATCTTGATCGCTTTGAGTAATTCATCAGGTGTACACTACTCAGTAAAATGACTGCAAAATACTGCACAAAGCCGCTGTCTAACTAAATGAAAAGCTGAAGCTTTGACGACTTCTGACATTCTCGGTGTTATTTACCTCAAGATGTCGCTTCACAAGCGAAAATCTGCTGTCCGATTCTCGTAAAGCGCGTTTCTTGTGTGAGTCTGTATTGTATGTAATTGTAGATCTGTATCTTTAAGCAATTTATTGTAGATCTCTGCATTAACAACTTACAAGCTGCTATAACTTTCTTCGATCATGTATCAAGTAAACCTTATAATGTTATTAGGAGAAAAATTACATTCCGCAAAGTCAAAATCTTGCAGTGGTATCTTAGGCTATTCAATTTAAAACCTGGAGTCAGATTTTAATCTTATGAGATTGGACAGTGACTACCGCTTGTCCTTCACATCTCGAAAATATAGCTGCGTTATAAGGTTTAAACTAGCATCAGGATATTAAGGTACTTAACGTGTTATCCATTGACAATTTAACATGCACATATCGTCGAGTATTCTTTGTGGTGAACCCGAAACCTTCTAGCAGATATACATTATACATAGTATATATTATTTAGTCCGTGTGGTGACGGATTTAAGAATACGGAACAATATCCATTGTTACAGATGAACAATGTACTGCTTACTGATTACATTTATTAAACCGGTTAATCTACCCTTCGTAATAAACGCAAACTCTTTATATTCATCGCAGTAAGAGTCGCTAAAGAAGTTATGTCGTCTTCGTTTAATGACTTTCACGTAGGATATTTGGCAGGTGAGGGGTGGGCAACGAGAAATTCAACGCGCCATTGTCAATTTTAATGAAACCTCGTGAGATATCAACTTTGTTCTTGGCCATTGTTAGAGATGGCAGCGCCAGCGCTGAGCCGACGAGTTTCTCTATTTCGTTAGCAAACTTTTATTTGATCAAATTGTTTTAGTTAGACACTTTCTTTGTGTTAGAAAACAAGATAGCTGAGTTCCTATTGCAAGCGAATTATTTGCACAAACTTGACCGCGGCCTAACAGTACAAATACGTGTACAATGTGAAACTGCAAGAAGCGTCGGATTGAGAGAAACTCAATCATATTATTTACGTTCCTGGAGCACGTTTGTTTTAAGAATACACGGAATAGCGCTCGCAGGATTTTATCCGCAAATAAATAAATATCTTCAGACCAGACATATGTTTTCCCTGAGGGACCATCAATCTCCTGGCGCTTTCGGCACGCTAGTTGGTTCGCTTATTTGGGGTAAAATTTGGGAATTTGTGAATAATTTTGTTAACACAATCGCTGCTTTCGTGTATGCGATGCGAGTGATCCCGCACTTTTTAAATCCAAATTAGTGTACTCAATGCAAATAAGTATATTAACATAAAAGGATTACGCAGATTCACAATCCTTTCGGCCAGATAGACAAATGAGCCTTTTTGCTGACGGTCACAAAATTTATCGCAGACACTGGAAACCTTTTTACTAACAAATCCTTTACTTACAGACATTGTTATTAAATAAGCTTATTTTTCACTAAGGTACAATGTCCTTTGAATCGGTATGCAATCAGAGGTAAAAGGGAACGTCTTGGTTTGTTGACGCGCCTTGGGGATGCGTTGAGCTATCGCTCTAACGTTTATAGCTTTTGCTGGACGGGAGTGCCCACAGTGGCTCTTGGGTATTCAACCGCATACTGTCGTCCCAATGCTAGAAGATAATACGATTGCATTATGGCCAAACTGCCCCTTTGGGGTTTAAGTACTATTACAAATGAAGATAAAAAGTGACTTATGTTATGTATAATCTGTCATATAAGTTATCTTTCAAGGATTGTCTGTGGCTGCGTCGCATTGACCGGCGCTCTTGTAAAACAAATGTCTGCGAATAAATGAGTGTGCATTTTTACAAGCAGTCGTTTCTTTACTGATACTTAACATTGGCGACGAGAATCAACAGTTTTAAATATGGTATCTTATCATCGTTTGACCATAATGTGCAGTCGTGGCAAACGTACAAAACTCGTATCGGGCAATGGGTTTTCGCCAACGATGTCACGTCGGAAAACAAAAGACGAGCGATTTCGCTCAGCGCACTCTCGGATGGTACGTTTAAACTCGTTTCGGACCTCGCCTTGCCGAAGGAACTTCAAGATGTACCATACGAAGACATATTGCAAATGCTGGACAAGCACTTTACCCCGAAACGCTGCGGGTTTGCGGAGAGATCCAATTTCTACTCGGCAATACAGCAAGCTGGTATGTAATTTTTTTTTTTTTAATTTTTTTTATAACTATGTGAAACTCCAACGCAATGGGCTGCCAGGCTGCGTGGGCTTACGGCTCACTGTGGCTTTAGCAACGTGGAAGAAGCGTTACGCGACCGTTTCGTCATGGGAATGCAGCCGGGTCGTGAGCGAGACAAACTATTTGCTCAAGATTTGGCAGAACTAACGTTAGCGAAAGCTATTGAGTTAGCGGAGTCGTTGCGAAGCGCTCGTATGACGGTGGCGGCAACCGCGCATCTCGCGGGGCCACCAGATCAGCTCTTCAAAATTGCACCTGAAGTGAAGAACAAACAGGTAGTAGAAAAATGTTCAGTGTGTGGCCGGTCCAACCACACGTCCTCTCGGTGCCGATTCGCAAAATATAAGTGTCAAAAGTGCAACAAACAAGGTCATCTCAAAAGGATGTGTCGGAACAGTTAGATGAAGATGATGACGGTAAGATTTTTAAAATTTCATGTCCTAATGGCGAACCTATGCATGAGACTGTGACAATCCTGGGCATAGATTTGCAATTTTTTGAGAGGTGACGTACGGCGCCGAGTCCTGTCATACGCTCTGTGTATTAGTAAACAAAGCAAAATCGTTTTAGTGCATAAATAAATGCTATATAAAAGTTAACAATAATTGGAGGAATAGGCACAAGTGTGATCCTGCGATTTCGCGAAGTGTTATAATCAAAAACTTAATTTTAAACTAATTGCTATAATACGAAGTACTTTAAACTACCCTTAACCAACATAAAATTTAGTGAAAACATATTTACAAACAAGTGCCATAGTGATTTATATATACAGTGCGTTCAGTACTTATAATATCGGTCCTCTACACTTGCGGCGTTAATAATAAACTCTTTAGATAAACAAAACCCAACATATCTACAATTCGATACAATAACGTCATCTAGGAAAACTACCCCGAACTACTAACAAAGCCCACTACGCGTTGCTATCGATTATGGCTAAGTGCGCGGCTTGTGGTCGCTTTCTAAAGCCGATAGAGGGCGTCAGGTGCTGCGGTTCAAAGTGTGGTGAGGCACATTATCACCGTGCTTGTGTCGGTTTTCCCGCAAAGTCGGTTGTGGCACCCGATTGGCGTTGCCCCGAGTGCAGGAAGAATATTGCACGGGACAACAAAGCTGAGACGCCGGTCAGATCTGCATGCTGCCAGGCTAGTCTCGCGGGCACCTCCAACGACACCGTTACACCAGGCAGTTCGACGCACACGGATGATCTCGAAGATGCTAAGAATAGCAGCAGTATGGCGGGGGCGGGTAACTCGCAGGAGTCGTCCCCAAACATCCGCCCTGAGTACCACGCTATCATGAGCGAGTTAAGGGCTGTCCGCGAGGAACTCAGCTGCTTTAGGCGACACATGGAGGACGAACTAGCGACACTGCGGGGCTCGGTCCTCACATATAACGAACGAGTGGAAAGCCTCGAAAAGAGATTAGAGACTGTGGAACAGCGTACACTTGTCTCTGAGAAAGTTGATAACGCCATTGACGAGCTGCGTCAGCAACTCAATGACCGAGAGCAGGATCTATTAGCCAAGGACATAGAAATTAACTACTTGCCGGAGGCTAACTCGGAGAACCCGGTTCATGTCGTCTTGGCTATAGGGAAGAAGCTGGGTGTCAGCATGGAGGTACGCGACATTGTCAGCGCGGAGCGTGCTGGCCGACGACAACTTAATGCGGGGAGTGCAGAGGGGCCCACGGAGCTGCGGCCACGCTCTATTGTCGTACGCCTGGCCAGGCGCGACCTTCGTGACGAGCTGCTGAAAAATGCTCGAGTGAGGTGCGGAGCAACCACGGCGGACTTGGACATGGCGGGACCGGCGAAGCGCTTCTACATCCATGAGCGCCTTACTAGAGCTAATCGCCAGTTGTTTCGTCGAGCCAGGGAAGCTGCAGAGCGCGCAGCGTGGAGGTTCGTGTGGACCAAACGGGGGCGTATTCTCGCTTGCCGTAAGCCAGGGGACCCAACCAGACAAATCCGGTCTGAAACAGATATACAGACGGTTTTTATGTCAACGAATGTGTCTCCATCAAAGGTTCTCTAACTTTACTAACTATAAGAGGTTCGTATTCTTTCTTCCTACGCTTTGTGTAAATATTTTACCATATGTCTTCTTGCTAATGGAATGTATGTGTCTCATTAGTAGCTATTATTTTTAACAAAATGCTTTCTATTTATATACATGCTACCTTTTAATTACACTCAGTCATGTTACTCGCATTATATTATACTCAGCTATAACTATAATATTAATGTCATATCATTATACACACAAGTCAACACACAAAACGTATTCTATTAACATAAATCCAAAACATATATATTATATTTACAGAATCTATTTAATATTTTATTTACATATGCCTTCTACTATCAATTATAACTATAACACAAACACAGCTAAACTATATCTTCTTTATACACTATACATACAAAAATTTACCTTCCAGACACAAAATGAAAAATAGCAAGTGCTTAAAGTTTGGTTTATTCAATGCCGGCTCCCTTGCAACCAATCAAGACGAATTTTTAATGTCTATGGACCGGCATGCTGTTGACATACTAGCGGTTAATGAGACATGGCTGCGACCGGGTGAAGATGGACGCGCTCCCTGTGTGCCAGGCTACAAGCTCAAGCATATTCCGAGACCAAACAGCATAAAGTCCGGACGAGGCGGAGGTGTAGCTTTTTACATAAGGACAGGTATCAATGCGCGAGTGAAACCCCATCCCGAACAGCCGGACATCGAGCAATTGTGGCTGTCTACAACAGTCAATGGCCAGAGGCTACTTATTGGTACAGCATACCGTCCACCCTGGTTCAACATTGACAGGTTCTTTGAGGGACTAACAGAAAGTATTAGCTCATTGGCCCCTTATGATAGTGTGATACTTTTAGGAGACTTCAACATAAATATGTTAGATATTAGTTATTCGAAAACAAGAGCTATTAACGAGTTTTTATGTACTCTTAATCTAAGACAGGTTGTGCCAACAGCAACACACTATGTGGGAGACAGCAGTACACATATAGATGTTATATGTACTGACATAAGTGTACAAAACATTGTGGTAGACACCAATAGTGACCTTGGTCATCACGCATTTATCACTTGTGAGTCACTGTTTAAAAAGTCAAAACCTTGCCCAAAAACGATCGTGTACCGCCCTATTAAAGATATATTGGAAGAGTACTTCCTGCCTGATTTAGCCTCAATCCCATGGTCCAGTATCAGTACCATGGGTGATGCCAATTGTATGGTATCTACTTTTAATCACTGGATCCAGGTTTTGTACGATTTACATGCTCCAATCAAAACATTGGTTGTTAAGACAAGGCCTAGACCCTGGATTACACCCAATGTTCGACTTTTATTTAAGCTAAGAGATGAAGCCAGAGAAAAATTTCATAGGTTAAGGAATGATCAGAACAAAAAACAGTACTACTTAGACTTAAAACATCAGGCCACTTTTGCTCTTAGCTCAGAAAAACAAGCATTTTTCACAAAATACATAAACAACAACTTTCATAATCCAAAACAGCTATGGAAGAATTTAAAAGCCGACATACTACCGGACCATTCAGAAAGATCCCTACCCAAAACTTTTGACGACCCCGATGCAATAAATATAGCTTTTTTGGATGTACATGGAGAGTGCAAGGTAGACATCTCACAGCTGTCATATCTGGAACATCACAGGCATGGACTAGCCACCTTTAAATTACAGCCAGTGTCAAGAGAAACTATTGTGCAAATTATGAAAAATATAGGCACAAACGCTCAAGGGATTGATCGTATTAGTATGGACGTCGATCATATTATATGATCTCCCTAACACTGCCAGCCACTGCGCTGACCATAACAGACATAGTTAACAGGTCCATTCTCACATCTCCATTCTCAGTGGTGCGGCCCATCCCAAAGACCAGCAGTCCACAGTCTGTGAGAGATCTGCGCCCTATCAGTATACTGCCATGTCTATCCAAGGTACTGGAGAGAGTAGTATACATTCAAGAAATGTCATATCTAGAGGACAACAACATCCTCCCCGACTTACAGTCGGGTTTCCGTAAGAGAAGGGGTACTACTACCGCATTGTGCGATGTTGTGGGCAATATACTGGCGGCTCGGGATAGGAGGGAGGGTACAATATTGGTCATGTTAGACTACTCCAGGGCTTTCGACTCGATTGACCGGACCTTGCTGCTTTCGAAGCTCTCATTGTATGGATTTTCAGTGGAGACAGTGATGTGGTTTGACAGCTACCTGTCAAACAGAACCCAAATTGTGGAGATTCATGGCAGTATGGGGGCTTCGGAGCCGCGTCTTGTTGCTAGGGGAGTGCCGTAGGGATCAATACTTGGGCCTCTTTTATATTTAATTCACAGTGCTGATGTGGTACAGTCCCTTACACACTGTAAATACCACATATATGCGGATGACCTGCAGGTGTATCTGTCCTTCAAACCGAACACTATATTGTCAGCTGCCCAGAAGATTAATGAGGACCTGCAAAGGGTCACTACATGGTCTGAACAAAACTCTCTCACCCTAAACCCCCAAAAATCAAAATATTTGGTGCTGGGTAGCAAACATCAAGTAAGGGATATAGTCTCTGCTAATCCAGAAATACTGATCCTGAACAATGCAATACAGAAGGCAGATACTGTTTGCAAACTTGGATTAACCATGGACCCTGAACTGCGCTTTGAGGCCTACATCGGCAAGATTGCAAGTAACTGTTTTTACCGGCTAAGACTACTATACAACATCAGAAAATTTCCTAGTATACCTGTCAGGAAGCAACTGGTAGATAGTTTGGTTTTGTCCAGGCTGAACTACAGCGATGCTGTCTATGGGCCATGTCTGCTATCTCGTACTGCTCGGCTAACACAACGCATACAGAATGCTTGTGCAAGATTTTGTATAAACATACCCAAACGCAGCCATGTCTCACCTTTCCTGAACGAACACAATATTCTGAACATGACTGCCAGAAGAAAGTTACACTTGGCATCTTTACTGTTTGGAGTTGTACAAGGCAAGACACCTAGATACCTGTATGACAAGTTATGCTGGAGAGATACTCAGTCGAAGTATATGGTGAGATTAGTCAGCAATCCACTGTCCATGCCCAAGTATAGGACTGCTGCCTTCAGAGTTAGCTTCAAATATGCTGCAACACACTGCTGGAATGATCTTCCACCACCAATTCGCAGCCTGAAATCCAAAAATAGCTTTGTCTCATATCTAAAGAAATATTTGCTAGAAAAACAAAAAACAATATATAACTAAATAAATATATACATATTATACTTACTATATAATTATACACTTTATTATTCATATCTCTTTATCAATTTCTTAGTTATCAATATATTTTACCTATCTATACTATGAATATACATTACACAGGACATTTTAATTAGCAAAATTTTTTATTCATTGTATAACACTTACATCTAAGTACATCCAGTACCTATTCAAACACGTACTCACCTTCTTGGATATGGCCGACAGGTATTGGATCAGATCTCAAGTTCCAGACAGTGTTGTTGTACCATAGCATAGTTGAAAAGTTGCATTGAAGATTGGACATTTTACTGGCATAATCATATTTTCATACCATGGATTGTCTTCAGATCCTACGACAGAACAGGTTAATTTGTGATTATCTGCTCAATTTAACTTTACATAAGCCTATATTTATTTTTATATTATTTCTGACAATCACTTACCACTTGCTTACTTCGTATTTGGTCATAATTTCAACAAGATTATTTGACTGTGATTACAGTAAGGCGGTATGGGTAGGTACATATAGCACACTGACGCTTTGCTTCATTCTATTTTAGTAAGTACTCGAAAGATTCTTCTTAGACACTACACATTAGACACCTCTTGTTTCATAAATCGCTTCTACTCGCATATTGAACACAGCGAGGTATATTTTAGGTAGTTTATAAAGTTTTAAACAGATACTGGTGCACCGACGCCACTAAAATGGATTGCGCAGAATACCAGTGTTGCGGCTTAATAACCGCAACGTGTACTGAGCGTAGTCCAAATTTTGGCACTAATGAGACACACACTTCCACTTCCATTTCCAAATTTCATTTATGAATAAATAAATACATTTTATGATTGTTATCACTGCTCTCTGACATCATTTTGTGTAGGTTATGTTTGTTTGTTTTTGTTTGGCCTTCCGCTCTGTCGACCAATGGAGGCGGACCGGGCGGACGGCTCTCGGTTGGTCATCGGGGCACCGTGGTGTTGCCAGTGGGCAGGAGTAGCAATCCATTATAATTATTATTCATAGACTTACGTACTTGTATATTATGTTTTAAATTTGTTTAATTTTTTTTTTTTTTTTTTTTTTTTATTTATTGGACTTCATACACATAATGTACATGTATCGGCGGACTTAATGCCTGAGGCATTCTCTAACAGTCTACCTTGGGGTGATGCAGAGATATATGAAGTAGGTGCAAGCTGAAGTGTTCGGGACTAACATAGCATAATTCATACATTTATACATATCAATAACTACATATTAATTACATACAATACATATACACAATAGTAGATACTATAAAATACAAACCTACATAATATATACGTAAATATATATATATATATATATATATATGAATATATACTTATATATAACTAAATATATATTTATAAGATAAAATTAACTAGAGATATCAATACTGCGATGATCCTGAAAGTTCAGAGTGTAAGAGCTCTCGTACTTTCGATTTGAATGTGTGTCTGCTGGTGGCCGTCCTGATCTCTAGAGGGAGGGCGTTCCACAGAACGACAGATTGCACGGGAAAAGATGAGTGAATGAAGTCAGAGCTGTGTGAAGGACATAGGAGGAGTAGATTATTAGAGGAGCGAAGAGTTCTATTATGACTGGAATACAGATATTGAAAATGAGAAGTTAGATAGGAAGGTGTATTAGGAGACATGAAAATAGAGTAGAGTGTAGTGAGAGCGCGCATACTACGGCGTTGACGAATGGGTAACCACTTCAAACGAGAACGATAAGCAGACACATGGTCATACTTAATTTTATGTTTTTGTTAAATTTATTTTTGTTATGCCGTTTTTTTTACTTTTTATTTCTTTTTCTTTCTTTGATGTTTATATTTTTGGTGTGTGCCATTTGTGGCCAAATAAAGATTTCTTTTCTTTCTTTCTTTTTCTTTTTTCTTTCAATTTGAAATTGATAGCGGTTCAGCAGTTACGGTAATATCGAGTGTCATATATGATACATATTTCACAAGTATGTCATTGTCACCTACTTATAAAAAATTACTCACATACATTGGTAACAAAATAAAATGTGTTGGTGTTTCTCGCCTCCCAATTACATACATGGGTCAAACACGCGAACTTGATGTATATGTAATACGCAATGGAGGTCCGCCACTTCTAGGTAGAGATTTTATATCATTATTTAAATTAGAATTGGTACCATGTAAGTTTCTAATGGACACAGATAATTTACTTAAACAATTTCAAGTACAATTTCCACACCTTTTTTCTAACAAATTGGGAGCATTTAATAAATATAAAGTCAAGTTGCAGGTAAAACCTGGCTCAAAGCCGGTGTTTTTCAAAGTGCGTTTATCCTTCAAGGCAAAAGCAATAGGCTTTTGCCTTGAAGGATAAACTAAACAAAGAGATAGATCGTTTAGTTGATCTTGGTATATTAAAGTATGTCAAGCATGCGGAATATGCATCACCCATTGTCCCTGTATTAAAGCGTGATGGTACTGTTAGGCTGTGTGTAGATTACTCAGTTAGCATTAATAAACAACTTATTGTTGAAAAATACCCGTTACCAACAATACATGAATTGTTTACTAGGTTACATGGAGGTCAACAATTCTCAAAAATAGATTTGTCGATGGCCTACAATCAATTTTTATTATGTGAGGATTCCCAAAACTTAACATGTATCAATACACATCGTGGCTTGTATAAATATACTCGCATGGTGTTCGGCTTGTCTAGTGCACCATCAATCTTTCAGAAAGCGATGGAGGGCATTCTTTCTAATATAGAAGGAGTTCTATGCCTGCTCGATGACGTCCTCATAACAGGGCCTAATAGGGATATTCATCTAGAAATGTTAACAACGGTACTCACGAGATTACAAGATGCAGGGTTAGTTTTGCAAAAGGAGAAATGTGAGTTTTTCAAGAACGAAATAAGCTACCTCGGCTATGTAATAGATAAATACGGCCTTAAAAAATCCCCAGAAAAAGTCATAGCAATAACGGATGCGCCGTTGCCAACAAATGTAAACAAATTACAGTCATTTTTGGGCTTAGTTAATTTTTACAGAAATTTTGTTAAGAATGCTTCTGGTATTTTAAGTCCTTTATGCGACCTGCTCAAAAAAGGAGTTAAATGGAACTGGAGCCCATTACATGATAAATCTTTTAACGAAATTAAAAGAATTTTAGAGCTCAGAGCAAGTGTTAACTCATTTTAATCCCAATGCAAAATTAATTTTAACTGTAGATGCATCTCCTACCGGATTAGGCGCTATACTGTCACAGATAGACGCAGATGGGTACAAACGACCCATATCTTTTGCCTTCCGTACTGTCAATGCGGCAGAGAAAAATTATGCTCAAATACAAAAAGAGGCTACTGCAATTATTTTTGGAGTACGAAGATTTCACCAATACTTATATGGTAAGTCAGATCCTTTTATTCTGCGAACAGATCATAAACCCTTAATCTCAATTTTCGGGCCATATAAAGGCATTCCAGAAGTATCAGCAAATAGACTTCAACGTTACGCATTTTACCTGAGTGCTTATAATTATAACATAGAATACGTCCGAAGTAATAATAACTGCGCTGATTATTTATCGCGTGCTAGTCTTCCCGAAGAGCCGGCCTCGATGGACGTAAAGGTGGCGCAGCCAACGGGCTGTGTGAAAATTGGCGCGGGAGCATCGATGAGCAGTGACTCATTCGACTTGTGTCCGTCCATAGATCGCGCTACTTATATTAATTTTGTGGTAGACGGCAGCCTACCCGTGACGTTTACGAGACGAGTTACGTAAGGCAACAAAAGAAGATGTTGTACTTAGGACTGTCATCAGTTATATAATAAAGGGATGGCCTAACAAAATTACCAATAGTAGATTAAAACCATATTTTTACTGTCGAGTTCAGCTATCATACGAACACGGATGTGTAATGAGGGGCCATAAAGTGGTTTTACCAGAAAAAATACGGATGAGGGTTATCTCAGAGTTACACACTTCCCATCTGGGTATCGTAAAAACTAAAGCAGCAGCACGAGAGCGAGTTTGGTACCCGGGCATAGACGCCGTGTTAGAAAAAATGATCAACTCATGCAATATCTGTGTGCAGCTTTGACCGGCTCCTCCTCGTGCTCCTCTTTCTCCGTGGAAATTTCCTGCACAGCCGTTTTTTAGATTACACATAGATTTCTTGGGTCCAATAAAAGGCGATACTTATTTAGTTGTTGTTGATGCGTATTCTAAATGGGTGGAAGTTTATAATATGAAAACATCATCAACCTCATTAGCAGTAATCGATAAATTATACGATTTTATGTCGCGATTTGGACTACCCGAAACAATAGTGAGTGACAATGGCACTGCTTTTGTATCAAAAGAGTTTAAAGATTTTTGTTTATCCAATGGTATTGTACATATGACTTCACCAGCTTATCACCCCGCTAGTAACGGTCAGGCTGAGAGTTACGTAAAAAGAGTAAAAAAGGGCATAAAGTCATGTGTTTTAGCTAACAATAATACTCGACAGACTAAACTGAATTTATTAAAATACCTTTTTGACTATAGAAATTCTATTCATAGTACAACAGGGTTGTCACCAGCTCAGTTAGTGTTTGGTAAAAATATAAGATCACGTTTGGATTTGTTTAATCCTAACTTACCTGTATCTTCTTCATCCGACACCGTTGCTCATGTGGTAAAAAATAAACAGTGTTCACAAATTAAATCATTTGGTGGTAACAACAAACAAACTTTTAACATTGGAAATAAAGTATTATACCAAACAATTATAAATATCAAAAAGATTTGGAATAAAGGTGTAATTGTAAAGCGGCTGGGCACAGTTATGTATTTAGTAAGAGAGATTTATTCTTTTTGCTGTATAAGGAAGCATAAAAACCAATTAGTTTTATATAAAGGTTCCTCTATTGATTACGATAGGTCTTGGGATTGCAACAGTGATATAGAAGGTTTGCTACCCATTGGTGGTAGAAGTTCATGCCTACAACCAACGGGTTCAGACTGCACTGGAGGACCTGACTCGGCTGGCGCACTCGCAGGTCTAGATGATAGGGGAGGAAGTTATCGGCAGGTGGCAACATCTGCCACACAACATGACGTCGACGCGACGGCGGCAACATTGGCCACACAACTTGACGTCGATGCGACGCCTACGCTGTCACCATCTGCAGCAATGAGTCGCACTGACTCATTAGTGACTACAGAAGGGGCCTCCAGGGAGCCGCTTCAATCCGACTTTCAGGAAAGTACATCGTCAAGAGAACCAATGCATGGGCAAAGTTCTTTGACAGAAATTCAGAGGCATAACCCATTATCACGTGTGTCGTTGCGTAATATTCCAAGAACAGATTACAAAAGGTTTTATTCAATGTTTACTTGCACATAATTATTATGTCGACTTATGAGGGAGGAATGTTATGTATAATCTGTCATATATGTTATCTTTCAAGGATTGTCTGTGGCTGCGTCGCATTGACCGGCGCTCTTGTAAAACAAATGTCTGCGAATAAATGAGTGTGCATTTTTACAAGCAGTCGTTTCTTTACTGATACTTAACAGGTAGTTTGAAAAGCAGGACCTTTTAATTTAATCTTTACTGTTGTGGAACTTTCTATAAGGAAAGGAAATTTCAGAAATTTTGCCGTGATACATGAAATTGAGGACATTCAGTTAATGTGACGGTAATTTTCGTAAAACATGGTTAATTATAATTGTACTATGTTTTAAAGGTTACGTTATTTCTTCAACACATTATTACGAATTATGGTCTTTATAAACTTAAAGCTTTGAAACATCTACGCAAACATATAAATCTAACATAGATCTGTATGATCGTCTGTGGCATCGTAGCTCCTAAACGATGTGTGTGTGTGTTTTAAGGTGAAGTGGTCGAGATAGTGTTAGCTTCACTTTATGAATTTCTGTGTCGTGGGCTACTTAATTTTTTAAACCGTATTATATTAATATAACCTTCGGATATCGAGACCACAGTCACTGCAGGCAGCCATACGGCATCTAAGGCATACAGATGCTACGTATATAAAAAGGTACTCTGTGAGGTGCTATTTATGTTCACTTTTGTAATTGACATGTCTGTCACTGTCACTTGAGTTCATAAGATTGTATGTCAGTCAAGACAAATAAAACCATAAGCGTTGTATAAAAGAGTGACTGTAGTAGATATAACAATTATCACAAAAGTGTTGGGAAGAAAACTCAACATTACAGTGAATTATTGTTTACAGTTACTCGGTGTTGTCCACGTCCTTTACATCCATCATCATTATTTCCCACAGTTTGAATTTATAAAAATGACAGCAAAACTGAAGCTGCGTGTCCATTATGCGCTTATGGCGCGCGTGCCATGAACATCCGCGCCGAGAGTGCGTTTGCGGAACGCGCTCCAAATCTTTAAATTATAGTGGAGCGCGTTCCGTGAACGCACTCTCGGTGCGGGTGTTCATGGCATGCGCGCCAGGAGCGCATAATGGATACGCAGCTTGACAAGTGTCTCTGTTTTATTTTTTATCCGTTTTGTACAAATGGACTGTATTTTATTTTTTTGTGTCGCTTCGCCTTTTGGATGCCACAAGGAAAGCAACAAATATTAAATTTATGGAGACTCTTGTGTTAAGTGTGCATAATTAAGAACCTGATTGTGCCTTTTTCTCCGCCCGCAAAGGTGTTGACTATCGAGACTACGTTTATAACATAAAATATTCAGAGTTTTTATCCAAATCTGTCACACCGTTTATGCTATATGTTTACCAACTTACTTGTATCCTAGGTATATTATCACCTATTACTTACTTGAAATATATATTAATTATCAGTGGAGCATTCGTTCGTATCATGTACCACATCCTCTACACCGTATATGAGAAACAAACACTAGAACTGTTTTTCCGGTACTACTTGTGTTTTAGTTGAGAGTTCTTATTGTGTAACTGTCTAATTTCTTTAACACGCAACTGGCGGGTGGATTGAAAGATCTTAGTCTATTTACTTTAAATATCTATTATTTATAAATATATTTTTCTTTTCATAAAATTTTTGTATATTATATTTATTTATTTACTATTAATTTATTTTATTTATTCGTATACGTACATTAATGTGTGATAGTACAACTAGTGATGAAAGTCTTTTAACTGCTTCTAGCCTTGATGACAGCTTCAATAGTTTGCCTACACTTGCTGAAACTCTTCAGTCTCAGTTTTCGGACGTGCCAGGAAACCTTATTGTAGCCCATATAAATGCACAAAGTATTCCAGCTCATTTCTCTTATATTCTGACCACCTTTGACTGTATGAACATACACGCTATTCTTGTCTCGGAGTCATGGCTTAAACCATGTCTACCATCTATTTCTTATTCTCTTCTTGGTTTCCGTCTAATTAGAAATGACCGTGCGGTTGGGGGTGGCGGTGGTGTCGCAATTTACCTACGTCATCATATACCTTTTAGTATAGTTAGCATCTCAGAACAGCCTCCACCTCCGAATGCCGGCGAGCATCTCTTTTTAGAAGTGGAATTGAATCACTCTAAAGTTCTTCTAGGTGTTTATTACTCCCCTTCATTACGCGTTAACTTCTTTTCATCTTTCGAACATATTCTAGAAAGTTTAATACCTTCCTTCAACCATACAGTCATAATGGGAGATTTTAATACTTGCATTTTAAGACAGGACCAACGTGCATTCTCGCTTAAGAGTATTGTTGAATCTAGCAACTTAACTATTCTGCCTCTTAATGCCACTCATCACTTTCCAAACTCCGTTCCTTCTCTACTCGATCTCATTTTCGTTTCTTCTTCTAATCTTTTTCATAAGCATGGTCAATGCTCAGCTGATGCATTCTCCTATCATGACTTGCTCTATATTTCATATCAATTACGCCCCCTAAGGCAAAACCGAGGATTATAATGCAGCGCAATTTCACTGGAATGGATCGATCGCAGCTCTATGAAGATGCTCGTAACATTGATTGGTCATCCTTGTTTTCATCAGATGATGTTGACACTAAAGTCCAAATTTTTACGACTAAAATAATTCAGCTTTATGACAAACACGCACCAATCCGTACCATACGGCTGAAACACCTACCGGCACCTTGGCTTACTGATGAAATAAAAAAAAAAATCCAAAAAAGCTGCAGCCAGGACAAGGTATAAACTACGACCAACTGCGTTTAATATGGATAAATATGTTAGTGTAAGAAATCTCTGCAATAAGGTGTGTAGGAAAGCACAACGCCAACGTATCCATAATTCTGTTAAAAACGAAGACCCAGCTAAAGTCTGAAAATTTCTCAAAAGTCTGGGAGTGGGAAAGTCACGAATTTACGTGACATCCAAAGACATCAAGATTAATTCACTCAATGTTCATTTCACTACTTCGTCCAATTTTGATGGGACTACTAAAACTAATACTTTAGGTACTAGATCTTTCAAGTATTCCAACTCCCAAATATTCATCTTTTGTTTTCGAGCAATTTACCGGTTGTGATGTTAAAAAGAGCATAATCTCAATCTCGTCCAATGCTGTTGGTAGTGATTGTATCAGTCGAAACATGATCCTTCCTATCCTCGATGAAATCCTTTCTGTCCTCTGCCATATATTAAATTACTCAATTACAAGCGGAATCTTTCCTTCAGCATGGAAGGATGCGCAAATAATTCCTCTCCCTAAAAAGCCAAAACCCTGTTCCTTCTCTGATTACCGTCCTATATCCATACTACCCTTCCTTTCCAAAGTCCTAGAGCGTTTCATTCATAAACAACTATGCGCATTCCTTTCTAAAAATGCTCTTCTAAATCCCTACCAATCCGGCTTTCGTCCTGGACATAGTACTGCCACGGCATTGGTACATATCACTGATGAGATACGACTGGGTATGGATAGTGGAAAGCTCACGTTACTTTCCTTACTCGACTTTAGCAACGCTTTCAGTACCGTGGATTTCCACATCCTACTTGGCATACTTCGCTCTATTAACATATCTCCAATGGTGATTGACTTTAGGTTTCATAGTTATCTGTTCGGTCGCCGACAACGTATACGCGTTGAGGAAACGTACTCTTCACGGTGTAATACAACTGCCGGCGTACCGCAGGGTTGCGTTCTGTCTCCGTTACTTTTCGCAATTTTTATAAATTCAATATCCCATAAGTTAATTTCGCCCTACCACCTTTAAACAGATGATTTACAAATTTACGCCCAGGCACCTCTGGAATCAGTAGCAGATGCGTTTGCTTCTATAAATACTGACTTAAAGCAAATTTGTGATTGCAGCAAAAAGTATGGCCTCAAGGTTAATCCTTTAAAAATGCAGATTGTTCTCATCGGCAGTCCCAGGATGATCTCGAAGGTCAATTGGTTAATGTTGCCTGAGATTAAATTCGAATATTCTAAAATGTACCGACTAAATAATTTTCTATGTCATACAAGCACATATGAAGATATAGGTAGCGTTTCATACACAGCCGTCGTAGTAGGGGAGCCCGCGATGCTAAATTGGGATTTACTTGAGCGTCATAGAGATCTATTGGGTTGCAAAGCTTAGATGGTAAAAAGATGAAATGTAAATTTATAATTTTTATCGGTGGTGGGAGCGGCTTTAGACTTTCTTTTTTTTTATAAAAATCTGTTGCCATTACCCCTTCAGATGATCGTCAGATTATGAGTAAGCACGTCTAGGACGTTAGTATAAAGTATATAAATATATTAATCCGACTCGCTTGAGTATTTCAAAACGGTGAGATCACTCATTAACATTTGCAACTGTTTAATAATTGCCACGAGTTTGCGTGACACCTAAATAGTCAGAGTATTCAATGAGAGCCTGTTTTTAGGTCCATTTAAATTAATCGAGCGTGTCAGATTTTCTAAGGGGATGTTCCCCTTAGCAAACGCTCGATAAATTTTCTTCTTTATACATTTTGTAATCTTACCATTTACATATTTTATTAAAAATACATAGGACATGGATGCTATCAATATCTGACGCGCTCGATTAAATACCAAAATTCCTACATGGACTCCCCAACTATCGGGCAAATAATGTCAACAAGCCATAGTAATCAGACGCCACAACTTTTTGATTTTAAAAGCCCGAGATCAATTCAAGTTCATCAAAGAGCCTCCAAGGCCACGTTATAGATTCAACAGTTAATTTATATTCATACATCGTCAGGCTGCAGGTGACTTTGTGGTAGCAAATTGCTTTGTCTGCTTATATTAAATTAACTTATGAAGTTGCCCAAATACAAAATTTCCTTTAGAAGCCATGCTAACTTTGAGAACCACGCAATGGGTGATTTGATTCTGAACTTTTGTTGAAGGATCGGTATATTTTTACGCAGTAGCTGAATAAAAACAAGTCTGACAAATCTGTATGTATAAAATTCTTACGTTACTGACTGACGGACAGACAATGCACAGCCGAAACTATTGGGCTCAAGAAGCTGAAATTTGGCTTAGACAGGATTTCCCCAAATAACCACGGGATCGGGAACATAACAGCTGCGCGCATCCTCTACGATGTGATAAACTAGCTGACCCCACGGTTACACCCACGTTATTTAGGGCCACTGTTTCGCACCCGTGGCTTATTGCGTGATGTTATATAGACTATAGCCATGGGCTATCCCACACAAAAACCATTCTTCAAATTGGACCTGTAATTTCCAAACGATCTATTCAGCTATATAATATTACTATAGATTATTTCTTTAGTAGTCCCCTCTATGATATCATCATTAAGTATATTAAACAAACGATAAACAAACTTCAACTGTTCGTTAGTAAAGAACAACATACACGAAATTAGACATCATCATAAAATGTTAAGATGATGTCCAATTTCGTGTACTCTCAAAATATACTTAATTCTATATCCGCAGTCTCAGTTAAGTATAAAGTTTCAAGGAAAAATGATCACCCTTTTTTGTGCGCATCAAATTCGAAGTTTTCATGTTACAAAATGAAGAAAGTACCTAATGTTCAAGTTACAGCATCCCCTTTTTGGGTAAATGATTTTTAAGTTGAGAGTGCCGAATTATTTAACTACAAAATATAATTTGGCCTTTAAGGCACTTTAATGATTTGAAACCATAAGAGAGCATAACGCGTAGTAAATTCAGGTAACATTAAGTCCATACTAATATTATAAATGCGGAAGTGTTTTGCATGTTTGTTGGTTTGTATTTCTTTCACGGGCAAAACGGAATCGATGTGATTTGGTATAGAGATAATTGAAGGGTCAGGAAGTGATATAGTCTACTTTAAATTAGCTAAGCCAGATTATATTCATCTTTGGATGTGCAACTAGAAGATTCAATAAATTTTTCACATATATATTCTACTTTCATATGAAACTCGAAAGCACTACATAATATAAAATTTATTTTAGATGTACCTCCTGTTTGAACTTTTTCAATGTGCCAACATGAACTAAGGATTAATTGACGAAAATTGCTCTGGTACAAATTAGTATCTTTCTAATCCCATTAGGGCTAACCTCATAACCAAAAAATTAACACCACACATTTCGAAAGCAGGCTATCAAGTATCCACTCTCTTAAACAAAACAGGATGTTTTCCTTACCAAAAATACTTTCTGAAGACAATATTACTATAAAAGGAACATTTAGAGAGAATAGAATATGCGACTCAAGCTCACAGTTTAATTTCGTTTGAGCTCGTTTTGAATACCTACACTAACATCGTTGTATTTTTAATGGTAACTGTCTTTGTAATACCTGTGCGATATGTGCGGTTTCTTTTTAAATTTTAAATGGCTTCAAAGGAATGTATGAAATACTTTTCTTAGAAACTTTTCTATGAAAAGTATTTCATACATTTATCCAGTTTTGCTAATGTTTTTGGGGCTTAACGAGTAGAATATGTTTTATATAAGTATACAGTAATGGTGATAATGCTAAAAAGTCGGCTTTCTCGGAGAGTCATCGGCCCCGGCTGTCATGATCTTTGACTGTCGTTATGCTAAGTACCCTTGAATATAACACGAGTCAAACGGCAGTCACTTTGAGGACCAGGTAATCTATCTATCTATCTATCTATATCGTCACGCCTGTCTTCCATAGGGGTAGGCAGAGACTATGAACAATAATGCAGAGACTATGAATAGGAACAGCTAATATCCTGCGAAAGCAAACGTCTTCAATTGGGATAAAGCTAAGACGATGATATTACATTTATACTTAATCTATCAATGTGCCCAAAAATATTTAAAATTTAATGAAATTAGTAATGTGGCGTTGGCCTGTGGAGAGACCAACGACACTTCACTTTTCAAAGTTATGTGTGAATTAAATGGTTAATTACCTCTTTCTAAATGGTAAAGGACACTCGTGATGAAACCTTCCTGTCTGAGAGTTCTCATGAAGAATGTAAAGTCAGCTAACCCGCACTTGACCAGCCTAGTAGTTCTCATAGTGTGTAGAGGCCCGTGCCTAGCAGTAGGAAAGATTATATAAAGCGCGAACACGATGATGAAACATATTTGAGTTTTGTGTTTATGAATATATTACAGTTGAGTATCATCGTGATCACCTAAAACAGCGAACTGTGACAAGAATGCGAGCGACATGTGGTTGCGCCGAGATGTCTCCATACCCGATATCAACAATTATTTCATACACTCGAGAATTCACTCTTAACATGTTCACAATACAATTTGTCTGGCAGTAAATTATTCACGAGGTTAGATCCTTACATCATATGAGTAAATATACACGGGTAACAAGAATTATTTCACTGTTATTCAAAATATTTTTATCAGAATTTTTCTTGTTGACATATAGACAATTTTTGCTTGTTTTATGAGTTGGGTATTTTATTTATATTGTGTTACAAGGAGGTAGAGACAGGGTATTTTGTGGTTTGTAAAATACCTATGGACAAATCTTCAGTTGACCATAGGTATTTTACAAACTACTGTAGAATCTACTATTATGCGGTGAATCTTCACATACCACATAATAGTAGCTTCTACAGCTGGAAAGATCTAAATCAGGGCGCCCGGCCTTTGTATGTTTTGTGTGTGTGATTAAAATCAATGTAGTGCAGGTGTAGGAGCATTTTTTTTAAATAGTTTCAATCATAATGGGCGATTTTAATACCTGTCTTCTCAAAAATGATTCCCGCTCTTCTCCTCTTTTTTCTACTTCTATAGCTTGTAATATGTCAATACTTCCCACTAGCGCTACTCATAATTTATCAAACTCTACGCCTTCTCTTCTTGATTTAATCATGGTTTCTTCAAGAGACCATGTCGTCACGCACGGGTAAGACCCTGCAGACATATTGTCTTACCATGACTTGTTTTTCATCTCCGACAAAATCCGTATTCCTAAGATTAAGACTAAAGTTCTACTGCAGCGCAATTTTGGTGGCATTAACACCGACGATCTTTGTAAAGATACCAGAGATATCGACTGGTCTCATCTGATCAACTTCAAATCTGTAGACGAAAAGGTCGACATCTTCACAAACCAAATCGCACTGCTTTACGACAAGCATGAACCAATGCGACCTGTAAAACTAAAACACCGTCCCTCACCTTGGCTCACTGAAAACATTAGACAGCTGATACACAAAAAAGCGACGGCTAAGTTTAGATATAAAATTAAGTCCTATGCTTCTAACCTACAACAATATATCACGATTAGAAATCATTGCAATAGGGTGTGTACGGATGCACAACAACAATATGTTCATAATTCTGTGAAAAATGGAGATCCAGCGAAGGTCTGGAAATTTCTTAAAACCCTGAGGGTTAGCAAAGCTCGCCAAAACGCTACTCCTAATGACTCCACATTGACTTGCCTAATCAACATTTCTCTGCTTCGTCCAATATTGATAGGACTACTAAAGCAAGCACTTTAAATTATCTTTCATCTCTGCCAACTTCTACTTATTCACCTTTTGTCTTTAATCACTTCACCAATAGTGATGTTAAGAAATGCATAATGTCAATCACGTCCAACGCTGTAGGTAGTGATTGTGTCAGGCGTAATACGATCCTTCCTATCCTCGACATAATCCTACCCATAATTACCCATATCCTCAATTACTCTCTGGCTAGTGGTGTATACCCATCCATGTGGAAGGACGCCCTTATAACACCAATTCCAAAAACCTCTCATCCTTCACCCTTCTCTGACTACCCGCACATTTCCATCTTGCCATTCCTTTTAAAACGAGACAAATTTTGAACGCCTCGTTTATAACCAATTAAACTCTTTCCTCTGCAAAAATTGTCTCTTTAATCCATTACAGTCCGGTTTCCGTTCGAGCTACAGTACCATCACTTCCCTGGTTAATATTACGGATGACATCAAGGTTGGCATGAAAGGCGGAAAGCTCACAATTCTCGCACTACTAAATTTCAGCAACGCCTTCAATACAGTCGATTTTGATATTCTACTCAGTCGACTTGGCTCTCTTAACATATCTCCTACGGTGATTGATTGGTTTCGTACTTTGTGGCCACCAACAGCGTATACGTATTGAGAACTCACTTTCTTCTTGGTGTAACACTACTGTTGGTGTGCCCAGGGTGGCGTGCTATCTCCTTTACTCTTCGCAATTTTCATAAATTCTATATCAAATAATCTTCGCTGTTGATATGTCACTTTCTTTAAGTACTATTAATAGTGATCTGGAACTGATTCGCAGCTGAAGCAAATCATTTGGACTAAAAGTTAATTCCTCAATAACTCAGGCTATTATTTTTGCTACTTCAAGAATGACATCAAAAATTGACTGGACTCAGCTCCCTCGCGTAATTTTTGACAGCACCGTTATTCCCATACAAGACAAAGTTAAGAACTTGGATCTCATTATGGACTCTAATCTCAATTGGCGATCGCAGATCCAAGAAGGGAGTCGAAAGTTATTTGCTTCAGCAGGTTCACTGAGAAGGCTTAGGAATTTTCTTACTACTGCCACCAAAATTGCACTAGGTAACTTTCTCCTTTTGCCCATTATCGATTATGCATATGTCAGCTATTCAGACTTCGCCGATAACCAAGTACAAGAGCGTGAGTGCCTTCAAAATCTCTGTATACGATTCATATTTGGATTACGCAAATATGATCATGTTTCACAATTTCTAGCACAGCTCAAGTGGTTACCTATACGACATCGCCGGAATGCTCACATTCTTTCTTTGCTGTACAACATAATTATTGTTTAACCATTCAACACCTTCCTATCTTAAAGGACGATTCGAGTTCCTTCATGACGCATAACCGTTATTTAAGGTCATCAGACAATTTGAAACTGAAAATGCCGATACATTCCACAGCATTGTATCACAAATCCTTTTGTGTAACGGCTGTTCGCCTATGGAATGCGTTACCATTACGTATAAGACAGGCTCAGACGATAGCTAAATTCAAAGCTTTCGTAAAGGTTCAGTACCTATCACTATAACTTTTACCCGTTCTATAAAATACATGTATTAAATATTATGTAACTCCTTATCGATATGTATGTATGCATGTATGTATGAATGTATGTATGAATGTCTGTATGTATGTATGTATAGTATGAATGTATGTATTAAGTATGTATATAAATTATATAGTTTGTTTACTGGTACACATGCAACTACCGTTTTTCTCCTACCAATAATATCTCCATCCAAAGGTTGCCTGGGAGAAATCGCTTTCAGCGATAAGGTCGCCCTTTGTACTCTACTTAGATATAGGGTTTCTAATAATGTTTTTCATTGTGTACAAAAAAGTGTAAAATAAATAAATAAATAGTTTAGGGAATGAGAACTCCTGGAGAAGATCTGATTGCCTAGATTCCTAGAAGCTCGACTACCATCCTTTCACTTTTGCTTCATCTCCTTTGTCATATATTGTACTTACATCGATAGTAACGCAGAAGTTATACCTACTCACTATCGATAAGTCACACTTTAAACGACATTTGATGTGATTCACACAAAGTATTGTTCAGGTGGGCTGAACCTACAACACCGCGCAGTATTAAGGCATGGTGATAACTAAAAACACTAGTTTGTGAGTATAAGAAAGGAAAGCAATTTACATAATTTCCTAGTCAGCTGACAAGAATTCCTTGTGTCAGTAATGACAAGTCAGTGTCCTAAAATATCCTCGTATCTTACTAAACTAGTAGATACGTCGTTATTGGGGCCACGGGCCAGCCAAAAAACTAGCATTTGACCAAATCAGATAATCCCGCTTCATTTCCAATTCAATGGCTACAGTCGGACTAATGTTATAAATGAGAAAATCTGGATGCGTGGATAGAAAATGCCATGCTGCCGAAAAATGTACTCACTAGATGTGAAAATGTATTTGATTGCGATATTTGGTCACGAACTTTAGATTTATATGTGTGTACATTTGGGTTCGATTCACGCTCAAGTCAAACATTTGTGTGCATGAACATGGATGTTTGTCTGGTGTTTCTATGTATAATATGTATGTATTTACAAAAAAGTAAGTATATATGTATGTTTATCCATTATCTAGTACCCATAGTACAAGCTCTACTTAGTTTGGGACTAGATGGTGATGTGTGTAAGTGGTAGAATATTTGAACGAAATGTACATAGCGCACAAATCTTAATATATAAAATCCTTGCGTTACTGACTGACTGACAGACACGCTACAGTCGAAACTATTGGGCGCAAGAAGCTGAAATTTGGCATGTATGTTCCTTGGGGACCGTAGGGGTGCACTAAGAAGGGATTTCCCGAAATTCCCACGGGATCGGCCAAAACGGGTAAATTAAAAAAAATTGCAGGCGTAGCTGCTGGCGTCCTCTAGTATTAAAATATAACGTTAACCAACCATAGATATTACTATCTAATTTCTGTACAAGAATTAAGTCTACACACAAGGCTTTAATCAAGATGCACATATGCAGGTGACAATTTGAAAATACGTTATTATTTCAGCTCAACATTTTATCATTCAAATTTTGACTGATAGATTCTGAGACGTTTAGCTCTCTGGTAGTTTGTCGGGGTTCTAATAGAAACACTGCTTAGAAGGAAAAGGTTTTTATTATGTCTCTGTTGAGGATTCTTCTTCGATGTTAAGGAATCAATTGTGTGGACTGTATAATCACAATATATTTCGCCGGTAAAGGTAAGCAGTACAATATTGGTCATTCGGTCGCGGAGTGAGTCGCGTGTCGCAGCCCGTGCGCCGCCGAAAGCCGTTGAGACCGTGCCCTCCGCGCTCCACCATCCCCCCGCCAGGGGCACCAACATACAAGGCGCGAACATGGAGAAGAGAATAATTAATCTAGAGGAAGAGGACAAATATTATTAAATGACCGTAGTAGCGTCCCCTTCTTCGTCTTCAGCTCGACCACGCGTGTAGTTCCGTCGCTTCCCGGGAAGACCTTGGTGACACGTCCCAAAGGCCACAGTAGCGGTGGTTGTCCTCGCTCTCTCACGAGCACCAAAGTTCCCTCTGATAGTTCTCCTGTTGAGGTAGACCACTTGGTTTTTTGCTGGAGAAGAGAAACATATTCTAGGTGAAATCGCTTCCAAAAGTGTTGTTTTATGTGCTCCACTCTGTGGTAGCGCTCCAAGCGACCGATGCTGGTTTCAGTCACCTGTGGATGCGGAACAGCCATAAGCGATCGTCCAATTAAGTAATGGGAAGGAGTGAGAGCAGTGAAGTCTAATGGATCAGAGGAAAGTGGGGTTATAGGACGTGAATTAAGTACAGCTTCAATTTGAGTTAAGCATGTGATCAGTTCTTCGTATGTGAAGTGTGTTAGTCCTAGTAACCTTTTCAAGTGATGTTTTGTGGAGCGAACGGCAGTCTCGGCAATGCCGTTGAAATGTGGTGAGTATGGTGGGGCGAAATTAAATTCAATGCCTTCCTGTGAAACTTCGTAATTAATATTAGATTCTTGTTAAAACTTATGTAATTCATTACAAGTGCCGACAAAATTTGTGCCATTATCAGATAAGATGCTCTTGGGTTTGCCTCGACGAGCAACAAACGTTTTAAAGCTGCCATATAGCCCTCTTTAGTGAGATCTGTAACGAGCTCGATATGGACAGCCTTGACTGCTAGGCAAACAAAGATGCATATATACGCCTTTAAAAGTTTGCACCCTCGCCCCTTTCGATCTGCTATCAATATTGGCCGGCATAATCGACACTACAATTTATGAATGGGAACTCCAAGTGAGTTCTTTTAGAGGGCAACTGCCCCATAACTGGTTGCACATTTTGAGCCTTATACCTAAAACATTCTATGCATTTTCTTACTACCGACTTAGATAGATTTCTACCGCCAAGAGGCCAATATGTTTGACGTACATTTCCTAACAATAACTGAGGGCCAGCATGAAGTAAGATTCGATGTTGCATTTGAAATATCAATTTTGTAAAGTGGTGCTTGCCGCATAGCACAACTGGATGCTTAACCTCGTATTCATATGGTGAATTGTCCAGCCTGCCACCTACACGAATAATGTTATCATTATCTAAAAAAGGGGTTAAAGAAATAAGTCTGTTCCTGCGCGGCAATGACTTCCCTGATCGAAGTATCGCGTACTCATCTGCAAACATTTCAGTTTGAGCTGCACGTATCAATATAGATAAGACATCTTTAAGTTCTTTAATAGAAAGAGGACCTGTTACTTTAGAATTAGGATTCTTTGAATTGTGTATGAATCTATGTATATATGCCACTATTCTTTGTAAACGATTTAAGTTTGAATGTTTATGAATTAATGAATGAATGATTGATTTATTTGTGAGAGACGAAAGTACATGATTTTGTGAATGTGTGAGAAACGAGTGATCAGTGAAGTTTGATGTAATGACTTCTGGTAGATCTTGTATCACACTTCTATTAGGCATGACTGGCCAGTCTTTTTCATGATTTAACAAAAAGTGAGGCCCTGACCACCATAAAGAACACTTGCTGATAAGGTCAGCCTTCAGCCCTCTAGAAACAAGATCCGCCGGATTGTCCTTAGACGGAACGTAACTCCACGTGTGCCCTGCTGTATTCTCCTGAATCTCATTGACACGATTACGCACGAAAGGTTTTAATTGAGTCGGTGACATTGACAACCAACCCAACACTATTGTTGAGTCACACCAAAATTGGCATTTGGTAATGGGCAGAGTTATCGAACTCAGTACTTTAGCACACAGTCTCGCCCCTAGCAATGCCCCACAAAGCTCCAGACGAGGAATGGTGGTGGGCTTTATTGGTGCTACACGATTTTTAGACGCATAAAGTTGTACCTGAACTAACCCTTGCTCGTTTACTGATCGGAGCTACACACAACAGCCAAACGCTTTCTCTGATGCATCTGTAAAAACATGAATCTCATGCAATATAGCATTGTCACACACAACCCATCGGGGAATTTTTAAATTATTTAAACTTGGAAGAGTGTTTATAAAATCGTACCAGCTATTACAAATGGACTCTGGGACCTGCTCATCCCAATCACACTTGGCTAACCATAATTGCTGCATTAGAATTTTTGCCTCAACTACACATGGACCTACCAAACCTAATGGATCATATATTTGACTTATGACTGATAACACTTGACGTTTAGTAACCTGTTTACCTGCATCAATGTGAATAGAAATTGATAAATAACCTGCTTCACACATCTAAAGTAAGCCTAAAGTTTTCGATGCCAGATTCCTATCCTCAGCTAAGTTTAGGCAACCCGAAACCTCTGAAGAATTTGTAATTTGGTTTAAAATTGACGAATTATTAGACTTCCATTTTCTTAAATGAAAATTAGCTGATGACAAAACAGAAATTACCTCTTTGACCATCTCTACGACGTCGGATACTAAATTTCCACCAGCAAGATAATCGTCAACGAAGAAATCGCGTTCAATTGGAGACCTGACGTTTTACTAGTAGCAACTTTAGCCAAACTAACCAAACATTTTGTCGCCAAATATGGTGCGGCTGCTTCCCCATAACTTAAAGTATTGAGCCTGTACGTTTTCAGTGGTAAATTGAGATCAGTCCTGAATATAATTTGCTGTAGATCACGTTGTGACGATGTGACAGTAACAGCACGATACATCCTTGCTATATCACCAGAAACGACATATTTGTGTTGCCGAAATCGTAACAAAATTGAAAATAGATCCTCCTGGACAGTTGGACCTACCATCTGAATATCATTGAACGATATTCCAGATGAGGTAGCCGCTGAGGCATCGAAGACCGTCCGAAGTGGCGTTGAGCTAGACTCCTTTATAACCCCATGGTGAGGCAAGAAATACTCAACATTATCACCTGTGTGAGGCTTCATAGACGTTTGATTTTCTGTCATGTGGCCAAGACGCTCGTACTCCTCCATGAAGGCAACATATTTTTCTTTGAAACTGGGATCACGCAGGAAACGGCGCTCCAGAGACAAAAATCGACGCTTAGCCATTTCATATGACTCACCTAAAACGTTAGGATTGTTTTTTAATGGAATTGTTACAACAAAACGACCCTGTTCATCACGAATAGTGTTTTGACGAAAGCTTTCTTCACATGCGCGTTCTTCTCGAGACATAGAATGTATTGATGACACAGAATCTAGTTCCCAAAACCTGTTTATATTACTGCTTAATTCATCCATCGACACATTGCAATAGTATGATTGTTTTTTAGATGACGAAACAACTGGGACTGGGCCCGACACTATCCACCCGAATCTTGTGGCGTGAAGATTGGGTTTATTCTTACCTAAGTTGATCGATGAGGTACCTAACACATTCCAAAAGACTTCAGCGCCGACAAGAATATTAATAACTGACGGAATGTGGAATGAGGGGTCAGCCAGTTGAATATCTGTTGGAATGTTGATGTTGCTAATGTCCACCATACATGACGGCAAATTCCTAGTTATCTCAGGCAGTATAATACAACTGATATTCTCCTTATAGGCACCATTACGGGACTGAATTGTAAACATACAAGACTGTGTGCTATTAGACATCTGATTGTTTTGATCTACATGTAAAAGGGTATTATGCCTACGTTTACAGTATTTACAATGCGACAATTTACACTGTTTACTAGAATGGCCAGAACGTAAACAATTAAAACATAACTTAAGCTCCTTTACCTTTAACAAACGATTTTCTACTGTTAACTTACGAAAATCTTCGCAAACAAACATAAAGTGGTCTTTTTTGCACATAGTACATTTACTGTAATTTTTTGTAATGCCTTTGTGTTTATTATTGTTTAAATTGTCGCTTTTATTGGAAATTTGTGTATCTACTATATAGCTGTTAGTACTACTATCTACATTTTTGTTTGATTGTTCAGTACGTACAACCGTCTCCAACAAATCAGCCCGCTTGCTAACAAATGAACAAAATTGTGACAAAGTAGGATTTTTAGATAAACTATTACAATACTCCTGCCAGTCTCTGTTAGTGACTTTATCTATATTATTTAGTGACTTTATCTTTATCTATAGTAACCTTTTCAAGTGATGCTCCGCGACCGAACGACGATCGGCACGCGCGCATATCAAATATTTTAGTCTCCAATATTGTACTGCTTACCTTTACCGGCGAAATATATTGTGATTATACAGTCCACACAATTGTTTCCTTTACATCGAAGAAGAATCCTCAACAGTCTCACTACCGCTTACATACAGTATAACCGACTAGGTAAGCACTGGCCTAAAGGCTGGAGTGTAGACTCCTGCTGCTCTCCGACGCTCGCAGGGTAGGCTGCTCGTAGGGTCGCCGGTGAGCTGGCCGAAGTGCACCTTGGGTAGGCAGCTCGGTGGTTGAGCTTTAGGCTGAGCGGCAGCCTCTGTCGGTGCAGCTGATGTAGGCTGATTGGTAGGGCTCAGGCGTAGGCTGGTGCGGTCAAGCGTTAGAAGCCTGGATGTAGGAAGCTAGTAGGTAGGAGCTGGTGCGCAGGCAGGGGCTGGAAGAAGCACGGCGCCAGCAGCTCGTAGGTCGCAGTTAATAGCCACCCGTAGGGAGAATTGTAGCCCGTAGGGAAAACTGGCAAGTAGCATAGAGAATACACAACAACCGGTCAGGAACAGGCTGTCCCTAGATCGGCTGTTATGCTTAAGAGAGACAGATACTACAGACGAAACATATAGGCACACAGACTAGAATATGCTCACCCCCAGAGGGGCAGTAGATATGGTAGTAGAAGGCAGAATAGATGCGTGGTAGTAGTCAAGTAGTGGCAGCGTAGCGACGTTTAGGGAAAGTAACCGATTTAGATCGCGCACCCATCTTATATAGGCATAGACCTATGACTCACAGACTGCCTATGGCCGGTCTATTAGCTTATATGGTAATAATTCCTAGCGAACCGCTGCTCGGGCTATGCTGGCACCACCCACTGCGTTAAGCGCCTGTAGGTTTTATAACGGAAAACGGAGTATTACGTTACAACTCTTCAGGAAATAGCAATTAGTCGATGAAAATAATCTTCTAAACAAAGCTAGACCTTCTTCAACAAACTCCATGTTTCATTTGATATGTCACTACAAATCACAATTCATACCGACACACCAAACTGGTAACAATATAACCAAAAATAAATTCGCCTAGTACTTGTCAACCAACAATGGAGACAAAATGATGAGATGTTCTTGTAAAGGTTAATACTTACGACGTCTATTACTGAATCTGATGGCACCTAAACAGCCTCTGAAGTCTCTTAATAACAACTTTATGTGGCGTTTTGTCGTAAAAACTGCGACATTATGTTTTCCACGACCAAATGTCAACATAAGAGTGTTAGTAATAATAAATGAAATAAGGAGCATGGTTCTGATGATGTCATTGTAATGTACATAACAATAACAGTAGATCTAAGTTGGTGATGTGCGGCACTGCCAATTGGCTCAATGCTTTGACATATTTTACGTTGTACAGGACTCGCCGGTCAGAACTGCGGCGAGTGTTGTGTGTTCGATCCCAAGACGAAGACCATACTTGTTGAAGGATGTTAGTTTTCAAGTTTACACTAAAAACACATAGACTTTTTTGTCCCGGGTTTTCTTTTGCGCTGGCCTGATTATTGAAATTAAATACTTATGTATGTAGTATTTAGGTGCTTATGACTAGAAAGATCTGCAAACTTATTCCCTCTTGATTGTGACTTTTAGGTCAACGTCGCGTCGTCACAAGCTTAACAGGAAAACCCTAATAAAACTTATTCTACGCCAATAATTAATTTGACGGGCCATAATTACAGAAATCAGCATTCAAGAATTCAGCATATTCAAGTTACTAGGATTGTTTGAAGTTCTTTTACTGGAGCCATTTAATAAGAGCATCATGCCAATTTTTATTCAATTCTGGCACTCTAGGTCAATAGGATGTAGAAGATTTTAACGATCGCCCAGTAAATGAAAATACCCTTTCTAACGAGCTCCACTTCTCATAGTTAGAAGTTCGTTTTTTTAGGGTTCCGTACCCAAAAGGTAAAACGGGACCCAATTACTAAGCCTCCGCGGTCTCTATGTCTGTCACCAGGCTGTATCTCATAAACCGTGATAGCTAGAAAGCTGAAATTTTCACATATTATGTATTTCCGTTGCCGCTATATCAACAAATACTAAAAATAAAAAAATATTAAGGGGGGTCCCATACAATGAATGTGTTTTTTCGTATTTTTTGCTAAATATTACTAACGGTAACAGGTAGATGCTTAAAATTTTTACAGAATATATAGTTGTAAAATACACCTTTCAAAATAAATAATTAAATAAAAATAAAGTAAATATTAAAGGGGGGCTCCCATACAACAAATGTAATTTTAAAGCAATTCTTTACTCGATCTTAATAAACAAGTAGAAACTTAAATTTAAGTAGGTAAGGTAAGGAAGGTACACATACAACAAACGTGATTTTCTTTTATAGATGATGGTACGGAACCTTTCGTGCGCGAGTCCGACTCATAGTTGGCCAATTTTTATAAGACTGTAAGGCCAATTTCATATTGTTAATTTTTTTTTAATTTTAAATTTATTTTGGTGGAAGTATTTTAAGGAATTAAACTACTGGTGACTTAAATGACAAATAGCTCAAATATTCTATGTATGTTTGACGCCAAAACAAGATTTGTTGTAAATTTGACGTGTATATATGTGACTGAGAGAGAAAGGCGAGGGATGTATCCCATATCAAGCGTATGAAAGATGAAACAGGAGTGGTTCTTACGGATGATGATAGGATTATAGAAAGATGGAGGACATATTTTGAAAAATTAATGAATGAAGAGAATGATTGGTGCAAAATGCTTGAGAACAAGGCAAAGAATATTGGACTAGTGTGAGTGGAATGAAGAATGGGAAAGCATTAGGACCAGACGGAATACCAGTAGAAGCATGGAAGGCGTTAGGTGAGGATGGATTGGTGTGGCTGACTTTATTCTTCAATAAGTTGTTGCGTGAGGAGACAATACCCAAGGAATGGTGTAGCAGTTACCTAGTGCCCATTTTTTAAAATAAGGGAGATGTCCAAGAATGCAACAATTATCGGAAAATAAAGTTAATGCCTCATAGTATGAAAGTATGGGAGAGAGTAATTGAGCAACGTTTGCGAGCAGAGAGTGAGATTTCACGTAACCAGTTCGGTTTTATGCCAGGTCGAGGTACGGTGGACGCCATTTTTGCACTTCGCCAAATTTGTGAAAAATACAGGGAGGCGCATAAAAATTTGCATATGGTATTCGTTGACCTCGAAAAGGCATATGACCGGGTACCGCGTGAAACCTTGTGTTAGGCCCTCAAGAAGAAAGGAGTGCCTGAAAAGTACCTGAAGTTGATCCAAGCTATGTATGCTGAATGCCATCACAGCCAGATTCGATGTGGCTGTAGACTTGCACCAAGGGTCGGCTCTTAGTCCTTACCTCTTCTTGTTGATTATGGATGCCATATCATCGGACATACAGGCAGAGGCACCCTGGTGCATGCTGTTTGCCAACGACATCATCATGATAGCAGAAATGTGGACAGGAGGTGCAGAGCAAGCTGGAGGAGTGGCGGCAGAGACTGGAGAACGTGGGCCTTAGGATAAGCAGAACCAAAACTGAATACATGTTCTGTGACTTTGGCGGCCTCTCTAGCCCAAGCCAGGTCACACTCGGTGGTATACCCCTACCAGTATGCTCCGACTTTATGTGGATCAATGGATGTGTGGAGTTACGAGAATGGAAAAGATTAGGAATGAATACGTGAGAGGTAGTCTGAAAGTGGCGCCTTTAGACGAGAAAGTGAAAGGAAGTCGTTTGGCTTGGTATGGACATATTATGCGAAGAGATGATATGTATGTAGGTAAGCAAGTGATAAATATGAAGGTAGAGGGATGGAAAGGGAGAGGGAGGCCAAGGAAAAGATGGATGGACTGTGTGAGGATGGATATGGAAGAGAAAGGGGTAAATGATCAAATGACGGGCGACAGAAAAGAATGGAAGCGAAGGTTGTACTGCGCTTACCCCAAATAGATTGGGACCAGGGCAAGAAGATGATGATATGTGACTGTCTAAAGTATTGCTGGCCTACCAAACGGATTACTCAATTGGGATGCGGGTTTTTACCTTAAGTATTTTTGTCAAGATGATGCTTTGTAGCTATTTTTGGTATATTTAAGCAGCCTTCTCAAGATTAAACAGCTCATTGTCACTTATAACAATATCTCAAGACAAGAATTCCAAGTGTTAGTCTAATATTTAATTTTATTCAAGAATCTGAAACCAGTACGTGGCGAGCTTTTTTTAATTAAACTTACACTTTCTTTTTTTCTCAAATTTCCATTCGAAGAACAGATAAGCGGCTGGCCAGACACTAAGGGAATATATAAAAAAGACACAGTGTATCTGTTGCAAGGATAAATATTATTAATTGTTTAATTAAATATTGGTTATACATTAACTTGGCTTTTTGTCAACAAAAGCAGCTCCTGAATGCACACACAAGATGCAGGATTTATTCCTTGGTGCCTACACCAAGGAATAAATCCTGCATCTTGGGAGACTTTACAAACAGTCAAACAACGGACACTACATTTTCTCTTTTTTTATTTAGTGGCTTTTAATCAATAGGATATGCAAGCCTCAACATACCCTACACTTTGACAATAATCGTTGTACAGTGTTGGTTCATGTGGTGATCGAACATAGAACCCGACTCAGTGCCAAACTACAAAATTAACCACTACGGTATCCGTGCAGTCTGCGCACTGTCTGCTCTGTTTGTAGGGACTAACGTACCTTGATTTGTACGTTATAAAATGAAGTCCCCTTTTCGTCTTTTCTGTTTGGATGAACGTGATAAACCCGGATTCGGATTCAAAAACTGCCGACTGGATTTTTACAGTTTTCAACAATAAATAATGTAAGTGGCTCAGTAGGAGCCACGCGTGACGTCTAGTGTTGTATATTTATATTCATTTGGTTAACTTAGAGATTCAAATGATTTGTGTAATTCAATAAATGGTTTACCTGCCTTGTAAGGGCTAGCTTTTGTGTATTCTTTATAAGACTTAAGGGGTTAGACGGGTATGTGCTACCAGTAGATAGAATCGCCCGATTTATCAGCGGCCCTGTACAAACAATAATTTTGCGAGGATGGGATAAAACTTGCGTCTCCATAAAATTTCAAAAGTTCGTAACCTCTAAGCTGTGGTATTGTCTCGTTATTAGATAGATTTCAATAAATTTAACTTTAGCAACGTTTCTTCGTCCAAGTCCATCGTGCAACTAAATATTCAAAAAATGATGGTCTGCCGGTGCGCGGCACTTGGCAGCAAATTTCGAGAAGCCCTAATAAATGCATAATAATTAAAAATAGTCTATCTTTGTACTTAGTTTAACCCAAAAAGTTTACATCAAACCACATTTCGAATAATATAATGATATAATTTATTATTTTTTATATCACGGAACACTGTCTCAACAACAACGTAGTTTCCGATAAAAAACAAACCCATTTTAGTAAGGCCACAATACGCCAAACATCAGTAACAAAAAGTGACTGACGAAGATAACTGAGTTAAGCTTTATTTACAGCCGGCCATTCATTAGACGAACTAGTCGACAAACGTGAGTACTCACTCACGTTTGCTTGCCGGCGATAAAGCCGCACTACACTCGAATACCGGAGATGAAAAAATAATTAGATAATTGTTGCACACCTGCGAGTGTCCGTCGCAAATGCACTATATTATTATAGTGTTGTTTAGTGTCACCACGACTGCGTACTAGACAGATCAACTTAAACTGATAACTACACTTCTGTAACTAAAACTGACTACGCGGTGGCGTAGTGGGCGTGTCAATCAACTTCATGCTGAATATCGCGTTAGATTCCCGCTGAAGTCAAACATTTGTGTGCGTGAACAAGAATGTCTTTCTTGATCTGTGTGTTTCTATATTATGTGGGTATGTATTTAGAAAAAATGGATTATATTATCTCTCTTAAAGCTCTGCTTAGTTAAACATTCTGAATAACATTGTGGTGAACTTTAGCCTAATTCTTTTCATAGCGAAAAAGGTGTGCCCACAGTAGGGCACTTTATGCACAGGGCTCCTTTTTGTATAAATAATAATATGCCAAGCCTTTGAAAAGTACGCAAATAGGTTAATCAAACGATAATCATTCGATCCTCGTAAGAAACAAACAATTTTCTAATCCACAAATACAATCTAAGTAATTAATACATACATACATACATAGTCTCACGCCTATATCCCCGAAGAGGTAGGCAGAGGTATATTGCTACACCCCCATTTCGCTAGATTTATTTTAGTCCCACGTAATAGGGGGCAAGCCTATTTCCGTACCGGGTACATTACCAGACTTCGTGCTGCTACTGAGAATTTCCTAACGGAAAAACCCAATAACACTTTGCCCGACCCGAGGATCGAACCCGAGACCTCCCAACCTCACGGCCACATTTATGCCGCGAGATCATCGAGGCAGTCCAATAAAAACTAATTAATACTACTTCAATATTTTAGTTGCTAATATCTAACACAACCCTAGCGGTTAAATGCTACGTGGTAGACTAGACGTCTTGACCCCAATATTTTTACATTTAATAAAGCTAAGAGAATACACAGTGGACCGGTGAGCTGTTGTTTGCGAACAATCCAAGTTTCGTCTACGACGCCATGTTTCACGAGACACGAGATCAGATCAATACACAAGGGAATTGAAATGTATCTGATCTCATTAGAACTTCATTGATTAAGACAACAGGATAGTTGCATCAATTCTATATCGAAAACAACTTAGCAGTCGTATTCATCTTAATTTTGTTACAAGCATACTAATATTGCTAATTAGACATAGACGACTATGGCTAGTTGTGCCGACTAAGGTGTGTATAATTAAGACAAAATCAAAACAAGCATAATGTATGAAAGTTTGCTGTAACGACTTCGTTGTTGTGACTTATCGAAACACACCGCCACAAATACTGCTTCTCCATACTGAGTCACACGTCACCGTCTACCAAAACGTCAAACTCTTAAGTATGTAAGCGTAGGTTTTGCCTGGACAGGCTGATGGTAGCGTAGGTGACTAATTTAAGAAAACAGTATCGTTGTCAAAGCAATTTACAGGTTGCATCCGCAACTTTTCGTCTTGAAGCCCGTGGCCCGCTTAATGGTCCAACCAGATTTGTAAAAAGCTATAGCACAGGGCGACTGTCGTCTGACCTCCGCAACCCATAAGGATTGCGGTATACCATTAGCCGTACTCACAGGAGTCACAAGTGCGTTGGCGCCCCTTGGGATGGGGAAAAGGGATAGGATGAGGAATGGGATGAGGGAGAAGGAATAGGGATAGGGCCTCCGGCACTCTCACTCACAGAACGAAACGCTTTTTAAGTACTGTTACTTTACGTCGATTTTCTGTGAGAGGGTAGTCCTTCCGCGGTCGAGCCGGCCCATTCATGCTGAAATCAGCAAGGCTCTACTACCTGCAAAAAGCTTCTCAAACCACTACGCCAAAATTCTACAGTGGTAGTATTCTTTGACTGCCTCTGTGGTCTTGCGGTAGTGTTAGCGACTGCGGATCGTGAGGTCTCGGGCTCGATTCCCAGGTCAAACAAAAAGTGATATTGGGTTTTTCAGTTAGGAGTTATCCAAAAGAAGTTCGGAGGCAGAGAGTTAGCGGTGTTACACCCCCGTTTACTGTGTACACGCGAGTGTTTGCACCTGGGCGCTTGTGCCTACTTGTGATTTTTTTGTGAAATCATAACGTTAAAGCAAGCTTATAGCTTCAGTTTCTTTAAAAGGTAACCGCTACATCCCCTGTGTGGCCTTATAAGTAACCCTGACCATCATACACACCAAACTTTGTCAGTCGTACATACATCAGAAGAAAATACAACTGCTTAGGAACACAGGAAAATATCATCAGAAACAGAAAACATTAACAATAGGATCTTAAATGCGACTAATTAGTTTATTTGACACACAACGATTATGAAAAATATATTTACAGAACATGTTGTCAGGAGTACGAAAGCACGTAAGGTAGACGTCATGCGGGAACAAATTCGCGGGCAAAAGCTAATTGGAAAAAGTGCAACTGCAATATTCATTAACGGATATGCAATGCAATTCAGCAAACTGTAATGTTATTGCAAATAATATATGTTGGCCTCGGACTAAACCAAATATATTGACACTGTATTGTTCTTGGCAACTCGCCAATTTCAGAACAATAGATTAAATTCGCAGTTTTCTCAATTCGCCTTCCCTTACACGGAAAGGACCGGGTAAACTTAGAACGGATTGATCTAAACTTATATCGTGAAAAGAAAACGAACCTTACCCTCTGACTCTAATTCTTATCCGGTTCAAAGAATATCGATTGCTGGAGATAGAAAGACGTGTGCCCTCAATAATCATATTTACTACCTCAATATCGTGGAGAGTATGTAAATATCTGTAACCATGAGGAAAACCCAGTACTGTTAACATATACTTACAACAAACATACCGTGAAGATATGAACTTACTTCAAGCACAATTATTTAGCTACAAATAATACATTCATTGCTTTGGGTTGATGAGGTCAGACGGCAGCCGCTCTGTCGATAAGGTAATTCTATCACATCTGGCTAGACTAGAAAGCTGACCGCGTTCTATGGTTAAAGTCCTGGATGCAACAAGATAACGCTAGAACGATGATGGTTCATTTATTATACATTATAGGAAGCATAGATACTTTTGCATGAAAATTATTCATAAAGTTATATTAATCATTATCTTCAATTAATTTTATACAAAAATGACGTGCATCTCACAGGTCAGATTTCTTCAGTCTACTAATAAACTTTAGCAAAATTGCTTTTATAGTTGCGAATTATTTTGTTCATATTATTTCTTATTTTCAGGTGGCTTTGAACTCTTTAAAAGTGATTTAACACGTGAGTTTATCTCGATGCTTTCTTGAAAATATAAATAAATTGTAGTGTATTGTAAAAAGGTGTTTTTGAAGCTCACTAATTTAGGAGCTCTTTATAGCGTTGTAGTTTTAGAATTTTATTGAAAAGGCTTTAATAAATGTTGTACTATATTTCAAAATTATAGGGTATTGTTTTACTACGATTTAAAAAGAAAATAATCCGAACTATTGATTAATTGTGTGCGGCGGGAGTCACAAAGAGCAATCAGACTTTTAACAACTACTTGTTTATCCCATAAAGGGTTCTATTGTATGACAAGCAGAGAAGATTTTAAAATTAGCACTATGAAAATGCAGGCAACAGCTAGTTTTCTCATAACAAAGGGAAGAGTGAATATCGTAAGTGAGGTTAACACAACAAGCTCGTTATAACAACTGTTATAAATATATTAGAAAGTAAGATCTAGTATCTAGGTTGTTTTTTTTATATTCAACTACTTTTACACCGTGCGTTACGCTTCTCTGCCTCAAGATGGTATCAAAATGGAACCTACCGGTATCTGACAGATTTTATTTTGCTACGGCAACACATGCCAGTTAAACTGAACGTTGTTATAAATTTGATTTTTTTAAGCGGACGACTATTTCTTGAGTAATGTGATCGCAGGGTAGGTAACTCAATTTTTATAGAAGATCAAGTTTCTGTTAATTGCGGTAACTAATAGGGGAAAGTGGGGCAGATTCATACAAGGGGCACCTTTATACACTAAGTACACCTGATGTGAAGCGCATATTAAAAAAATGACTTATTCGTGTGTGTGCGTAGCTTTACCTATGAGTGTGGTTGCTGACGTAGTTTGACAGGGCTTAGCGTCAAACGGGTGACAGTGTGATACGAAACGTGATTCGGCCAGGCGTAAGTAATTTTATACACTCACTTTAAACGTCTTTAATTCAATAAAAGCTGCTCTCTGGATTATTTAGTTATATTTTACATACATACATAGACTCACGCCTGTTTCCTCGAAAGGGTAGGCAGAGGCATATTAAACGCCCACTTTTCGCCAGTGTTTTGATCCCACGTAATAGGTGGCGAGCCTATTGCCGCTTATTGGGACATTTTGTTTGCCAGAGCCTCGTCCGTTGATCGGCAGATGCACCACTTGCAGGTGAGGTTGGCTTGGGACCCTAAGTTCTTGGTGGGAACCCTATGCACCCTAGTTATATTTTATAATAATTAATTACACAAAAACTAGTTATATTTTATGATATCAGAATAACTGGCGACTCATTTCACTAATTTGATCCTATTATCGTTGAAATAAAATAGTTATATTTTATTTCAACGATAATAGGATCACATTAGTGAAATGAGTCGCCAGTTATTCTATATATAGTTGGCTTTTTTCTAACAATATTTTTATTTCATTTTCGTGTCATGGGGTAGATTGATACAGTAGTGTAAGGGGCACATTCATACTGTATGAGTAATGGGGGTACATTCGTAGAGTATGTAGTTAATGCACAAAAAGTAAATAAGGATGAACATGTTGATGATGATGAAAGACGAAGATACTAATGGCTAGACTTAAATAGTAATGGGACTGATGAGAAAGACTCATTAGCTAAGTTCCCTTGGTGCCTTTATGTTATTTTCTTTTCATAATATGTTTATGAAAACGCTGCATCCCTATATTTTGATTCTGATACTTTGATTTTATAAATAAATATATATTTCATGCTCAACTTGTGTATTTTTTCACTTGTATGAAAGTGCCCGCATGTGGGGCATATTCATACATTTCTTAATTTTTATATTTTATTTTATAAAAAGCCGTACAGGTGTATTTATAAAAATTTCATGATTTTAATATAAAGTCAGATAGTGAGACTATTGATTTTTGATGAATCGATATAGATATCTTTACCAGAGAGAATTCTATAAGACTAAACATAAAAACTGTATGGAGCTACCCCATCTTCCCCTACAGTCCGAAAAGCGGATCCCAAGTACCTAAGTGCAAGTTTTAACAGCAAATGTCACAACACAAAAACTTATTTTATTTGGTTTACATAAAAGTCATTACAACTGCACTTCGTTCACTTCAGGGAATATGAAATGTTTTTATTTGAATATAAAAAGATAGTTATCATTCCTAGAAATAAAGATCAAACAAATAACTCAAAGAAATAAATGCGATACCAAATCGTGATAAAAACTACGAGGGCGTATAGAAGGACGAAACGCGTTTGTAAATCGATTACAAAGATTTACGATTCACTACTGCAGTTCCAAGTCAAACAGCGTTAGTTGGGCCTATCGTCTGTGTCAAATAAATCGAGGCTTTTCTCGCTACGTTACTTTTCCCAGCTCGGTCGCAATAATGAAATTTCAGTATCGATTTAACGCTCAAACAGTCTTCGAGAATTGCTCTGCACTTATTTGCCTTATTCGATGGAACTATAAACGTTTTCTGATAATCCTTATGACAGGTCTCAACCGCAGGTGTTGTTCGGTGTTGTGTTCAGTTAAATAGATAGCATCGTTTGTCTTATAGGGGTTAGGTACATTTGTGCAATTCACCTTTTAGACAGCTACAGTTTGTCCATGAAAATACAACTGACAAGTTCTCACACTTTAAGAGGTAGCTGTTAAGGGATCTGTCCACCAGCATTTGTCATAATTACTTTTTCTCAGAAACGCATAAAATTAATAAGTGTCTTCAATTAGGAACCTATTCGTCAAGTTATTAATTAATATGCCCATTGATATTACAGGAATTTCAAGCCATATTGCCCAATCTAAACAGGAAAATGTTTTATAGAATCACGTTTAGCAAGAGGCAAAGATGAACTCCAGGAACTGCGACATGGGGACTTGCTTTAAATATTTTAAAAGTTTAATTCCAAAGTTGTAATTACTTATATTCACACGTCTAATTTTATTAAATATATTCATTAATTACATAACACCGTCTCTACCATCCAATCTAAGTAGTAGCTCCGCTTGACGTACAAATTAATTAAAAAACGAAGGAACTGTTTATTTACATAGGTACATAAAAAAGAAATAAGTACAAAAACGGGGGCAAAATACAAAGTACAGACAGGTTTAGGCATCGTAGAATTCCTCCGCATCGCTGTCTATTGGTAACGTGCCTAGAAGGCTGGCAGCATTGCCACGCTGGATGGCAATGCTGATACGCTGGCCGAAATACAGCCCAGCCTTCTGGTCACGTGAAGCGTCGATTAATCGTTTGGCGATTTCTCTGTACAAAGTACGAGCGCTCGGACCCCATGGACCAAGCGTCTCCACCCCAAACTGCTCAAATACGTAATTACCTATTAAATTACCGTATTTTCGCCGCTTGAGGGATTCTGCGCTTGCAGCAGCAGCGCCGGCACAGCTGGCTGTACTTGGAAGATGTGATGGCGCAAGGGTATCTACGCACGTTGCGTCCCATACCAAAGGCCTACCCAACTTCCAAGGCATCAATGACATACCGTCGGGCCTCTTCCCATCGTCGCGTACCAAACCATTGGGTTCAAGTACGGCTGGTACTCCGGCGGTGACAAGAGTGCGACGGATGATGTCATTAAGATAGGCGTGACGAGGCATTCGGCCCGCGCTTCTGCCGCAAGATAGTCCATGGTGTCCGAGGCTATCGACGGCTTCTCCACAATGACAACGATGCGGAGAAACACACGGAGCACCTAAACGGAGGCTAGTGGCGAGGCGAAATGTCGTGTCGTCCAGCATTGTGCCCACATTGGACGACGGGAGCGCTTGAAGCCAAAGACCAGACTCCCACTCTCCCACAGCCAGCAAGCGAGCACGCTCAGCAACACTTGTAGACGATAAAATAAGTTTTTCTCTCACAGTGTTGCAAAGCGGCCCGTCCCACTGCCTTTGGGAGAATGGGTTGGTAGGCAAAGCAGAGCTTGGACAAGCCATTTTCCAGGCGTTCACGGCATCGGTTTTACACAGCACTTCCGAATTAACCAGTGTAGGTGCTAATATTTGCCTGGTTAAATCTTCCGTGCTGTGCACCGAGGACAGGAACGCCGGTAAACTAACATCCGAAATTTTGCGAACGCCGAGCCCACCCAGACGTACAGGAAGAGACGCTTGTAGCCAGGCTCGGTCGTTCAAATCCACATTTAATATTTCTTTAAGTGTATTTTTAATAATTTGGTCCATTTTTTCTAAACATTTCATATTTTTCCAAAGCGGCGAAGATCTCAAGACATGCGTAAATTTGGGAACGAAAAGGCAATATCGAATGATTGTAAAAGCCGAATGAATATTAATTTTTAGCAGGCGATCTGAAATTTCACTAAAATTTTGAATCTTTTCATCTACGAAAGATTCGTAGGCTTCTTCAAATATAGGAGACCCAAGGAGGCGAAGAGAATTCTTGTCACAAATTTTAATGTGTGGTGCCAAATAATTAAATTTTGATAATACCAAAGATTTTTTTTCATCGTCAATTTTATTTAGAAATAACTCACACTTACTTGAATTTAGCTCCAAACCGATCGATTTAAATTTGTCTTTTAGAACTGCCAAATCTTGTAGCACTATGTCAGCGTCTCCAGCAAGGGTTCCGTCGTCCAAGAACCATATATTGAATTTTGAATTTAGCTGCCGAATAATTGGGTGAATTGCTAAGCTAAAAATGACTGGTCCAAGTGGGTCACCTTGTTGACATCCAACTGCGGATTCCAATAGGTTGTCCTTGTATAATAATTTTGAGGGATATCTGTAACATTGCGAAAGAAATTTATAAATTTTGGGGGTTTCTAATTGTCTAGAATTTTGGCTAGAAGGAGCTGGGATCAATTGCAGCAGATTTGTGGAAGCGTGACTCTATTCATCAGCCCTTGTCAGCCACAACAAATCTCAGACATAACTGTACTGTGTTGCACAGCGAATACAAGTAATCTTAATATTAATGTGTTTCACTTACCCGCTATCCTTGCTGATGTCAGGCTTGAGCTAAATTAGACACATTCATACAAGTATATTGGCCAAAATAAATGAATGAAGTATCTTATACTTAGCTATTAAGCTTCAAACGCGACGTTTTCAGGACACGTTGGCACGTGGAAGTCGATACCAGATTCACAATTTTCACAAATATCAATCAATAGTTCACAATCAATTTACCGTTGCCAGCACTAGATCAGGCGGCGTTCAAAGCGGTTTACTCTATTTAGTTCAATTAATCAATTCACACGAAATGCAAAAAGGTGTGCTCACAATAACTTTTCACAAAATGTTCAATATGTCACAAACCGTGCCGGGAGTCAAAAAAGCGGCAATTTAATTAAGTTAATTACGAGTTGATTCAATTCGCGTTAATTCAAAGGGCGATCAATTTATTTTACGTACGAGTCGACAACGTGGTAATTTCTCAACGCGGGAAGACCGAAGGAAGTGACAGTTCAGTGTGACCATTGTCAGAAATTTTCAATAGACTAAACAAAATGTTACTCAATCGATCTAATCGATTTGACTTATAATAAAAACTAATTCTATTTCAAACATCCACCCGCCCCGGACCGGCCTACCGGTCCGCTAATCGGTTGGTAGACGTGACAATGTTGCAACCGCTCTCCTTAGAATCGAACCGTCCACCAAGACCTCAGCAAATCGGGGAACTCCATCAGCCCCAGTTACCAAATGAAGGATGCGCCCCCTGCGCCATCTGAGTGGCGGAAGGTTAGCCTCCTTGATCAAAACGAGGTCACCAATCTTGGGTGGATCGGTCTTGTCGGTCCACTTAACGCGTTGCTGGAGTATGTGCAAATATTCCAAGTTCCAGCGTTTCCAAAAGCTCTGAGTAATCTGGCGTACCAATTCAAAACGCGAGAGACGACCAGGCCTCGTATCAATATAGGGGTACTCAGGCAAGGCGACAAGTGGGCGACCAATCAAAAAATGGCCCGGCGTAAGGGCCTCCAAATCATTCGGATCTGAGGAGATCGGGCACAATGGCCGAGAATTCAAAACGGCCTCAATCTTACAAAACACAGTTGCGAGTTCCTCAAATGTAAGAACAGACTCACCGATTGTCCTGCGCAAGTGTGTTTTGGCCGATTTTACGGCGGCCTGAAATATACCACCCCAGTGTGGACAATTTGGTGGGGAAAACAACCAATTTATCCCACGTCGGGCAAGCCTATCACCTATATCAGCCTTGTTGGTTTCAAGGAAATTAACAACATCATTCAAATAATTATAGGTGCCCTTGAAGTTAGTGCCGCAGTCAGAACGGATCAAGGAAGGCATCCCTCTGCGGGATACAAATCTGTCAAATGTGGCTACAAACGCCTCGGTCGTAAGCGAGGAGACCAGTTCTAAGTGTACGGCCTTTGTGGAAAGACAAACAAAAACACACAAGTAGGCCTTGACAGTCTTGCTGTTTCGAAGTGTCGACGTTTTCACCAAAAAAGGACCAGCGAAGTCCGTGCCAACACCGTCAAACGTCCTGCTTTCAGTTACGCGATCTGCCGGTAAGTCCCCCATCAAGGGCTGCATGGTAGAAGCCTTGAGCTTATAGCAAGGGATGCAGCAAAAGACTACACTCCGAATAATTCTTCGGGCAGACAAAATCCAAAACTCGCGTTGCAAAATGGCCAACAAGGCATTACAACCAGCATGCGAATTTTTAAGGTGACGGTCAGTTACCAACAAGCGTACCAAATGAGCTGCTCCCGAGAGCTCCAATTTTGGAATGGTCAGAGATGTCCGAAGGGGTGCCACCTTGCTCTTTGCCATGATCAGGGAAACTCTCACCTGACCTGAGGCACTGACTGTGCGCAAGTACACCACAGCCGCGTGACCACGTTCCGAGGCATCACAAAACCCGTGAAGGGTGGCCTTGTACTTCCCGGGAGGAAGGATGGGACGAGGCAAGGAGATCTCGTTGACGGCAGGAAGTGAGGATACAAAAGAGGTCCATTCCTCAACAAGAGTGCCGTGTAGAGGTTCGTCCCAGGTCAATCCTGCTGTCCAAAGCTTCTGCAAGAAGCATTTTGCCCAAAATATAATTGGACAGATCCAACCGTTCGGATCAAAGGTTCTGGCGACAGTAGACAATACGAGACGTTTAGTCCAAGAACACGGCAATTTCAAGTCTACGTTATATGTAAAGATGTCTTGGACTGGTCTGTACTGAACGCCGAGAACAGCCATCATGGCGGGGTTGTCAACAATCTCAAACAAATGTGGATCCTGCTGATGATCCTCTGGCAAGCCTTCCAAAAGCGCTGGTGAGTTGGAAATCCATTTGCGCAACTCATAACCAGCGGAGGCCAAAATACCTATCAATTCGTCCCGCAGGAGGATCGCCTCGTCCGCTGTGGAGGCTCCCGAGCAAATGTCATCGACGTAAATATCGTCTTTCAAGATGGCGGAGGCTCTTGGGAAGCGTAAGCCTTCGCGGTCTGCGAGCTCCCAAAGAGAACGTATTGCCAAGTAGGGGCTTGACCTTAACCCGTACGTATTAGTATTGAGCTCGTAGACGACCATGGGATCGCGAGGAGACTCTCTCCAAAGGATCAGCTGGAAGCGACGGTCATCAGGGTGGATAAAAGTCTGCCTGAACATCATTTTTATGTCGGCCACAAAGACAACCTGATGTCGTCGGAAGCTGGTGATGACGTCACAAAGGTCCTTGACCAACTTGGGACCAGAATGCAAGCACTGGTTCAAGGATACGCCTGTTGAAGTCTGCGCAGAACCATCAAACACTGTGCGCAGCTTGCCAGTCGATGGCTTCAATACCGCATGATGCGGGAGAAAGTAATGCTCCACCGAACGCCAATCCAAATTTGACACAGACATGTGTCCCAACTGTTCATATTCCCTCATGAACTCAATATACTTCTGTCTGAGCTCCGGATCACGACCCATGCGACGCTCCATGGCCAACAACCTCTTTTCGGCTAAAGGTCGTGACTCACCAAGCGGAGGCCGAACAGACAGGAAGGGTAGCCTCGTAACAATCCGACCAGAACGGAGTCGACCAGTGTTGTTCTGGAAGAACAGCTCGCACTCCTCATGTTCTGGATTCAAACGGGCAGCTTGAGGGGGCTCCTCTATCTCCCAAAACCTCTGAACCGCATCAGAGAGAGCGGAGCCTACAGCTAACAAATTGTCAAGTTCAGGTGGAGGGGGGTCCCTAGGTACAGGTCCCATCAAAGCAAATCCAAATATGGTCGGGATGGCAGTCAAACCATTTGGCACCAAGACCCTTTTCCCACCAATCAAAATTCCACCGAGGACATCAGAGCCAATCAACAAGTCGATTTGTCCCGGTGTGTCAAATTTGGGGTCTGCCAGTTCCAATCCCGATGTCAAATTCACCACAGCAGCAGGTAGCTGCTTCTGTGGATGCATACCCAAAATATTCTTCAACACAATAGCCGAGGTTTTAATCCTCGGGTGTGAAGATTCAACAGGGCCAAACAAAACCTTAACTTGCCCTTCAACATTAGAGGCTACATCACCTATGCCCCGTATACAATTTGGAAAAGAGCCCATATTTAATTTAACCTGCCCTACCAAATAAGTGGAAACAATGCAACCTTGTGAACCTGTGTCCAATATAGCACGGACAACAACAGAGGTCCCCGTGGGTCCCCAGACCCTAACAGCAACCGTTGGTAGGATAACGGTCTCAATGGGGGAGGTTGGCGTTATAGGGCAGGGGTCAATGACCTATTGTTGCCTGGGCGGCGACCGTTGGCCAGGACCAGGCAAGTCAAAGCGAGGGTGCGGCTTGAAGTCCTCAAAGGCGCGATGACTCGATCCGCGCGCCATCCGTGGGGGGTCATAGTGACGCACCCGCCCAAAACGAGGTGGGCGCGAGTCAAGGCGGGGACGCTCCGCCAAAGGAGGGGAATACCTGGGGCAGCAGTCATGGTGCTGGTGACGCTGAACAGCACATTCAGGTGCGCGAGAGAGAGGAGGCGTGCGCACGCTACGGTTCTCCAAGCGGGGTGAGTGGCGATCAATTGAGCGAGGCGACTCTCGGCTACGCGCCGGTGAGCCTCGGCTGCCACCTTCAAAACACCCGCCCGTGCGCGGCGTCGGCTGGTTGGACAAGCGGCCAACCTCTCTGGCATTCATACAGAGAATGTCCAAATGCTGTCCTCCACAGTGAGGACAGGGGCGAGAGTTTGGGCAGTCTCGCTGGTAGTGGGACCCCAAACAAGAGAAGCAAAGGCGGCGGGCATTCGCGATGCGCCTACGAGAGGCGACATGTAGGTCCAAGAATGCCCTACAACTGGCCGTTCTGTGCCCCGTGACCTTGCAGTAGGAGCACTCCACCGGGCTCTGCGTGACTGCAAAGCGAGGAGGGCGCCGGTCAACATTGGCTCGAGTGTGAACGCGAGCCTGCTCCTTGACCTTGGGCGGCTGCGACTTAGCCGGCGTGTCACCACTGGAGTTGTCCAAGACCCGGCACTCATCCTCCAGGAACTTCTCCAGGTCAGCAAAGGGGGGCAGATGGGTCGCGCTATCCCCACCAAAGCGCTGTTCAAAACGCGACCTCAGGTCGGCAGGCAGCTTCTTCAGCACAATGTGCACCAATAGATAGGACCATTGGTCCACGGGCAGGTCAAGGCACTTAAGTGCGTTGATGGCCACCAAAAGCGGGTTCAAAAGTTGGGTGCGCAACCCAGAGACCCGGGTGAGCGTCGGCAAACCCAAAATCTGCTCAATGTGCGTGTCGGCGAGGCCACGCTTATTATGGTACCTACGGGTAATTAGGTCCCGAGCCGTCTGGTACGCCTCGTCAGACACGGGCAGATGCTGGATGAGGCCCTTAGCCTCCCCATCCAGAACCGACATTAAATATGCCAATTTTTGTGCTGGCCGAAGGTCAGCCCTGTCATTGACCAGGCTGTCGAACAAGTTAATGAAGCCCAGGTAGCTTCCTAGGCAGCCATCAAAATGGGGGAGGTCCAAAGTAGGGAGCCTACTCACCAGCCCCGGTGCTGACCTAGGAAGCTCCTGCTTCAGGCCGGGTTGCCCTTCCCTATCGGCAACTAGTTGTCTCGCAGTATTGGACACAGCATCATACAGGTCTAAGACCTGGGCATAGTCCTCGCTGACCTTATTTCGCTGGTCAGCGGTGAAATCATTGATTGACACTTCAAGACAGCAAGTGCTGAAAGTGCGGAATTGCTGTTCCACACTTGCCAGGCGATCGTCAATCCGCTCGTACCTCTGAAGTAAGGCCTGCTGGCGATCAGGCCGGTTCACTAAAGCATTGGCCGAGGCGAACCAGCGCAAATCTGATGCAATAGCACCAGCAGCCGCACGCAAGTCCTTGATAGCTGACATAATCAAAATTCAAAAGAGCCCGGACAAGCGCTAAATAAAATTAACAATCAAAACTTAATTTTTCTTAATTCTTTGAAACCAACAAAGTATTAGCCTGTTTACTGCAAGTGCAGGCAAGTGACAGGTATCTACTGTCCAACAAAATTAATAGTTTCAATATATTGAAGAATCAAACACAAAGTTATCAAAGTTATAACTTATAACAAATTAAAAGTTGAAACTTCAAATTAATTAATTAGTTATTTGCAACAGACAGACTGGCTGTGTTATTTGAGATATACAATAGTAAGTAAGCACAGAATATGTGTTACCTAGCAATATTATCTATATTATAACAAAACAAAGTTTATTAATGTGACCCGCCCAAGTGGCAAGGTCAAGTTTGATTATTACAATGTTTATGAATATATGCAATGAACTAAATTTACTAAATTTATTGATACATACAGCTGTTATGTATTCAAACAAACTGGCTTATTAATGCAACAACAAATTTAAGTTGGATTCCTCAACAATACAAATCAACAATTACTGATTGAGGTTATGTGACAATGTGTTTCAAATTATCTAGGTCAACTTATACAATTAAATATTATGTATTTTAGACAATAACTGACCTGACAAACACTACAATACTGTCTACAAGGTGATAAGATACAAGCTCATACCAATCTGAGTTCAGATACAATCAACGGCTAAGATACAAGTTTACAATATAGGCAGTTAACCACGCTCTGCTACCAAAAATTATGTCTAGAATTTTGGCTAGAAGGAGCTGGGATCAATTGCAGCAGATTTGTGGAAGCGTGACTCTATTCATCAGCCCTTGTCAGCCACAACAAATCTCAGACATAACTGTACTGTGTTGCACAGCGAATACAAGTAATCTTAATATTAATGTGTTTCACTTACCCGCTATCCTTGCTGATGTCAGGCTTGAGCTAAATTAGACACATTCATACAAGTATATTGGCCAAAATAAATGAATGAAGTATCTTATACTTAGCTATTAAGCCTCAAACGCGACGTTTTCAGGACACGTTGGCACGTGGAAGTCGATACCAGATTCACAATTTTCACAAATATCAATCAATAGTTCACAATCAATTTACCGTTGCCAGCACTAGATCAGGCGGCGTTCAAAGCGGTTTACTCTATTTAGTTCAATTAATCAATTCACACGAAATGCAAAAAGGTGTGCTCACAATAACTTTTCACAAAATGTTCAATATGTCACAAACCGTGCCGGGAGTCAAAAAAGCGGCAATTTAATTAAGTTAATTACGAGTTGATTCAATTCGCGTTAATTCAAAGGGCGATCAATTTATTTTACGTACGAGTCGACAACGTGGTAATTTCTCAACGCGGGAAGACCGAAGGAAGTGACAGTTCAGTGTGACCATTGTCAGAAATTTTCAATAGACTAAACAAAATGTTACTCAATCGATCTAATCGATTTCACTTATAATAAAAACTAATTCTATTTCAAACACTAATTTTGCCTCGGACAACAAGGTGTCCCTATTCACTGCGTTAAAGGCATTCTTTATGTCAACCTTAAGGATGACCTCTCCATTACCACAACCAAGGTACGTGGCCAGGGCATGTATGGCAGCCTCACAACCCCCCTTTGAGCCAAAACCTAATTGGAGGGGTTGGAATTTAGCAGATAAATCATTGCTATAATATCTGCAGCATATCTTGGCTGCCATACGCCTATATGTGCAACCTACGGCAATGGGACGAATGGCACCATCCTTCTTGATAAGAGCGCATAAATTTGCTCCGTACAATATGTCAGTGATGGCACCGTCCACATTGCCGGAGAGCATCAAATTCATGAGAGCAGTCAGCTCCCTCAGGAGTGCATCGCCAGCCTCCCCGGCGCTTGAACACACAAGATCTTTGAGATGTTGTGGTGTTAGAGCATCGAGGCCACCAGCCGACCCAGTCCGGAAGGAGCAAACTGCTGCGAACACGTCCTTGGCCGTAGTAATCAGATGCTCCGAATCCATATCCGGGGCATCAGGAAAAGAGAGGCCATCCATCGGCGCTGGATGCTTGCTCTTCAAACCCGCAAGCGTGTTTGGAGAGCAAGGCGCCACCACATCAGTGCTGAATAAGAGTCTCGACGCACCCCTTATATCACCCTCCCTTAGTTTGGATTCTACATATTGATAATTCGTTCTATTTGTATTAAAAGTAAATTTGGTGTCGAAAGTATGGACCGAAACAGAACAGTTGTGTTTAATTTGGGCAGTAAGTGTCTTTTTTGAGGCCTGATCTTTTTCAATATGTAAAATCCTATAAGGAAAGGTTAATAGTCGTTCCCAAGCTGTTTTTGAGTTCTCCCGCACAACGAGACCTATGCAGTCAGCCAATTTTTTGGCGACTGATGGCCTTGCACCACGGGGAACTCTTTTCAAAACCGGAACAGAATTTTTTAAATTCGAAAGATGTTGCCAAAAGGGAATTTGGACACAGTCTTGTGTTGAAATTGAATGTGAAGTTAAGGGGTCAGAAAGTACATCTTGGGATTTATGCATTTTGCCAAGATGTACTTTCAAACCCCGCTTACCTTTAAAGAAGCGGGTCTGGTCACAGTAAGGGCAGCGTACTAATTCACTCAGTGATGTGGTAGGTTGACTTGCGCCCCCTTCTACCTCACCATTGCCATCACTGTCTGCTTGCATCTTACTATTTGCACTTAATTACTATATACAACTATGTATTTACAGTAAAGTATTTACAAAATATTAAAATATAGATACAACATGATTCTAAGAAAATAATGAAAAAATAATGTCATAATAATATTATGTCACATTGAGTTGCGCATGGCAGGTGGCGGCGGAGACATAGTGGGGCGTAGTCTCTGGTTGTCGCTGGTATGCTCTTGGGTATGCTGATACCGTAGACGGAGAATAGTACGGCTGGTAGGTACTTATTACAACTTCTTGTGGATGTCTTACAGGGCGTGGCAGGGCGCCGAAATAGCGCGCCGTGCCGACCTTATTTTTATTTCCAATTTTTCTCAGTTGCGTTTGATCTCGTCTTTTCAAATTTTCCAGAGATACGTTATTTGTTAATTTGAAATATATTCTGTTTCCTGCTATTATCTTGATTATATTATTATTATATTATATTATTATTTATTATTATTCTATCTTGGTGTTTCTATAGAAATTATTTATACATAATTATTATTTACACCGTCTCTTATTTATTTTCTCATAGAAAACAGGTTTACGATGCCTAAACCTGTCTGTACTTTGTATTTTGCCCCCGTTTTAAAAGTTATATTAGATGCGACGTATCTAGCTTTTATAATGCTAGGTACTGGTAGGAATATCGGTAACTATACGGTGCAAATTTCCACAGAATCAGCATATCGCGTTGATATTCTTTTGCAAAATTAATACTCACCGTTAACACTGAAGTTTTGCCAGCATTGGCATGTGCACATTTAGGTGACTGAGAAGGTGAAAGATGTGCAACAATTTAATTCGAGACAAGACGGCTAGAATGCAAGCCTCATAGCGCCAAATGAGGTCATTAGGCTGTTCAACTAGGAGCTAGGAGCTTACTACTATGTAAGCCTCCTTGACGAAAAGCAATGTCGCTAGAATAATTATTAACCTCATGCTTGCAGTGTTTATCTTTTCTAAGGGTTTTCCACAATGCTAAGGAGGATGTGAATTAATAAAATATATTCCAGGTAGTCATGATTTTTGATACGGTTTAGTTCAATGTTTAACGAGTGACAAAATTAAGTGTATTCTATAATCTCTGCTGCTGAACCTAGCGACTCGGGGGAATAGTGCGTATGAAATGAGTAAAATGCGACTTGATTAAACCAAATAGAAAAAATTGCAGCAAAAACTAAAAAAAATCCTAATTATGACGCACGAGCAAATCGCATTAAAAATCATTTTGCTATTACAAACTTATATCTCTAATTGGAGAATTGAGTCTTATATAGCCTAATATGTCAATGCGCGAGTTTGACTAGCAATTTTTGAGTCTTATGGCGCTGATACACTCACAGCATTTACCTGTAATGAGCATTCTCGCAAATGTTACAAAACAAATGAGTGTGTTTTAGCGAGTATTCTCACGAACATTCGGGCGAGCCTTAGAAAAAAGATAATACATAGAATTCGCGCTACAATGGCGGTTAAACCCAATATATTTACTTCACTTTGACTTATGATGTAATCTAGGGAAGAATCTTCGTAGTTTGTCACTAATTTTAACTTGACTAGTGATGGGCGTACGCAGAATTAATATCGATAATGTTTACAATAGATCCTTAGATTTGGTTTACTCAGAATTAATTTCAATAGAATCTTGGTAAACTCTCGATATCGATAAATAAAGGTAAATGGGCACCTTAGTATGGAAACCATACCCACGGCGGACACAAACGAAATATAGCAGAGTGTATTCATCTATGGCTTTCATTTACTATGGCATTAGTCGCATTAATGTGAGCTACGGGAATCTCAAAAAATTCAAGTGTTATCTATGAATATATCCATACGCTTTATCTCTGAAACTACTGATCTGATTTGAAAAAATCTTTTTGTGTGTGATAGCCACATTCATGAGAAAGGTTATAGGCTACTTTTTATCCCGATATTCCAGCGGGATCACTGAATGAGGCCGACGAAGTCGCGGGCGTCCACTTATTAATTGAATTAGGTAAGAAAAATAAAATGCTTATTCATAAAAATATTTTTTATTGAATTTGATCTAAAGCAATTATAAGATCATTTAAAAAGGCAGCGGGTGCGCCAGTTGCTTCCTGGTGTATGGCCCAAGACAGATAATAAACAATGCTAGCGATATGGGCGCAGCTATTAAATGTGCGAAAGAAACCTGTTCAATGTGCGAAAGAGATAGCGTATAACATATCTCTAAACATTAGCTCATTTCGATATTATTTTAAGGCCTTTATAAGATGAAATAAAATCCTTTGATACCGTTTGTTTTCTTTTTTAAAAGATCCTGTACATTTTTTTCCGACGATTTTTAATCAAACAATTATATGCAATTAAAGGTACAAACTACCACGATTTGTACACATGTACAAATCGTGGTAGTTTAAAAGTAGTTAATATGACTAATGAGAGATAAAAGTATGTACTAATGGTTATGTAACGGGTCTGAATCGTGATAACTAAACGAAAAGAAAGATGAAATACCTTTCTATTTGCCCCGACGCTTCGGCATGGGTTATACCAGCCGTGGTCACGGGATGACTGATGTCCGTCGGCGCTGCCTCCGAGAAGTGCGGGTTTCGGAACCTACCCTCACTTGGCCTTAACACTTAATAACATTTATAAGTTCGGAACTGTCGTTAACAAAAAGGACCATCGCCGAACCAGTTAAGGAACACATCACGGCCGTCAAAAACCGACAAACCACCAAGTCGGCCATAGCTGAGCATTTGTTGGCATCAGGATCCAATCACTGGATTGAGCTACATCGGCCCCAGGTTCTCTCCACAGACCGTCACTATTTTTCAAGAATAGCACGGGAAGCGGTTGAAATCAAAAAGCACGCAAATTTCAACCGGGAGGATGGTTACCGTTTATCTACATCTTGGAATCCTGTCATCAGCAAATGTAGACACCGACGAGGTGATATTACGCGCCAGTGTGAAGATACCATTAGTGTTGTGTGTCGAAGTACCGACAGTTCCGAACTTATAAATGTTATTATTTGGAAATGTCATATTATTCCCCTTTGTATAAAACTATTTTGGTTAATGTCCGCCACTGTTCGCAAAGCGGGTCAGATATACCCAATGACCTTTTAACGTAGGAATAGACACTTGTGTGATTTAATAAACCTGTTCAAATTAAAATCTGTATTTTAATATTTAAAAACGTCATTATTTATGTATCTTACTTACTCTTACTCTAGAAATAATTCAAGAGAGAAACTGAAGTAAACATATTGGGTAAAACTGCTGTTGTAGTGCGATTTCTATATTTTTTCTATATTCTACGGACTATTTGAATTTATAGTGTTCGCTAGAATGATCGTGAAAATGATCGGTTTGACAAAACAGAAAACGGTGAATGCTCGCTGTTCTGTTACAAGTGAATGCTCAGGTGTATCAGCGCCATTACATGATTTGTTTTACTTGGAACTAAACCTATGATTTTACTTGCGCTGATTACATTTAAACAATAGTTATAGTCATCAACAAACTTTATACATGAACTAGCTTTCGCCCGCGGCTTCGCCAGCATGAAATTTGAATAAACAGTAGCCTATGTACTTCCCGGGGTTACAGACTATCCATGTCAAATTTTATCACACAAGGCTCTGCAGATGCCATGTAGCATACATAATTATGTATTAACAGATAATACTTAAAAATACTTTTGTTTTCATAATCGTCGAACTTCAAGTAAAGATTAGTATGTAGGTATATAATTGAAGTTATGAAGAGCTTATATACCAACTGAATATAACAGCAGCTAAAATAAAAACTGAAAGCATTACCACAAAGTACATAATATCAGACCGTCATAAGCACGCCAACTTATAAAAAAAGCGCTTTTAATGACGCTGCGCTTAGATCCATTATATCGGATAACTTTTAAACTATTCGTCCAAACTACTTACTGTAAAGACAAAGTAAATCTACATTAAATACTGAAGGCAATAAATTAATCAATTTTGAAAACAACTTGATAACTACTCTAGAATGAGCATTGTAAAAAAACATTTTTTTATGTTAAGTATACTGTTTTATTACAATAAAAAATGATGTAGTTAGGTTACCTATGTACTAAAAGCTAAAAAGTAATTCGGTAAGTCCTAGCTGCCAGATCGCTCCAATCTTCTCATCAATCTGGGGTATTGATCAAACAAATATAAAAATCGTTGGGCAAGTGAAATTTCTATCACAATGTTTATTCTGGATACCTACGCTACGCCCAAAATTAAAATAAATGATTTTTTAGTTTATTTTATTTTCAAGTTTTTAGTTTTGTTGTTAGTTTATTAACTAATTTATATAACACTTCTCATTCTGTTTTCATAGTGAGCACTTTTCTACCAATCAAACCCTGTCATTCGATGACCATATTAAGGTATTTGTGGCAAATAAGTAATCAGCCATTTTGCTGCGACAGCCATCTTAGATTTTTCATAGTGAGCTCAATTCTACGAATCAACACCTTTTATTTGATACCCATATTGAGGTATTTGCGGAAAATAATTAATCCGCCATTTTGTGGCGGCGGCCATCTTGGATATTTCATAGTGAGGGCTATTCTACCAATCAAGCCCTTTCATTTGATACCCATATTGAGGTATTTGTGGAAAATAAGTAATCCGCCATTTTGTGGCGGCGGCCATCTTGGATTCTTTATAGTGAGCCCTATTCTACCAATCAAGCCGTTTCATTCGATACCCATATTGAGGTATTTCTGGCAAATATGTAATCTGCCATTTTGCGGCGACAGCCATCTTGGATTTTATATAGTGAGCTCTATTCTACGAATCAAGCCCTTTCATTTGATACCCATAATATTGAGGTATTTGTGGAAAATAAGTAATCCACCATTTTGTGGCGGCGGCCATCTTGGATTTTTCATAGTGATTCCATTCTACCAATCAAACCCTTTCATTTGATACCCATATTGAGGTTGTTGTGAAGTAATATGTGATCCGCCATTTATATCGGCAGCCATCTTGAATTCACAATCATTTAAATATTATCTTTTAATCTTGATGACAATAATTGAGTGTATACCAAATATCAGATCAATCTGTCATCAGGAAGGGGGTAAAATTCCAATTACTACATTTGACCCAAGCAAACAAATAAAGATAATACAGGAATTTTGCCGACTTAGTTGATACTTTTCCTTATACTACGGCAACATTATACAAAACCTTTATAAATTGTAGCCTATGTGTTATTCTGATGTATAAACTATATAACTGTAAAGTTTCATCCAAATCCGTTCAGTAGTTTTTGCGTGAAAGAGTAACAAACATCCATCCATACATACATCTTCACAAACTTTCACATTTATAATATTATACATGAATTTGCATTCTATTTGGTGCCGGCAGCTCACAATTCTGAGTGACAGGGTACCTACAACCTACGCGAAGCAACCGTACAGATACACTTTGATTGTTTTTAAAGCAATCGAAAAGGTTCATTCACAATTAAATTCATGCTTGGCAGCCAAGCAACTTTGCTATTTACAATAAAGTAAAATAAGTATGTCAACGGAAGCCTAGAAGCCTAAGAATAAAACCCTTAGGATTCGGAAGCCGTTAACTAGTACGATAGATACAGCGGGTCAATACCCTCAATATCTCGATATGCTCGTATACGTAAGATATCTTCACCATAATGATCGCAGTGATGTGATCTGCCCCGAATCCCGAAGATTACACGAATCTCAGTGAATTTGATTGCTTGCGCCCCGCGCGACCCAACAAAATTGCCTATTTATTCCAGTCTTATTCCGAGACACTAATACATTCCTCTTCTTTTATTATGGTGATCACTTTAGTTCAATATTATTAGTACGGTTTTTCTCTTTAAGATTTCTGTCTTATTGACTTTCCATTCATTATATTTTCTATATTATATTTTATTTCGGCTGGCGGGCGCCGGTAGGTATTGAGGATTGCTAACGATGCTTGACTTTGAAATTTTAAGAACCGTTTTATTGATTGTGGGTAAAGTGGCAAATATACCGTAATATTTTTATGAAATTGAAGATATCATTCTTGAACTGTACAATAGGGACAGGTTATTGTACAGTGCAAGAAATGGATCAATCGAATAAAAAATAAATTCATTTATTTGTTACTCGGTTTTTATAAAAATAAAACCCGTGTAATTGTGAAACTAGGAAGGGGAAAGAAAAAAGCATATTGTGTTCAATAAAACGAAACACTGGGCTCACTTCGCCGCAGCCTTTTGTTAATTAAACTGGTGTACACTTCCCTCTAGAGGTACGTACATTGCCGATGTACCTACATATACATACTTTAAACAGCTGCCAGCCGCTTCATTTATTTCGCAACTGAATCAGTTACGTCATGTCACTTTAATGCAGCAAGGCTTTTAGATTATATAACTTATAAATGGAGGATTATAATTGCAAGATCATCAATAAAATAATCTGATATTTTTGGCCATGGCCACACATTACCCATTAATAGTAAATAGAACTTCATTTGAAATTTGCGACTTCATTCATAGACATTTTGATTTATTCGTATAAACCTAGTAGTATTATATATCGATGGTATAAACATTGTATTGATATTCTTAGTGACGTTATAATTATATCGATACTTTTGTTTAACAAACTAGCTTTGGCCCACGGCTTTGCTGATGTGTAAGATAGTTATCGCAAAAGAAGGTAGCCAGGTAGCTATTGTGATGTATAAGCTATACTGCAATATTTCATCAAACACGTTTTTTATGGCAGAGTAACACATACATCCTCAAAAACTTTCGCGGTCATAACAGTTTATTGATATAACCATTTGAGGGAAACAACTTCTAAGCCATGCAAGTTGTGTCGCGATGTTTTCCCACGAGCGATAATTACCTAAATATTACTGCATGTAACTTACAAAAGTTAGAGACGTTGGTTTGAATGATATTATTGCCAGCCAAATTAACTACGCAGTGCCTGGTGGCAACCAGACCTTGAAGTTACTAAAGTGCAATGTCCACTTGACAATTTGCTAAAAGTACATTTTGTTTATTTTTATTTGTTTATTCTCAAGGTAGTAGAGCCTTGCTGACTTCAGCATGAATGGGCCGGCTCGACCGGGGAAGTACTACCCTCTCACAGAAAATCGACGTAAAGTAACAGTACCTAAACTGTTGCGTTTCGTTCGGTGAGTGAGAGTGCCGGAGGCCCTATCCCCTATTCCTTCTCCCTCATCCCACTCCTCATCCTATCCCTTTTTCCAACCCCATGGGGCGGCAACGCACTTGTGACTCCTGTGGTGTTGCTTGTGTCCATGGGCGGCGGTAATTGCTTACCATCAGGCAATTCGTCTGCTCGTTTGCCGCCTATTATCATAAAAAATATATATAATTATATATATTTCTGATCTGCTTTCATAAAATAATTATATTATCTGTGTTAAAATAATAATGCTATATCTTTTTGAACAGGTTCAATAAATTAAATCATACAAATGTCTGTTCTTACGTTTAAATTGATTACTGATTGATTCATACCTTTATTTTACTTACGGCCGGTTTCTGAATTGAGAATTTTATATACCTCCATGGTAGCCACCATGAAGGTATATAGAATTATACCTCCTTGGAGGCCACAGCGTAATTATTTGGATTAATTTAACCCGGAAATCTTTTATTTATATTTTCTATCCCTTCGATTTGTTCCTAATAATGTGGTAATCTATTTGTTCCAAATATTGAATAGGCTTTGAACCTTTTTTCTATAAATTCTGTTTAACGGCCTTCTTGTTGTGTAGACGTCAGTATGATGTAGCCGCTGCTTGGCAACGGTAGTGTGGACATTTTGACATACTGGCTGTCATATTACTCGTGATCACGGGTTAAAAGACCAAAGTAGTGTAATTATTTTTTTCTCAATTTATCAGTGCTAAGTGAGGTTTGACAAATGTCAAATGTTTTCAGAAACGCGAATATAGAGTTGATATGGAGTTGATCATGAATTGATCATATGTTGTGTCAAATTTAAGATTTTACAAGCACAAATACTCAAAAGGTGTCAAAACAATTTTTTGTGAAACAGAAAATTGATTAAGTGGTAAATAATTAGTGTTTAAATTGTTCTCAACGCGAAATTCTCAATTCAGAAACCGGCCGGTAGTGTGGACAGTTTGACATACTGGCTGTCATATTACTCGTGATTACGGGTTAAAAGACCAAAGTTGTATAATTATTCTTTTCTCAATTTATCAGTGCTAAGTGAGGTTTGACAAATGTCAAATGTTTTCAGAAACGCGAATATAGAGTTGATATGGAGTTGATTATGAGTTGATCATATGTTGTGTCAAATTTTAGATTTTACAAGCACAAATACTCAAAATGTGTCAAAACATTTTTTTGTAAAACAGAAAATTGATTAAGTAGTATATAATTAGTGTTTAAATTGTTTTCAACGCGAAATTCTCAATTCAGAAACCGGCCGTTAATCTGAGGATTTATCAACATTTTGTTGAAATTAACTCTGGGTAAACCAGATCTGAGGATTTATTTTAAACATTACCGATATATTCTCGATATTCATTATGAGTAAGCCCATCATCACTCAAATTGATATTGGCAACCTACGAAAATTTTAAATGTCATTTGTATACGTATCTTACTCTAACCAAAGAGCTCAGATATTTACACCAACATCAGAGAGCATTCATATGTCAAAGTGAAGTAAATCTATTGGGTAAGACTGCTGTTGTAGTGCGGGTTTTTTATGTATTTTCCTATTTTCCTTATCCTAAGAGCAAGGCAATCAGTTACGTCACCTGACTACAAAATACAGAATACGAAACATATTAACATAATAATATTTTTAGAAGCAAAATGGAATCAATCGATTTGGATCACATCCTCACTAAGTTCTCACCTATAGATGTGTGTTTTCATTTACGACAAAACCTACTGACCAGATTTTAATGAAACTTTATATTACTATAGCTTATACAGAATAACACAGACACTTAAGGAAGCCAATAGTGTACTTTGAGGTTTTATCACATAAAACTGTTTTGTCAAAAACATAAAAATCTAACAACGCAGTAACAAAGCTAATAAAACTTATTCGCAACAAAACCGTTGCTTCCTGCATAAATGTCGTGCAAAAAGAATATATTGTGACCAATAAATTATGCGCACTCCGAACAAAGTGGGCACTGGGCGGTCGGCCAAACAATACAGGGTCCCGACTAACTGGATTAAAGCTAACTTATGAGTTCTTCATGTATACGCTGATGGGTAAAACGATACACGATGACGTACCTACTTTTGTTATTAAATATGAAACACATAAATAATATCTGTACCTTGCCGAAATAACATTTACCTTCTTAACATTTCTCATCCTACCCCTATATAATAATCTATAGCCTAGCATAGTGTAGAGTACGCTCAATGAGCCCATTCTTTTGAGCATATTCTACAGGACAATCTAAAACTATTTAGCCAAACTGAGATTTTCTCACAATTGGATAAATTAATTATATCTAAAACATGATACGTAACTTTGTTCCGAAACGGATTTTAATCTTAGTTTTATTTCCATTTTTTGTTCCATCAATGAAATTGAATTTAAAAAATAAACTCACTGAGTGATTGCAAACCTTGTCATACAAGGACACTGAAAATATTTTAGCCATTAGTTCTTAACTTGCGTGCTATACAGTAACTGACAAATTAATATTTTTCTGTATTATCTAGTTGTCATAATCTGTAATTTTGGAGGGATATGGCCCCTGAGATACAAGTATATTTTTACTTAGTTCAGGGGTCAGTTGTCCATTTCGTATTGATTAATTGTTTGTACAACTTATTTGCCCATGTATTTCTGTTTTTGTCTGATACTTGTTTTAAATGTACAATAAACGTTATTATTATATTATTATTTGCTCGGTAAATCAAATATCCGTGTAGTGATGGATTAAGAATACAAAATATCACATCCCCATTTCATTCTGTGAGTTTCGTAAGAGGTGACTAGGGAAATTCAAGAAGCAAATGGTATTACTGCGAAGAGATGGAAATTTCGACAACAATCCTTACCTACCCGTATGGCCGGCGTGGTTATAATAGGTCAAATTCACCTTTTGACTTATAGTGCTACTGTGAAGCAAATTAGAAAAAAAATAAGTAAAACTAACATGAAAATCTCACAAAAATCACTGCACATACTTGCGTTTTCCATGATAACAACTTGTTTACAACCGTAGACTGGTGATATACCGACGTGAACGATCTTGTATAGATATTCGAAGGTCCCGTTTAGTTCGTCGCTATCACGCCTTTATAGCTAATCTACATTTTCATTTCTACTCGCGTCATTTAGGCGCAGGGCACTACTAAACTACATTTCAAATATTTATTTTGATATAAGTTAATGACTACTACCGAAATAATGAGTAAATGCTTATATCTTACTACTTTTGAACGTTAAAGTTTGTGAAGACGAATGGATACAAAGATATTTGTTACTCTGTCATGCAAAAACTGCTGATCGGAATTTTATGAAATCTTTTTGTTTATTTTAGTGAGTGCTATACACACTCCATTTGATAATCCTGTAAATTACTAATCAACACAAAGCTTATTATTTTTATTTTGACAGCAATCATAAACATTAATCTGCTGATTTATAGCCACGTAGTCACTGAAAGCACAATTTTTGAAGCATGTTTCTCGAGTTCCAAGTCGATGTTTACAGAAACAATGTTTCAGCGTACGTGGTGTGAGCGTTTGGCGCGGTACTAAATTGTTTCGCATGCTCGCCAACAGTAATCAGCTCTCAATACCGCAATTCCTAATGTTTAAAATCGTAGGGAGTGTGTTATTATTCCTATTCAACCGCTTTCTCTTATTATTAACATAATAATTTAGTCAGGTTACGCTACGCCCAAAACTGTAATGACTGGCACACGATTTACAATGATAAAAAGAAGTTTTAACCAAATAATACTAGATCAATCTGTAAACACAAAGGAGATCTTTGACCCAAATAAATAAACACACAGGGCAAGCAAGAAAAAACATTTAATAATCAAAATATCAAACCAAAATGTGTACACCGCCTTACCGATCGTAGTACAGAATACGAGCAATTCCCTTATCTCGCCAGTATCTCCATAGTGTAGGTAGCAAACGCCGCCACTTAACGTCCACACACACATAAATATGCGTGGCGCATCGTAACGCTACAAACGGCATCATGCACGTCTCTTGTCAAGTGTTATAATGACGATAGAAGGGAATACAACTTTCTGTAGTATATCTAAAGGGTAGCATCAAAACATTTTGCTGTAGGTTGCTTCAAGGTCAATGAAGAAAGTTTTAAATAAAGTTTTCCACTGGGTGACCGAGAACGTGAGCTAGAAATTTACGACTATGTTTAATTCCAATACTCGAAACAAAAATTCTGCGAACAAAATATAATGTTCCCACGTAGCCCACCATGGTCATATGTAGTTCGCGGAACGGGTCACATTCGTCAAACGAAACTTTACAGCATAATAAGTATTCATCTCAGTATTTCTTTGATTTGCTCGCAGTGCGACTTGATTTTCTGTTCAAAATAGATTTTTAAAGTAAAGCTACTTTTACAGAGCTCTTTGTTTGGATGGAGGACCGTGAGTGTGACATTTACATCAATGCGCTACCGTGTCGTTATGTAAATCCGTTGGTCCCAGTTCTTGTTCTGGGAAAGAATGGATGGATTAAATTAGGCCACGCCCGCGAAATTCGGGTGTCTATAAACTCAACACTAGAGTTGGCCACACACTCTCACAAAAAATAACTCTGTTGTGGTATTGTTGTGTTAAAATGTGTGCGCGCTTAGATATAACAAAAATTACTTACCATGATTAAAACAATGTATGAACTAAACCGCTTAAGGAAATAGTAGAACGATTGAAAAACAGTGCACCTTGCTGTCTATCATATTTACAATATTGTTGTTCAGATGTCTTATCGACTTAGTTTTTAACATAAACCTCAATTAGATCTCGCGTTAAAATAACGAATTACTATTACTCTGATAATTAGTTTTATAGTCGACAAAAATAATGCTTGAGCAACCTATTTCTAAAGCCTCCAAAGGTGTGTGAAATCTAGCCATTTAGCTAAAGTAACTCTGATATATGTTCGTAGAAATTCGTATTTAGCCTAGTAAATTTTACCGTGTAGAATTTTTCGTAATTTTTCTCCGAGTTGAAAATTCTCCGAAAGTTTGCCTTCCCAGCTATTAAGATACAAAGCTTGCGAAAATTTCATTTTAGAGTGTTCAGCTGTTTTACGGACGTTGATCAATTAGTCAGTAAGTCAGCCCCAAATTATTTTCTAACACATATTTCACATGTTAAAGAAAATCGTATCAGAAGCAAAAAGAGTGAATTTAACGAAAATGATTGTATTTTTTTTAATACTAATAAAGGCTTTGTAAACAATTGGTATCACCAATTTAAGGTGAAGGTTGTAGTGATGTTTAGGTTGAAGTAGACTTTTATTGCAGTTGATTGAAAAAGGCTGGAATCCAGGACCCTATTTCTAGACTAACCAGGTAGAATGCTAGCTAGTATTCAGCTTTAGATGAGTTATCTCAGTTGAGGGACTGCCGTATGACCGCTACAGCCAAAAGCGATAGCGACGGCGTAAACAGTGTCAGTAATATTTAAGGGTACTGACTTGGGGGGTACATATCTTCGTACATAATATAATTATTACCATAGATACTTGGCTTTCAAAGCAAGCAGACGTGCCTTGTACCAATATTTAAATTATTACATGTTAAAGCAATTAATAAAATCTGTTACCTACTTGCCGCGTTATATGCTTTTACGCTGAGTTAGTGTTTATGCATTATGATTGTCATATGAGTTTTGAGATGGCTAATATTCAAAATAGCCCGTTTAGTAGTACAATAACACAGCACAGCCCTCCCAGCACCCCATAACCACAGCATCATGCTTCTGAGGAGTCATTGGAAATCCTGACCTCCAGTGAAATCAAATCTTGGAAGTCTTCAATGGACCAATGCCTCAATGAAATATGAAATATGAAGGGAAGCTAAACTCAGAACAAAAGTTATGAATTAACTACATCGCAAGGAATATAAGCGGTAGAGCTGCACTCCTGGCTGCCCATTATCATTCGCTTAAAGAAAATAATATTTTGATAAATGCGAAACTGGAAAGGCGGCGATAGCCCAGTGGTGTACGTAACGGCCTGCCGAGACAATGGTCTCGGGTTCGATCCCCAGTTACCCCGGGCACACACCTATGACTTTTCGAAGTTATGTGTGTATTAAAATAAAAACATTAATTATCGCTCGCTTAAAAATGTGCCCGGTAGATGGCAATAGACTCGCCCCCTATTACATTGGGACCGAAACATATCTGGCGAAGTGTGGGTGTGTAATACACCTCTGCCTACCCCTTCGGGGATAAAAGGCGTGAAGATATGTTATGTTATGTATGTTATGCGAAACTGGAAGCTCTTAAAGAGAAACAAGACCTTTTTGAATATCTCAAACGGCCTCGCTAGCGCCCTCGAAGTCCACCGCGATGGCTAGGCCCGACTCCGAAATATCATCATTTGGAATGCTTTCCAGTAATTTAGGAAGCTGCTTCCGCAGACCTAGGACAGAGGTAGCCGGCTCCTCACCTCTGATCGTAACCTCGTATGCTAACTCGTTTTTATTTAGCAGAAAGTATTTTATGGGGTGTGAGCCCATTGTGTATGAAAGAATAAATCACGTAAGTATACACTACACACTACGCTTAATGCGCAAGCGTTCCACCCTTACAAATGGCCTACTTTACGATTAGGCGTAAAAATTCGACCGTTAGGACTAATTAGAAAAACGTTAGGGTTCAAATTTGCGAACTATTACGTAGTAGGTAGTTACACTAAAAGGTAGACAATTAGTATATCAATACGTACCGGTTCGCTGTAGCCGCACCTCCCCTTACAATGATGAAGACCTGCTAGAAGAGAACTCGAGCACAGGAAGTGAGACAATAACCCACATAGGCGCCACTATAACGGTTTCTAGAAAGAAACGAAGAAGAGGTTCTATGCGTTTATTGCCTAGTATTGTCTCACTTCCTATGCACGAGTATGACCGACCAACAACACGACACTGGCCTGAACACTAAGGGCTGCAGTCTCCCACGCTGTTCCCTCCGGTAGTATGCGGGGCAGGCTGCTCGAAGGGCTGCGCGTAGAGGGGCAGATCCTCGCAGACTGTTGGCTTCAGCTGGCAGGTGCCGGCGGTGTGTGTGCGATAAGCAGGGCAGGGCCAGACTCGTCGGTAAAGGTGTCGTCGAAGACGGTGCAGGTAAGTGTAGAGAAGAATAGAGCTAGAGTAGCGTAGCCCGGAGCTTCAAGATGGACCTGGAACCTGAAGCAAAGCAGCATTAGGAGAGCCACAACCAATAGAGTCAGGCAGGCGGCGCTAGCCAGCCTCAGCTAGCAGGTAGAGAGATGGGCAGTACGCTAACGCAGTAAATATAGTAAATTACCCACAGCTGGGACCAGGATACACGTACGACGCAGACGTAGCACGTAGATCAGACAGGGTGACTATACGGTAGCGGTGCCGAACACTCTGTCGGCCCCTTTATATACCAGAGCTCTCCATCAGAGTTGGTGTCGGTGTATTACCATATTATGGCAATCTCCACGAGCACGGACGATGGCCTTCTCTGATTGGCCGAGCGTATAGACGGTATTATGACGCATATTCGGTAGGTACCGGACATACACACATCAACAAAGTCTAGGGATATCTTAATCCTAAATTATTTACGAGTTTATAGTTTAGAACCTTGTTAGTTTCCACAAAAAGTTTATATACAGATTAAAACCTCTTTTATTCTATTTTCAAAATTTGAACATGGAAAGAAAAAAAGCAAAATAATAAACAAAATATGGCGGCAAATTTGCTAATAATTCGTTACATTAAAGAAAGTTAAAACTGTTTTATTATAATTATTAATGAAAAGGGTTTTTAATTGTTTTTCTTTTTTAATTTAACGTGGCGTACGAACTTTAAAAGTCATGTCACGTCGTCATTTGAGTCGAGATGAAATGTTACGAGCCGTGGGCATGTTAGAAAATGGTGCAATTCAACGCGTCGTTGCTGAGGCCCTACATACCAGTCAAAATGTGATATCAAGGTTGTGGTCACGTTATCGCAGTACTGGAGATGTGGCCGAACAGCACACAGGTAGATATCGTGTTACTACGCAGAGACAGGATCGATTTCTCCAAATGACCGCCAGAAGACAACCCAATATCACAGCGCTGCAACTAGTGCAAAGGCTCCAGGAGGACCACCAGCTGCTGGTAAGCGACCAAACCGTGCGAAGAAGATTACATGAAGTTGATCTTCATGCTCGAAGACCATTGCGTGTTCCAGCATTGCGACGTGGCAATCGCGGTCGGCGGCTTTCGTGGGCTCGGGAGCATTTACCATGGAGTGACGAACAATGGTCTTTGGTGCTGTTCACCGATGAGTCCCGGTTTGGGTTTCACCCGGATTCACGAAGAACACGCGTTAGGAGAGCTCCAGGGAGAGTTAGCCGTCTACGGCACCCTCAGGAGGTCCACCCATACCAAGGCGGGACAATCATGGTGTGGGCAGGAATTCGTCTTGGCGGACGAACCCAACTCGTTTGGATCCAAGGCAGCATGACTGCACAAAAATACCACGAGGAGGTAGTAGAGCCCGTTATTGTCCCACACAGAACTCAAATAGGCCATGAATTTCTACTCATGCACGATAATGCTCCTTGCCATACGGCGCGGCTGGTATCGACCGCTCTCCGAGAGCACGATATTCAAGTTTTGGATTGGCCTGCACAGTCGCCCGACTTAAATCCTATCGAGCATGCCTGGGACATGTTACAACGAAAAGCTTTGAGAGATTTTCCACCAAATTTGACGACTGAACAACAACTTTACGAACACTTGCAAAGGACATGGGACCTCATACCGCAGCAAGACATTGACAATTTAATTTTAAGTATTAACAATCGATGTCGATGTGTAATCAATGTAAGAGGTGGCAACACTGATTATTAATGATTAGATTTTACAAGATTTTTTCCATTTTTATTAAAATTAATAGTTTTTTAAGAAGAAATGTTTGTTGTTATCATACTAATTTTCCATGATGATTAAAAAAAATAATTTTTTTATTTAAAACAAAAAAAAACACGAAATGTTTTTTATTTTTATTAAAGACCTTAAAATAATCTATGATTCTTCTATTTACTGTATCAGAAAATTCTTCATAGATTTTTAGATATTTGATGAAATATAAAATATCCCTAGACTTTGTTGATGTGTGTATGTTACAGGGTGGTCTATAAACTCAATACCAGAGTTGGCCACACACCTCACAAAAAAGAACTCTGTTGTGGTATTGTTGTGTTAAAATGTTGGCGCGCGTAGATATACCAAAAAAATACTTACCTTGATTAACCCTAGAAGCCTAATCTATTTTAGAGGTGCACGAAGCCTAAACATACGTCTCAGAGGCGTACACATATAAATGACAACCTGTGTGCTCAAATATACTTATTTCAGTAGGTACTATTATTTAAGGATATTCTTAGGGTGGGATATAAACTAATAATAAAACATACCATTATCAATTAAAGCTACAATTTCCGTTGATTATTACAACGAAAAAGAAACATAATTTTAGCCCATAAAAATAAGTACTTATTAATCAACCGAAAAAAATAAAGTTTAAAAAAATACGAATATTTTAAATGTATATTAGTACCTAATTCTTAGGCCTCTAACCTTAAAAACAATCAGACTTTTAACAATTAGGTAATGTTTAGAAGCAGTTTACACTTGTATGAACTTTGTTCTCGCAATACATAGATTTTTTGTATTTATATCACATTAATTTTCACATTATCTTTTTTTAGTAGTTGCAAAAAGTGTATTAGGTATTTACGTGTTATAGGCTCAGGTTGTTCTTCTGACAAAAATTGTAACATAGTTATTCTCATCTTCGCTTTGAATATCGTCGATAACATCAACTTTGTCATCATCAACCTCAGAAGCTGAAATTTGCGAAGAAAGATTATCTTTCTCGTTGCCACAATATATGCCACAATATTGTCACTGACAAATTTTCTTGAGTGTGACTTATTTTTGCTGAAATAACGTCAAGGACGAAGAAAAAAAGAAAAATGAACACTATTTAAACCAAATAAAACTTACTTAAAAGTTACACAAAGCCTAAACATACGCCTCGCAGGCGTTCTAAACTTAGATAACTCAAAACTGGTGGGACTTACCTTAGTGAAATGGATACCGATCGTTAGCTCCTGGTGGCCACTGAGTTGGCGAAAGAGCACAATGGGCTAGCTTCAACCGTTACAAAAATATTATCAATTTTTGTTTATGTGTGCGTCTCACAGGCGTAGATTAGGCTTCTAGGGTTAAAACAATGTATGAACTAAACCGCTTAAGGAAATAGTAGAACGATTGAAAAACAGTGCAACTTACTGTCTAACGGACTTACAATATTGTTGTTCAGATGACTAATCGACTTAGTTTTTAAGATAAACCTCAACTAGCTCTCGCGTTAAAAGAACGAATTACTATTACTCTGATCATTAGTTTTACAATCGACAAAAATAATGCTTGAGCAACCTATTTCTAAAGCCTCCAAAGGTGTGTGAAATCTAGCCATTTAGCTAAAGTAACTCTGATATATGTTCGTAGACATTCGTATTAAGCCTAGTAACATTTTGCCGTGTAGCATTACATACGTTCGTAATTTTCTATATAAAAATTTGTTTTTGTAATTAAAATAAAAAAATGTTCATTCAAAACAGCTCGATTCGATTCTTGCTTGGCTTCAATTCCAAATTTTAATAAAACACCCATTTAACGAGAGATACAAACCCGATTTAAAATACCAACTATTAGCGTGTATTTACTTGGCTACATATACACCAGCTTATATTCAAAGTATCGATAAGGGAGGATAGAACTTTCCTGCCGAAGGTTCCTCTATCTACATAAATGCTATAATACGCAATCAATGAACGGCGTATGGTATTAAAGAATATTATAGCAATCAAAAGCAGAAAAATACTTCGGCAGTGGACAATGTAAACCTTAACCTTGACGTCGGAATACACAACAACAACAAAGTTTATAGGCCGTTTGAAAGTTTCCCGACGTGGCCTAACAATTCTGATCCTGGGTTCCGGATCCCAACGGCTTTAGGTGCCTAGTGCTCTGGTTTAAATGACACATCATTCGGTCACTCAACCTATGGGTAACCTCTGATAGTATTCCTAACTAAACCGATCTTAATTGGACGTACTTATTGCGTAGTGACAGCCTCATTGTTTAGAACTGTGCTGAGTGTTTACAACAGAAAACACTTTGTGTGTTCAACAAATTGTTGTTACAGACTCGAACAATAAAACGCCTGGCCGTTGCCAATTTATAACGACCGGTTGGCGCAGCGGGAGTGTAAGCGACTGCTACGCTTAAGATCGTGGGTTCGATTCCCACTCAATTCAAACATTTGTGTGCATGAATGTGGATGTTTGTCTTTGTCACGTAACATATTTATAACTTCACGCCTTTAATCCCAAAAGGGGTAGGCAGAGGTGTATTATACACCCACACTTCGCCAGTTATGTTTCGGTCCCAATGTAATAGGCGGCGAGCCTATTGTCATCTACCGGGCACATTATCAAGCGAGCGATAATTAACATTTTTAATGCACACACAACTTCAAAAAGTCAGAGGTGTGTGCCCGGGGTACCTGGGGATCGAATCCGATTCCATAGTCTCGGGAGTCCGTTACGTACACCACTGGGCTATCGCCACTTTGTCTTTGTCTGGTGTTTATATATGTATAATATGTATTTATTTACAAAATAAAGTATATATGTATGTTAATCCATTATCTAGTACCCATATTACAAGCTCTGTTTAGTTTGGGACAAGATGGTGATGTGTGTTAGTGGTAGAATATAGAATAAAATAGACAATAAAATAAACACAGCTCTAAGTAAGCACCATGGATATTATTATTGTAGTAAAGCATTGTAAGATCTTTATTTTTTTTCTGACTTTCAAACTATGGAACCCTAAATTAACGCGAACAGCAAATAGCATGCTTCTAGCAGCGCCTTAATAAAATATATGCGTTTAATTTCCTCAAATTGTAATTTCACGTCGGTGCTAGTGCAAGCAAGACGAAATATATCGCTTTACATCGTGAGCTGGAAGCTCGAGTTTAAAAGATTTCAGTAATATGTATCACTGGGACGTTCGCTTGTTCGTTGTGGAGAATGGTGTCTCCTTGTCCTTATCTGGCATCGCAGCTTTGTTCGAACATATTATACAATTTAGTTTCTTACAGTCGCACCGACCTAGAAATAATCTACGCTACTGTATTCTATTTTATTCATTTCTTCTCAATTATTTTAAGAAACGTGACTGTGACTCTGCGATAACAGTCTTATATCAATAGGTTTCTGTATTTGTCAGCACGTACTATGGTATCATATGAAAGGAGAAAGAAATAAAGTTTATTTATGCAGTTGGTAACATATTCCTTGTAGAATATAGCTTAAATAAAAGTTTTGCACACATAATAAGTTCAATTTCAATTACATTTTATTGCACTCCACAGTGTATATAAAGGTCTTATAAAAACATAATATAAGTAACAATTATGGACCCTGTTGGGCACGGCAATTGTCGAAGAGAGAACAAATATTTGTTAATATTAATAAACCTGGTATTTGTTTCTAATATATGATAATAAGTCTAATTCAGTCTGTCATTTAAATATTCGTTTATATGGTAATAGCATTTATGTATGAAATGTTTTATTTTTTTACAAAGATGTTGTTTGTTGTTTTGTCTTTTTCTTCGCGTTTTATTTTTGATGGTCATTTATTGTAGGTATTAATAGACATTAGGTAAGAGCTTGATGAAAACATTTTTAGTCGCGACGGATGTCGGCAGATTTAATCTATGTTTGTGTCTTAATGAATAATTGATCTTTAAATCTTCTCTTTTTGTGTAAAATTCATTATATTTTCTTACAAATTTGCAGGTTTCCAGAATATATATACTAAGTAGGGTTAAAATGAGTAGTTTTTTGAATTGTGGTTTGCAGCTATCTTGGTTTTCTATTTTTGTCAGTATGCGTATTAGTTTTTTCTACATAGTAAAAAGTGCAGGAGCTTCTGTGCTATTACCCCATAAGGTGACACCATAGTTTAACCATGCCAATGAATACAGATGTACATAGAAGCGCAGTTCTTAAGGATTTCGTGTGCCGATTCCAAGTGGGGACTGTCTCCAGTTTAGTTCGTAGTTTGCGCCGTTGGCTGCGCTGGCGTCGTTCTCCGTTACACAAGAGGAACGTTCGTCTCTCTTGCTCTCGTAGAGACAGCTGTCACAGCGCGACTGCCACGCCGCCAAGCGCCAATTTGGGTCACAGAAAGTTTGTTTGCCGTGTGGTTGACGGCATAGAATACAAGTGTTACCACCCCCTTTCTTCCCGTGGGTGTCGTAAGAGGCGACTAAGGGATAACACGATGCAAATACCATATTTGCGTAGAGACGGAAAACTCGACATCAAACCATATACGACTGCCTCGTTGGTCTCGCGGCATAAATGTGCGCGTGGGATCGGGAGGTCCCAGGTTCGATTCCTAGGTCGGGCAGTGTTATTGGGTTTTTCTGTCACGAAATTCTCAGTAGCAGCACGGAGTCTGGAAATGTGCCCGGTACGGCAATAGGCTCGCCCCTTATTACGTGGGACTAAAGTATATCTGGCGAAAAGTGGGTGTAGAAATACACCTCTGCCTACCCCTTCGGGGATAAGAGGCGTGACGATATGCATTGAAAATAAAAATGTGAAATTTCAAGCAATATAAAAATAAAACATTTTTATAATCACTTGTAGTGATTATAAAAATGTTTTATTTTTATAGATATATAAGAGGCAGACTAACTCCGGAATTCAATATTTGAACTATAGATAGATATGTCGATTTTAGATTCGTTTTTGACATAAGCTCCATACAAAATATGTCAAACACGAATCCAAAATCTACAGATCTATCTATAGTTCGAATATTGAAAATGCCCGTTAGTAGATAATCTTAAGTCTTTATGTTTATCTATAAAAACACACATATTCTAAATTAAAATTGAAATCCCAATTTGTAATTTTTTTCTATACCTAATTATGCTTTATTTTAAGTTAATATAGCTTTACATTAAAATAGTTATATCTTTTAAAACTAACTGTATCAGTAGAATTTTTTTGCGAGTTATAAAATTTTCCTGGTTCGAGATAAGTTATTTAATAAAATTTCTTCAATCTAATATCTCTATTATCCACTGACACCTAATTTTAGCTTATTGGTTATCTGAAAGTGGATTAGAATTTAAAGAGTTTAGTTAGTGATTTATAGACGGTATAGATGTTAATATAGCAATAACCGTTTGAGCTGTAGTTGGATTTTAACAAAGGCATTTAATGAATTTAAGGAGGATTAAGAAATAAACCATAATAAACATTTTAAATTATTAAGATATTTAAGGACGTCGCTGCTGCAGCGTCAATTCTATTTTCTTCTCCTGACGCACTACCGTAGGTCATACTAAAATAAAAGTATTACCTACTAACTTATAGTAATAGAATTAGTGTGCTTGCTCTGTCTTGAGGAATTTCTGAATTTAAAATGCTACTTCAACTGGTGCAGCAACAATCACATCCTCCTTCGCTTTTTAAAATCCTAGTTTTTATTATTAAAATGTTTGCTACTCACTGCAAGAAAATCTGGTGATCCAGTTAATACTAGTCTAACCGGATTTGGCTGAATATTAGCTTTTCTACAGATCGACTGCCTGGCTGACCTCCGCAACCCGAAGGTATAGCGATATTCTATGGTTTAGACTAATGTCAGTTTATTTAGAGCTACTGACGCCCTATAACGACTGTCAAAGATCTTTATGACAACCGGTACCGACAACTTAACGTGCTCTCCGTCGCACGGGACAAGCGATAATTAAAAATTCAATGATGTTATAATGAAATCCTGGAACTGTGTAAATTCTAAGGTCTATTTTAAGGAAAAGTAAAAATCAAACCCGTCACGATCGCCACATACTTTCCGTAAGAATAAGTTATCTTACAAAGCCAAGGAGCCCATGAACTAAAAGCTTAATAAAAGGAAAAGTGCCCTTGAGTTTCTTATTATTTTTGTTAGTAGAAGGAAGCACTAAACGGCCACCAAACTAATTTGAAGAAAGTTTTTAATCACGAAGATGTCACACATTGGACGAAGAGCGCTTACTCAGTTTGGTAGGTAAAAAAGAGGGTCGACGCGATTAGACTAACTTTAACTTTATAACTATTAATGCTATATTCCTCAAACAATTCTTTGTACACCCGCGGAATAATACCACCAATCTTAGTGTCGCGACACATTTGCGAAATTTGCGGCGCCAAATGTGTGGTTGCACACGCTCGCACTATTCATTACACACCAGCCAAAATGATATCGCATCTGGCGTGACACCAAACCTCCCGCGACCACGACTATATCACGCGTTATTAGACCGAAAGTTAGTCGCCACCATTACATACATAGTGCTGACTGTTCGGCGCGTTTAGTGTGTCACTTCAACCAGTGCTAACCGAATACTAAGACCGAAAGTTTGGTCGCTGAAATACCTGCACCGTACTTTCGGCAGATGTGTCGCTACACTAAATAGGATTTTTATAGTCTTTTTATAGTACCTTCCTATCTAAATCGCCATTTTGCTCCTCCTATTCACTGGCCATACTAAGTTTGGTTCTAAGTAGGAAGTGTTTATGCAGAAATAATTAATAATAATAAATAATAATAATAAACTGTTTATTGTTCCATAATCGTTACTTAAATATTGCATGAGGCAGCCCCATTAAGTTATTAACAATACTTGTGTTGGGACTGACAAATAATTGTCTCTTTAACAACATGTTGTTTGCTAATAAAGCCTACAACATGTCAACAGACATCTCCGTAATTGGTATTTAAAATTGCACATTAGCTAAATAAAGCAAGATGTAATACAAGTGAAGTGTCTAATTCTTTGCGAAGATACGCCTATATACGTGCCTATATGTAGTCACGAAAAATATTCTTAGAAAATTATACCTTTCTACGGCGTTTGACTTTGTGTCATATAACATCCTGTGGGATAAATTAAGAAAAAGTACGACATTACCTACAGAAATTATAAATATATTTCAGTATTGGTACAGTAACCAACAGAACCGGGTAAGGTGGGCTAACTCTATGTCAGATGAGTACAGTTTGGAGTGTGGAGTTAGACAGGGGGGGTTGATCTCGCCAGCACTCTTCAATTTATACATGAACGGTCTGATTGACGAGCTCAGCAGCACCGGAATTGGATGTCACATTGAAGGCATTTGTGTCAATTATATAAGTTATAAAGATGACATGGTGCTGCTGACCCCGTCAATTAGATCTATGGTGCGGTTGATTAGTTTATGTGAAAAATATGCTGAGGCACATGGCCTCAAATATAATGCAGTTAAAAGTGAGCTTATGATATTTAAGGCAGGCAACAAAAGTTACAAAAGAGTGCCAGTAGTTACGTTGTGTGGTACGCCACTTGTGAGAGTGGCCAAATTTAAATATTTTGGCCACTGGGTCTCTGAGGACTTGAAAGATGATGTAGATATAGAGAGGGAGCGCAGGTCGCTGGCTGTTCGTTGTAATATGTTGGCCCGCAGGTTTGCACGTTGTACTACTCAAGTAAAGATCACGCTATTTAAAGCTTTCTGTCAATCTTTCTACACGTGCAGCCTGTGGGTGGGCTTTACACTGGCGGCATACAGCGGTTTGGGCATCCAGTATAACAATGCGTTCCGGGTGTTAGTGGGGCTGCCGCGCTTTTGCAGTGCGTCTGGGATGTTTGCGGACGCGAACGTTGATAGCTTTTCGACCATCATGCGGAAGAGATGTACTTCTTTATTGCGCCGCGTGCGCGCCAGCCCCAATACGATCTGGAAAGTCCTAGCTGATCGGTGGGACTCGCCGATGCTTGGACGCTGGATACGACTGCACGCAATCAAGTAGACAGCTTCCCTGTATCGGCCGGTCACATCCAAAGTCAAAGTCAAAGTCAAATCCTTTATTCATTTAAATCACAAAGTGACACTTATGAACGTCAAATTTAACAAAAATTACTTAAAGCTTCTACATTTACATTTACTGCCACATTCGCAAAGCAAGGGCGTAGAACCATGAGAAAGAACGGGCAATAAAACTCAAGGTCACTCTTTTTCATCGCCAGGTTTAGCATAATACATAAAAAAAAAATTGTAAGGTGCTGCAACTGTTACACCTTCTATGTAATTTGTATATATTTACTGTACTTAATACTCAAGCAAAATCTAGTAAAATTTTGATGTTCATTTAATTAGCCTCCTAAAAATTAACATGGTGAAGCAGGAGCATCCACATACATTAAGTACCTAATAATGCAGGCAATCCGCGCAAATGTTCAGAACCATGATGGAAATGATGCAGTTTATTATTAAAAAATGTAATACCAGCCCGTAAGACCGACATCGACCAGTCATCGCAAGTAGCACCCGTTTACGAGTATGACGCATGGGCCAGCCATCATCCCTCTCGCTATATCAGAGGGACAGGGATGACACAACACACGACGCCACCACAAGAAATTACATTTTAATGAGCATGACGACAACGGTACACGAACCGGCAGTAATTAACAATCTGTTGGTATACTGACCATGAACGCGAATTACCTCCATTTTCCAGATCGTTAATATTATCATAAATTTGTGGCATGCGTGCAAAATGCAAATGTAGTACCTATATTTGATTGACATGATATCTTTTGAAATATAACCACCGATCGAACTGATTGGTTACACGATTATAACACATTAAATAAAAAAATAACAAATTAAAAGTATTTAACGAGATGAATGACATCTACGGCCATTTTCAATAATCGAACTATGGATAGATCTGTAGATTTTAGATTCGTATTTGACATATTTTGTATGGAGCTTATGTCAAAAACTGTCAAAAACTAATCTAAAATCTACAAATCTATCTATATTTCGAATATTGAATTCCGTAGTTAGTGATGTGGTGGCGATTTCAAAAACTATCATTTACATGATTTTAATTGGAATGGAATAATATTTAATTACATGTCATGAAAATTATTATCTACCTATTTACTATATATATATATGAATTATGAAACATTATTTCCAAGCGCATTTGTCATTCAGATATTCATTTAAATTATAATATGCCTTTTGCATTAGGTCATTTTTAATCTTTGTCTGAAATGCGTTAAACGGCAAGTCCAAAATACTTATCGGTATCTTGTTGTAGAAACGTATACTAAGTCCTATAAAAGAACTATGAGTTTTGCGCAAACGGAAATACGGAACACATAATTTATGTCTATTTATTGTATTTATAGAGTGTATATCACTATTCTTTGAATATGAATTTATATTTTTACGTACATGCATAACATTAGCATAAATATACTGAGACCCTACTGTTAGAATACCGATTTCCTTAAATCTTTCTTTGAGCGAAACTCTTGTTCGTAATTGGTAAATGGCCCGAACTGCCCTTTTTTGCAATATAAAAATACTTTCGATATCAGCAGCTCTACCCCATAGTAGAATGCTATAAGAGATAACATCCGATCAGGTAACTACTTGTATATAAGATCTAAGTTAACTAACAGTAGATATAAGTATTGCTAACTAATTTATGGAAGCAACAATTCTGAAATAAACGTTTATTATTATTATTATTCACTTAATTTATCGTACTTCTCATAATTCATTTTATATTTATAAACTACATTTATAAAAAAAAAGTTAAAAAATATAAAAGGGACCACGGAGATCCACCGGTGTCGGGTACAGGGACCAAGCCACCGGTGGTTAGGGCCTCAGAGACAGGAACTTCCTCACGATGCGTGCCGTGTCGAGAAGAACTGCCTTTTGAATCAAGGACTTGATCCAGCTGCCTAGTGCGAGCCTCTTTAGGTTTTGATCGAGGCTCTTGGCGATTAGCCCATTTACCGACACGACTATCGGCACAATGATCGCCGAATCCACATCCCACATGTCAACAATCTCGTGAGCTAGGTCCAAATATTTAATCTCCTTCTCTTTTTCTGCCTTCACGAGATTGCCGTCATGTGGTATGGTGATATCGATTATCATTGCGAGTCGCTCTGCTCGGTCTATCACAACAATATCAGGCTTATTGGCTACAAAAGTCATGTCTGTAATGATAGACAGATCCCAGTACAACAATGCACAACCATTCTCGAGAACTGGGTCGGGCACATATCTGTAGTACGGTACCTCTGAACCAACGACATTATATTTAAGGGCTAGTTGCTGATGGATTATCCTGGCCACTTGGTTGTGTCTGTGCAAATACTGACCGTTAGCAAGACTCGAACAACCGGACACTATATGCCTGAGGGATTCCCCGGGTTGGTGACACGCCCGACATATGTCAACCGTCCCATCTCTCAGAATATACTTCCGGTAGTTGTTTGTCATGACAACTTCGTCCATAATTGCAAAGATAAAACCTTCGGTTTCTCCAAAGAGATCACCGAATCGCAGCCAGGAGATGGAAACTTTAAAATTCACATCGGGCCCATGTAAGGCCCGGTAGAATCGTCCATGCAGCTCCTTGCCCCTCCATACTTCCCGTCGGTCCTCAGTACTAAGTACTGCAGGTTTGTGCCAGTTCTCACTAGCCAGAGCGAGCGGGGTAAGTCCGGTATCAATTGTGACTACATCGCGATGCACATCCACACTCATCTGCAGAAAATAATCTCTAAGGTTGCACACCTCGCGGTTGTGGAGGGTCTTTAGCACATAAAAAGCCTCGACCCCCACATTTCCGCGGGATGTACAGCCTCATTACCGATGAGCGTGGATGATGCATACGAGATGCAGTCAGCATTGAACGAACTTTTCTATCCAGGGCATCTAGTTCAGTCTGGGTCCACCTGAGTATGCCGAAGGAATACATTAGGACTGGCATGGCCCACCCGTTGCAGGCCCGCACTTTGTTGCCACCTGATAAAAGACTGTTAAGGGCTTTTCTCAGGCGGCCAAAGAACCGAGCCTGCAATGTCTGTTTCATGTCAGTCTCAGAAATATTCAAAGACTACGACATAACCAGGTATTTGTAGGTCTCAGTTGAGGAGAGGGATCTTAGTTGTATGGAATCTGAGATTTGTATCCCTGCAGATTCCATATTCTTGCCTCTCTTCACATGCATGACCGCACATTTACCCACACCAAATTCCATCCTGATAGAACTACTAAAGGTTTCGGTTACCTTAAGTAATGCAGTCAGTTGGAATTTGTTGGGGGCAAATAATTTCAGGTCATCCATGAAAAAGAGGTGAAATGTAACATGACCTCCTCTCCTGAACTGATAGCCTAGCCCTAAAGCCTCTAATATGGTACTTAGGGGGTTCAGGGCCAGGCAAAACCACAAAGGACTCAGGCTGTCGCCCTGGAATATACCTCGCTCGATCATTATGGGAGCGCCGCAACCCAAGGTCGATCGACACCCTGGATAGCGCAAAACGGTCCTCCATTGCCCCATACACGCCCTTAAGAAGGTGCATAGAGTTGTATTTACTTTGTACAACTATAGCACCCTCAAAAGCCACGCATGAGGCACGGAGTCGTATGCCTTTTTGTAATCTATCCAGCATGTCGATAGATTCTTCCGGTTACGGCGCACCTGTTGGCTAATGGCCATGTCTATCAGAAGAAGCTCTTTAGTACCACGAGCCCCACTCTTACATCCATTTTGAGAAACAGATAAAATTGAATTATCAAATATATGTTTACATAATTTCGTTCTCAAAATGGATGTAAGAAGTTTATATAAAGTTGGTAAGCACGTAATTGGCCTATAATTCTTGGGGTCCGTGGTACTACCAGACTTATAAAGTAGGTGTGTAACGCCGGATGTTTAAAAATCAGGCAGCGACCCTGATTCCAATGATGATTGAAATTGAGATGCTAAGCAAGCATGCAAACTTCGGAGCCGTTTAAGACAAAAATTGTGCAGTCCGTCCTGTCCCGCTGACTACCAATTTTGTAAAGGACGGATTGCACTGGCTATGTCATCAGTTATTATATTTATTGGCTCCATAGATGGAATTCGTTCACATGCTCGCTCAACATCCCCAATCCAATCACCCTCTTCATGGTTGACGGCCATCGACCAGATGCTGCGCCAAAATGTAACATTGGCATCATCATCTGGTCGACACCTATCCCCATTACTGGCCGAGGAATCAGGGTGCTCCCATCCCCGGTACACACACTTTTCGTCTCTCTGGAATGTGCGATTCAGGCAATATCGATCCACTCTTTTTTTATATCGCCGATTACGGTTTGCCCATGCATAAAGCTTTTGTTTAGAAACTCAATGCGCTCTGTAACTCGAGAAAAATAATCTTGGGAACTGATACCAGTTCCCGCGTAGGCCCGAGTCACAAAGCGCATCACTCTTGGTCGTGTATTACCGGCTTTAAAAGATGAAAGCTTGCCAATGAGTGCCCTAGTCTCAGCGATACGACTCTCAATCCTGCGTTGCCATGCTGGCACCATAACGGACCGTCGAGTAGCGGTATTATCTACAGGTTTAACTCCCACTACTCGACATGCCGTAACAGCCGCACAATACAGGATTGACTGTGTATCGCTGAGATTTTCACTATTGTCAAAATAGATTAACAATAGTAAATCCAAGGCACCCACTAGCGCTATGATTTTCTTATGCATGGGCAACCGAGGCAAACGAGACCGAATACTTTGATTCATGGATCGGTATTCCCCAATAGCACATTCCAAAGTGCTCCATAACTGATCATTGTACTGGGTACTTACATGAGAAGTCTCGTCATCTACCTCTTCATCGACGACATAAAGCTGTTGCTGTTGAGCAATCTCTGTCCCAGTTTGCGATGAAGAAGTGATGGGAAGACTTCTCCGCACGTCAGAGCGAAGTCTCTCAAGCACGGTATCATCCAACAGACGACACCGCTGGATGGCCCGCACTTGATCCGATAGTCGTTGTGTTGACACGTTGATAGCTGGGTCAAGAGCCTGAAACAAAGGCAGCATTCGATCACGGTACGCACTGAGGTTAGTTCCTGCCTCTGTGGCCGCAAAATATGCCCGCATGACGTTTTCATTCATTGAACTTGTCCATCTCATGCGGACCGATTCGAGACCGGTGGGCCTCGGGGTCCCAAGCGTGTCGGTGGCCGGCCTCTGACACGCCGACGTACAGGTGGTGGCGACGTCGGTGGAGAGAAATACTCGTCGCTCGACGAGCTCGACGCCTCAACACTCGCCGACGACGCTGGTGCAGGTGCCGGCGGCTGTGAGGCGGAGCTGAGCGACGAACCCGGGGATCTCAGGCGTGCAGCAGCTGCTCTTGTCAACATTTTCTCATGGTTTTATTTGTATTCTCATTTGTATTCTCATTTCTCAAGTTTTTGTTTATTTATATCCTTTGACATTATATGTCATTCATCGTCATAATATTTTGGCAATATTTTCTATATTTTACGGTTTCTTTGATTTGTTATTATTATTATCATATTCTTAGAAATGTAGGTGTTTTTCTACTCTACACCAACACTTCTTTGCACACTGCTTTTCTTCACTACTGTAGCTACTAAGATCTATGTTACGTCAATTTCATTATAATAGCACAGTTGAACTCGAAAGTGCAATTGTAGGTACGTTTGTTCATTACTAGGAGGGGAAACAGAAAAAGGGTAATAGCCTTGCAATGGACGTTGAAAAATTGTTCCATGTGCCGTTCCGTTTAAAGAGAATCTAAATCAATCTTTTTTGTTCTTGTGTTACAAAAATAAGTTCGTTTAAGTTCTTATGTAATATCCTAAGAACATAATAGTTCTTAATTAATGTTGATTGCTATTTATGATTATCATTATCAGCGTGCATCCACTGCTGGATATAGGCCTCTCCAATGACCACTGAGCCCAATTTTCAGCAGTTGGACACAAAAAAGCCCCCCTGCGTATATCGTCGATCGCTATTAACTTCTTTAATAGCGATCGTTAATTAAAAGACGTAAGTGGATGCTCCTGTTTCACCATATTTACTGTGGGAGGCTTACCAAATGAACATAATTTATTGCTTGAATATGATATCAATAACTAGTAAATTTTGCATTAGTAGCTCACAACAACTCCTTACAAAGATAACATGTAAAACCATTATACTGGCAGTTAAAAAGAGTGGCCACGAGTTTTATTGCCCGTTCTTTCTCGTGGTTCTACCTACCTCGTGGCATTGCGAACGTGGTAGTAAATGTAGAATCATCTAGTAATTAACTTTAATTTTTTACGTTCTTAAGCATCACTTTGTGACCTAAATGAATAAATGATTTTGAATTTGACTTTAAGTGATGCTATCAAGAACCATTAACCGAAAAAACCTTACGTCGTCGATGCAATCAGTTTTGATTCAATAATACTAGTAATAGTAGTAATACTCGCTGGGTTCGCCAAAATAAGAACGCTTACGATCATAATTGTTCAAACTATTCAAAGGACGGCAATGTTCAAAGTAAAGAAAACTAATAAAAGCGCAAACCTACTTTCATTTGACTGAACTAAATCTTTTTTAACTAAATGTGTAATGTTTACATCGTGTAAAGTGAACAGGGTGCGGTCTGAACAGTACACTGCTCTATGTCTAGTGAGAAACTAAACATTTTTTTACGTTTATTTGAACCACAGATTTGAAGGCTTTTTACCGTATATTTTAAACTAGATGATTCCCGCGGTTACACCCGCGTTATTTAAGGCTACTACTCCGCTCCCGTTGCTCATAGCGTGATGTTATATAGCCTATAGACTTTCTCGATAAATGGGCTATCTAACACTGAAATAATTTTTCAAATCGGCCAGTAAATCCTGAGTTTAGCGCATTCAACCAAACAAACTCTTCAGCTTTATGTACTAGTATAAGATAATGCTTAAAAAACTGGGGCTTACAATTCCGAGTTCTTTGACAAATTCAGTCACCGTGTGATGTCTAGTAGGCGGCAAAAGACTTACGGCCATTTTCAATATTCGATCCATACATGGATTTTGAGATTCGAGATTCGTGTTTGACAAATTTTGTATGGAGCTTATGTCAAAAACGAATCTAAAATCTACAGATGTATCTAAAGATCGAATATTGAATTCCGTAGTATAAGACGTCGGGTTGTGGTAACAAAGCAGAAATCTTAGCTCCATCCTCTGCTGACCTCCATCCTACCGAAAATATTAAACAAAGCTACTTATATTGTTGCGCAAATTAAACCTGCTGGAAAAGGGAAATGCCAGCGTACCTACTCAGAAATTAACCTATTACCAAAAGACATTAGAAAAGTTAAATAATAAACAAGGCACCGTTTCGAGCCGCTGCGAGCACTCAAAATATCAGATCTGAATTGTAATCTGAGACCGATCTAGACATGATTGTGTACAGTTGTACACGGAAATATTCAATAATCTTCTATTAACGCATACTAGCCCGCAGACAGGTTAAACGTCCAAAATGTTACGATAGTAGATAATACCTAAATCTGGTGCTTATTCGCAACACGTAGCGTCCGCTTTGAAAATAACCTAAACACTCGCTAAAAGATTTTATGTGTTACTTAATTGAAAAGGGTTCGGTGTAGAACAGAATACGAAATACTCAATGTTCCTTAAAATATACATTTACCTAATGCAATATAAACGATCACTCGATAACTGCCACTCTGAGTACCAACCCGTTTAAATATGCATGCTTACTAGATTAAAAATACTTAGGTATATTTCGAAAATTATAGGCAGACACTTTTTTTCTATAAGGGCTCTTCTCTATACGCTGTGAAAACTTATGACGGCTTTGCGGTTCAATAATAACTATGGGCTTCTACAGAACCTAGTGTGCATTTTACTCGGGGTTTACATAGACAACTTTTTGTGCCATTGTTAATGTTACACTTCTTGCTACGCGCGGCTAACTCGCGGTAAGCGCGTGCCGTATACACGAGCCCTAAGTGCGTTGCTACTCTGCTAATATCGGATGATACTATTAGTATCTACCGAACAGTTTCTAGCTGAAGTTTCAGTTTCTAGACTTTCATAACAGAAAATATAGGTCGGTTCATGAAAGATGACCACTGCGCAGAAATCATTTTTAAGGTCTCCGTGGAGGTGCGGGGTGAGGCGCGGGTGGAATGCCATTGGCGTGGCTCCGTTCTTGACGCATTTCCTAAATGATTCAAGAATGGAGCCACGCCATTGGTGCACGAATGTACATATATGCGACGGCCGCCATTTGTGGTCAACTTTCGTGAACCGATCTATACGAGATCTAAATCGATCCTTATCATGAGCTTAAACCAAACCAGTAAGACAGGTATTTATTTCATTATAAGCTTAATCATTTATTAATTTTCTATCCACCTCTTTACACTAGCTAATCTAATACAATTATTCAAGACACATTCCAAATATTTGTCAAGCTTCCTACGACAATTAATTAATAGTGATCAAAGTTTATGCAGCTTTGTGTACCTGACCTATGGTATTGAGGTCGTGTGTACAGCTTAGCATGAAGAGGCTCCCTCCGGCCTCCTACCACCGTTGGCTGCCTGCCAAGACTCACTTTGTCCTCCTTACCAACATCCTAACACTTATGACACTACTAAGGAAACTTAAAGAATATTCCGAAATGATTAGCCTTTGAGGCACCTTACTTTTTATTAGAAGCGGCAAAGGGTTTTCTTTTATACCTTCATGGTTCGAAGGTAATATTTGTATTCGGGTATATCTTTAATTTCGGATCTAAATAATGAGACGTAATATGTCTGTAGTTTCTAAACGTCTACTATTTTTTTTGCTTCATGAGGCTACTCCATAGGTATTAAATTATACTTAATACTACGCATCTTATCTAAGGGTCTAGCCAGGTTTGGTTTGGTTTCAGGGTGAATGAAGTTATAGCACGACGATTCAGCCAGAATTCTTGTTTCTCCTTTCCGACATAATTTATTGAGTGGTAGTGTTATTTCAGCAAAATTAGGTACACATTTTCTGTAATAATTGGCAAATGCGACAAAACGTTTAACTTTATCGCTAGACTGCGGCTTTGGGTAGCTTTTAATGATGTTAGTCTTCTCTGGATCTGGTTGAACACCTTTTGGCGATACTAAATGTCCTAAATATGATAATTCTTCTTTTTTTTTTAATTGGCACTTACTAGGATTAACTTTTAAATTAACTTTTCTTAATCTTTCAAAAATATCTATTAACTTTTTGTTATGAATTTCAAGGTTTCTTCCACAGCAGATTAAATCGTCGAAATAAATTAAAGCTTTTTTATAATTTAAACCCGCCATAGCTACTTTGATTACACGGCTAAAAGCGCTCGGACTAATTTTTAGACCCATAGGTAACCTTTTAAGTTGATATTGTTTGTCAGTTATACAAGCTGTGTACTTTCTGCTTTCTACCTCTAACAATAACTGATAATATGATCGTGATAAATCTAAATGACTAAAATAGATTGCACCAGAGAGTGAATCTAAAATGTCGGTTATGTTTGGAAGAGGGAATTTATCATCCATAATTCTTTCATTTAATTTTCGATAGTCTATTACTCTTTTCTTTGGTACAAGCAAAATAGGACTACACCATTCACTCTGACTTTCTTCTATGATATCATCTTTTAACTTTCATTTGTTATATTTGCTTTTCTATTTCTTGTTTTTGCGATTTTGGTAATCTATATGGTTTAACATAGGAGGGGGTAACATTTACTTTTAAATTATTTTTTTGCTGATATAAATTTGTGACACCTAATTTATCGTTAGGTAACAAAAATACGTCTGAATATTTTGCACAAATATTTTCTATAGATATCTGTTCCTCGGCATCAAATGACCGAAATTTGGATATAAAGCATCGAAAACAAATTCTTAACCCTATCCGAGTTACCTAATCCTTTTTCAAAACGGCATATCGAGTAATCACTTAAATTTAATAATTTTGGAATGAAATAACTAAGTCGAACTTCTTCATCGCTAGTGTTTAAAATTTTAATAGGTATTTTCCCTTAACGTGGGCTTACTATTACACTGGCAAGAAACACGCCTTTGCATAATTCACTAGGAGCAATTATATACTCCTGATTAATAGTTAAATCTATGAAATGAATATGAACTTTCTTTGGCAGTGTTACAGAAACCCTTCAAAATTGATCTTCAAGGAAAATATTCTGGAATCCGCCGTTGGCTGTCAACAAGGTGACCCTCTTGGAGTACTAATTTTTAGCCTAGCTATTCACCCAATCATCAGCCAGTTAAATTCAAAATTCAATATCTGGTACCTAGATCGAGAGAGAGAACCCTGGCAGGCGACGTACAGACTGTTTATCAAGATCTGGCTTTCTTGAAATCTTAATTTTCATCCATAGGCTTAGACCTTAATCCAACTAAATGTGCAATTTTCATAAACGACAATTTAAATAAATCCTCTATACTTTCCAAATTTCAATTTCTGACTCCCAATATAACCCACATTGAAAAAAGTTCTCTTCGCCTCCTTGGGTCCCCGATTTTAGACGAAGGTTTCGATACATTTATTCATGATAAAATTCAAAATTTAATGAAATTTCGGACAGGCTCCTCAAAATTAGCATTCATTCGGCTTTTACTATAATTCGGTATTGTCTTTTCGTGCCTAAATTTACTCACGCTATTCGAGCTTCGCCTTTTTGGAAAAATTCGAGCCTACTCATTGAAATGGACAAAATTATACAAACTACTCTTAGTCAAATTTTGAATATAGCACTGAATGACCGATTGTGGCTACAGGCGTCCTTACCTGCACGTTTTGGCGGCCTCGGTATTCAAAAAATTTCTGATGTTAGCCTACCAGCATTCCTGTCCTCGGTCCACAGCACTGCAGAATTGACCAGGAAAATCTTAGCACCAACACTGGTCGATTCTGAGGTGCCGTGTAAGACCGATGCAACGAATGCTTGGAGAAGAGCTTGTCCAAGCACTGAATTACCCCGAAACCTATCCTCTCAGAGGCAGTGGGATGGACGCTTTGCAGCAGAATACGAGAAAATCTTCTTAGCACAACGTCTAATGCTGCAGAGCGTGCTCGCCTACTGGCTGTGGGAGAGTGGGAGTCGGGCCTCTGGCTTCAAGCACTGCCATCGTCCAACATCGGTACCATGCTGGACGATACGACCTTCCGCATCGCGTCTTGCCTCCGTTTAGGCGCGCCACGTGTTACTCCACATCGCTGTCACTGTGGAGAGGCTGTCGACAGCCTTGGTCACCATGGCCTATCATGCAGCAGGACCGCAGGTCGTATTTCACGACACGGCAACCTTAATGACATTCTCTGTCGGGCTTTTGTCTCCGCTGGCGTTCCAGCCCACCTTGAACCTCAGGGCCTGGTACGCAACGACGGCAAAAGACCAGACGGTATGTCTTTACTGCCATGGAAGTTGGGTAGGCCTTTGGTATGGGACGCAACGTGTGTCGATACCCTCGCGCCATCACATCTTCCTAGCACAGCTGGTTGTGCGGGTGCTGCTGCTGCTACAGCGGAGACCCTCAAACGGCGCAAATACGTAAACCTAGTAGGGGATTACGTATTTGAGCCGTTTGGGGTCGAAACGTTGGGTCCATGGGGTCCAAGTGCGAGATCTCTTTTTAGAGACCTCGCAAAGAGACTTGTCGACGCCTCGCGTGATCAGAAGGCTGGGTTGTATTTGGCCCAGAAGGTAAGTATCGCCATACAACGTGGCAACGCTGCCAGCGTTCTGGGCACGCTGCCAGCGTTCTGGGCACGCTGCCAGTTGACGGCGATGTGGATGAATTTCTTGACGCACTCAAATTTTTTTTTTTTCTGTATATATTTATTTGTATGTTCTGTATATATTTCTTTGTATAGTATTTTAAGACTTAGTTACGTTTCAATAAATAAATATGTGAAATGAATTGATTCACACCTAGGCTGTAAAGTAATATAATTATTATGACCTATTTGTCCCATTTGCAATGGCAATAAAAATTGTTTTTCATGGTTTATTGTTATAATATTCTTCTCAAAGTTTAATATACAGTTAAATTTACTAATAAACTCTTGACCTAATATTCCATCTGAACGGCACGATAAATTTTTAAATACGTAAAATTTATGGCTTAATATTTTTCCATTATAACAAAGATAAAAAAATACAAACCCTTCTGATAATATATCACCTCCTATGCCTTTGATTTTAATTTTCTCAGTATGGTAAGGGATCTGGTCCCTGACCATGGCTTCGTTTCTAACCAGAAAAAGCGAGGCGCCTGTGTCGAGTAGCCACGAATAACTAACATCATGAATGTTGAATGTGACTGAATTAATATTGGCATAATAACAAATGAAATTATTGGGATCGAAAAAAATATTAGGCAATTGCGTTTCATTCACATCGCTGTTTGTTTGCGTTAAATGAACACGATTTTGACTGTTGTTGACTTTCGGCGATTGTGTCATATTTACGCGATGACTACTCTGACTACGGGTACCACGGTTCGAATACGACTGTTGTCCCCTGAACCTAAAATTATTATTTTGTTGTCTGCCGCTACTACCTCGATAGTTTTGACAATTATAATAAATGCGCTGACCTCTGCTTGAGTTAAAACGACCACGAAAATAATTACGAGGGGAGAAATTATTTAACGTACCTCTATATTGGTGAAAATTCATTGCTCGGGCGCCTGTTTCGGGTGATGACGATAATTCTTCGTCCAACGCAGCACGAATCGCATCATTTAACGAACTGTAGTTTCTTGCTGCTATAATGGTGCTGATTGGGCTATTTCTCAGACCTTTGGTAAAACGTTTAATCGCGTTTCTTTCGTTGACAGATTTAAAAATCTCTTATTTTTTCGAATCCCCATCCGCCTGAGAAATAGTTAGATTGACGAATAAGTGTACAATTTGCTTACCGAAATCTTGTACGCTTTTATCACTCTGCTTAGCATATTGCAACTGCTGTTGCAACGACGTGTCTGACTTTTTAGTGAGTAGCCGATTTTTCATGTCCTTCACTAAATCTGGAACTGTAGCATAAGTCTCGTCCAAGCGTAGTTTTGCACTTTCAGATAACATTGACCTTAAAACAAAAGTTATTAGTTTTTTTTGCTTCTCGACCTCTCATATCGGAGTACATCTCTATATTAGAAATTAATTGTTTTGTAACCGATTCGGTGTTATCCATAACTGGTAAGAGACTAATAGCAGTTTTGAGATGAAATTTTTTGCATTTTTTTAATCTATTTGAAACAGTCCCCTCAGAAACAGAATCTGTATCAGTACACAAATTTCTTATTTTAATATAATAGCTACTTATCTTATCACATAAACTTTCTATCTTTTCTAGTTTTAACTTATCTAATTTTTTCGATTCCGACAAAACTGTAAAAGTTTCTAATATGAAATCAAATTCCTTTTTCAACTTTTCTAATTCAATGTATTTTTCTGTCTTCACCTTAGCAGTTCTTCTATTTGGACCTAGTTTAGTCAAATAATCTTTAATATATTTGAACTTTGAAGTAATCGTATGAGCTCATCTGCCATTTATTTACTCAATTCAATACACAAATCACATACTAACTAAGAAAAAAAAATACCCATCGTTCAGAGCTAATAACCTTACAGTAAAACTAAATATCTACTAAGGGGTTTGCGATAATATCCTAGAAAAAGAAAATGATTGTGTCGATACCATTTTCAGTCCAAGGTCAAGTTTTCATGTTTGCTTCATATTTTCAATTTTTACGATACACGCACACCCGAAATTTTTTTACCGGCACATAACGCACTATAATAACGATTTCAGACTTTCAACACTTTTTTACGAGGCAATACCAACGGCGTAGACATCCTTAAACAGTTCCTTCAGTTGGTGGCGTGTGCTGCAGCTTCTTGAAATAGCTCGCAGATCGCTTCAATGCGAACTCACGTAGCTGTTGGTCCATTCAATTGCGATGACATTTTCGGTACAATTTGTACAGAATGATCAGTACCCCTGCACTCACCAAGGTACAAATGGCGGCAAGGATGTAGTTTGTGGTAGCCGCGTGCTCTCGGAGTTAGTCGACGGTCGCAGAATTTGTCCCGGCACCGAATGCCGTTTGTGCCACGATAACTTCTTTTTTTTCTACTGCTTGATTGTTGTCCATCTTGATCCAAGCCGATTTTCGATCGAAATTACTAATGAACATGCGCGTTGTTGCAACCACGAACGACGACAAGTTTTATAACGAATTATTATAAGCGACATAAAACGATGCACAGAGACATGAATTATCAGTACAGTTCGCACGAATTTGCTGACACCGCGAATAGTGCACCTGCATTGACTCGAGTTACGCGGTGAAGTGATGCAATGTTGTAAGTACTGCCAAGGTCGCCATATGAGGTTCTTATAAAGGAGTGAACTGAAACACGTCCATCTCAAGCAAAACCTCGTTTATTACTCGACTACACAATTGTTACATGAAGAGAATACATGTTAATACAGTCGCATACAATATCATTTCTTATAGGGCTGTACCATACCTAATTTAAATATTATTATGTTTATCCAATGGCATATTGTTTGCTTCTCATAATAAACGATTTTGTACTTGGTGAACAATTAAGCACTCTAATTTGTGAGGGCAAAATAATCTCAGTACTTTTTGGTATTATTCTCCAAGCACTCTTTTCGTAGTGAGAAAAAGCCTGTGCCCAGCAATAGGACACTGTATAGCTTATACCTAATATTAATGTCAGGACTACAAATTAAGGCTCTCGTCTGGAAACGCTTGCAGGTAAGCATCAGGCAGGTAAAAGCAAGTTTTTAAAAATCTTTCAGTCTCCATAACATAATCCATCCATTATATGTATATAATTATACTCCATCCTTTAGGCGTGGCGATCTAAATATCACGATTGAAGCGTATGTAGTGTAAGCTCTACGCAGTTAGGTATGTCACTCAAGACAAGTAATGTCATGAAATACTAGAGGATGTCCGCGGCCATTCCTGGACTTTGTATTTTAGTTTAACCGTTTCTTCCCAATTCCATGGGATGCCAGTTTATGTTCGTACATAAACTGGCATCCCATTGAATTTTTTATTAGCTCAAGTCATCGTTGACTTGAGCTAATTAGTTATTATAAATTCCGTCCAGTGTGAATAGATGGACTAACTTATCTTACATTCAAAATTAGCAATTTCCATAAATTAATTAGGTAAGCTTACTGTCCAAAGTTCCAAAATAATGAATATCTGCAACAACTTGAAAATAACATTAAGCCAGGTGCGAATGGATACAGTTACCGACACTTTAGTTGGCGCTTTTATTATTATAATGGGCTTAGTTAGGCAGATGGGTTCACAAAAGGAAGACAACCGTTCTACCTTTGCCCCTAATACAGATTTATTATAGAAACACAACTTTTGTTGCTGATATAAACGAGCGATTAACAATAAGGCAGATTATCTTGTGACGCCGTAAGTCATCTGCCGCCGTTTATTAATTAACACCAGACTGTATTAATTTAAAAATAACTGCCGTGAACGCGAAAATACGGCGATAACCTTGACCTACCTACTATTGACTGACTGAAGTCATAAATATAGGCTGCAAACTATAAAATAAAAAGTTGCTGATCGACTATAAAAACAAGTACGCATTGTACATAGGTAATAATCTATACTGAGTATTTGCCATGTACTTAGGTAACTTTACTTAATCCTGCAGTAGGTACCTTAATCATTGTGTTGCGACAAGATTTCGACATTACAAGTACATATCATAATTTCAAAACAACGAATCAAATTTCAAAACAAGAATCACAACAAAACTACTGATCGTATATCTACAGCACTGTAGTGCAATAAATCTAAAGTTGAATAACGCACTTGATAATGTATATCTTTAGAATCATTCATTATTTCTACACTAATATTATAAAGCGGATTTTTTTTTATTTTTGTTTTTTTTAATATATAAAATCAAAAACTACTGGACCAATTTTAAAAATTCTCTCTTCACCATTAGAAAGCTACACTATCTGCGCGTAACATAGGCTATATTTTATTTTAGAAAAAATAGGGGTCCGTAAGATATTTGGGTTTTTCAGGTACGCGAAGTAGTTCCCTCAAGACGCGGGTGAAACCGCGGGAAACGGCTAGTCTTTAATAAATGCACTGTATCATTTGTTATAGTGCATCCCCATGGCATATATTTGTTGTTGAGTAACATATAGAAACATGCTAGCAATTGGTGTCACCCAATTGTTTTTAGCAACAATTTATCAGGGTACCTTGACTGATTTGTTTTAAAATATTGTGTTCGAACATTCTGAAATATTTTCACCAAAAAGTCACTGCTATGTAAAGATGCAAAACTGAATCTTCATAGTTTTCTTAATACTATAGGCATGTATTAAACGTGTGGTGTTCCTCCAACTAGAGGTCGTGCCTGGTGGTCTGCAGGCCGGCGGACATACTTTGGAAGTTGAATACATTCGTCTCAGCGCGCGAAAGTTGCTTGCGCGGTTCAGGATTGTTTGAATTTGGCGCATCATCTTCAATAGTTGGCTTCAGAGCTATGAAGCTAGTCGCTACAGGTACCTACTTATGTGTAAACGACATTCTTATTCAAACATGCTGCGCTCTACTGTAGGCATGTTTATCTTTAATTAAGTACTTAGCTGTGTTACTGGGCGGAAGCCCGTGCACGATTCATTTTAACTCCATTTAACTGCACTGACTTCTACTCTCTGCACCTTCGTCCGTTGCAGAGTTCGGCGAATGGCCTTAGGGGAGAGCGCAAATCGTGAAGATCCCTAAGGCAAGGCTGGTGGACGCAGCAGCTCAGGCACGCAAGCGGAAGCCACGCAGACGGTGAAGAGTGAGCCTTCGGGCTCGCTCCCGCTGGCTGCACGCACCGCTCCGGCCAGGGCAGCGCCGGGCAACCCCCGTCACGCCGCTCCGACGGCAGTCGGTGATGCGGGGCGTCGCAAACGCGGCCCTAGAAGAAGCAGACCTCGGCACGCATCGACTAACCCGGCGATCTCGGGACGGCCCACTTCAGCGACACCGTTGAAGAGGAACCGTCACGACGACACACCACCCAGCGCCGCGACGCAACGTGCAAGAGTGGACGGCATAAACGAGTTGCCAGATTAACAATTAAATTATGTAAAAAAAATTATTCTACAGTTATCATATCAAATATTGTTTAAATATGGTCCTATTTAAACAATCTAATAAATACTATAATTGTTAATTAGTTATAAGCATTTTGTATCATTTTAATATATTTTAAAGACAACTCCAATTCTGTAACGTTATTTTGAAATAATAAAATGAAGAAATCAATTGACATCCTGTGATCGCCGAACAGTTGGGATATTTTTCTAAATAAACCAGTGGCGCACTACAATTAACACATTTCGTTAGGCGACCACAGGACTGTACAATCTGCACAGTCCAGCTGAAATACTGGAGATAAGTGTATTCATTTAATACAGAAATAATTCTTGTAATTGAAACCTCAACTCAAATAACGTATATAATATACTCTAATATTATGTGCAGTAACTATTATTTTCTGTGAATACTTAAGGTATTATTTGACAAGATATGTTTTATTGCAGTCTAATTGATTAAATTAGAGGGGGTGAGGCAGGGAGATGTTATATCTCCGAAAGTCTTCACCGCCGCGCTGCAACACATTTTCAAGCTTCTGGACAGGGAAGGACTCTGCATCAACATCAACGGTGAGTACATCACTCACCTTCGATTTGCTGATGATATCGTAGTCATGGCTGAGACCATGGAAGACCTCAGCACAATGCTCGATGGCCTCGATGAACCTGAATGATGTATCTACTCCTATCCAGGTTGGGAACTCTACACTCGAAGTGGTCAACAAGTACGTCTACCTGGGACAAATAATGCAATTGGGTAGGTCTAACTTCGAGAAAGAGGTCATTCGTTGAATTCAACTCGGTTGGGCGGCGTTCGGAAAGTTACGGCATATCTTCACGTCCGATATCCTGCAGTGTCTCAAGACGAAAGTCTTTGACCAGTGTGTGCTGCCAGTGATGATCTACGGCGCTGAGACGTGGTCACTAACTATGGGCCTCATCCGAAAACTCAGGGTCACTCAAAGGGCGATGGAGAGAGCTATGCTCGGAGTTTCCCTGCGAGCTCGAATCATGAAGAGGTATTAGAAATGAGGAGATCCGCAGGAGAACCAAAGTCACCGACATAGCTCTCCGAATAGCCAGGCTGAAGTGGCAATGGGCAGGGCACATAGCGCGAAGAACCGATGGCCGTTGGGGCAGGCGGGTTCTGGAGTGGCGACCACGTACCGGAGGACGCAGCAGGGGTATGACTCTCGCAAGGTGGACCGACGATCTGGTTAAGATTGCGAGAAGCGGTTGAATGCCGGCGGCTCAAAATCGGTCTCTGTGGAGAACCTTGGGGGAGGCCTATGTCCAGCAGTGGACGTCTCTAGGCTGACATGATGATGAATTGATTAAATTAAAGTAAATTAATTCTACAAACTATCTTTTATTTAGAACTACCTCACTGTTACATAAGCAACTTAAGTTCCAAAGTATAAATCGTAGTATGGAGTATTTAATAATGTATACTTTTACGTATACATATTGTTAGCGTCTGTATTTTATATTATACCTTTTTATTATCTGGCAGCATTTTATTTTCGCAATTTGTCAGAATTCAGTTTTTATTAACTGGCAACACCGAACCGCTCTTATTGGTCCGTGGTTTCAATTGGCGCATATCGAACCAATCAGAGCGAGGCACGCGTTGTGGCGGGGGTTTTAGTTGTTAGAAGAATTATGTCTGAGATAAAGCGGCATTCTGTCGTCAAGCGGCCTCCAGTGAACACTAAATGAATTTACGTGCGCGTCTACTTGGCGTTATTTTAGGTAATAATGTATATTTACCATTTTACCCTCATTTGCTATTTTTAATCTGAAGTGCTTAATATTATAAAATGTTGTGATATTATGAAGTAAATGTTTTCTGAACTGTGTATGGAGTCTTTCTTTTACATCTCAGAAGTGGGATAAGCGGATTTTAACTCGTTAAAAAGAAAAAAAACAAGTTTTGAATACGAGAAGTTTAAACCCATCCGTTTATCCAGCCCACGCTTACTAGTTTTTCTTTTTCTTTCCTTTTGTTCACACCCTTAGCATACATAGTAAAAGAAAAGCTCCATAAAGTGTTTTAATGTGTTAAGATTCGAAGACAGTCGCGTAAGTACCATTTTATTCTTTTGGTAATTTAAAAGACTTTGACAAGACACTCCATCATGTTTAAGATACCTAATTCATGAAACTGCTATGCTGTGTTTTACTCACAAAGTTAATGAATACCCTGTAAAAAGCATGCATTCCATTTTGCCAGGGCAACTCTCTGGATATGAGATGCATACTTAATAATACTTACTACCTAATTAATCTTGTATAACGGATCATTTTGAGCATGTATTCCATATGGCCAGGGCAACTCTCTGGATATGAGATGCATACTTAGTAATACTCGCTACCTAATAGTTGTATAACGGTTTGTTACATATTGCCGGGGCACACCTACGGATATGTAACGGATCATATTGAGCATGTATTCCATATTGCCAGGGCAACTCTCTGGATATGCGGTACATACTTTCCTTATACACACAATACAATTATTGATTTGATTTTATTTCGTTGAGCATATTATATATTGCCAGGATACTCCCGTTTGTATGTGTTTTAGAACATGTATTTCATTTCGCCAGGGCTACACTCTGTAAATGCGATGCTTGTTTGGCGCATTGAATATTCAACTTTGATTACTAAATACATTTATTACTTACGACCTTAAGAATAGCATTTAACTGAAGTTAAATGCACTAATTAACACTAAGTTAACTTAATCACAATTGCAGATGATGGATTCATCGCCCGCGGGTGGTGGTAATGGACGTCGCTGCAATAACAAGGATGAGCCGATAAGTTTGGACTGTAACGAAAGCCCACGGCGAACTCCGCAGCGACGCAAAGTTCATAAAAGCGAGGGAGCGGAAGGGAGTCTGGATATCAGGCAAGTCCGCAAACGCTTAATAAGTGATTCTGATAATGAGAGTGAGGGAGCGGAAGGGAGTCTGGTCAGAGACAGGCAAAGCCGCAAGCACTCTATTTTAAAGCCAAACTATAATAAAAACTATAATACGAGTATAATACTATAAAATAACTATAATAATAGTGTCAGACTGTGCTGAGCTATTACAAAGCGATTTTATGTGGAACAGATTGTAACGTTTATTTCTAACATGGACGTATGCTGTTTAGAACTTTAGACGTGTAGTTGGTTGGTTGGTGTGGAACCTAACCACCGTAGTCGGAATTAGTTTTGGTAGATGTTACTAGAGCGATAATTTTACAGACTCTAGGCGTTTTAAATACCTAACGGCTTCATTTAAACGTGATTACAGCTTAAGCAAGACGAGGCACTCGTCGTAATCCTGTTTTGTACAGTCGAATCTGTGTAAACCTGCTTTGTGCGTAATTTGTAACATATCAATAGATGTGAATGTCAATAGATGGCATTACCAGTATATCTGTATAATCTATGGATGGCATTGATAAAATGTTTGGTGTTACCATACTATGGTTAATAGATGGCACCGCTAGTAATATTTAATTCGATCTTAAGATTGTACGAGTAAAGAGTAAAGATTATGCACTGCTGTGTTCTTTAAAATTCATGATACGCTGGGAATCTTTACCAAGCGCCCCAGATTCGTTAAGCCAATTTCGTTAAGCGAAAGTAAGAAGATATCTTTAGTACAAGGTTTCTAGTAGAAGCTGTTAAACTCGATTACCAGATGTAGAAGAAAATGATAGTTATTACTGTAGTGTTATTATAATCAGTTTGAGCGATTTTCGCTTTCATTGTAGGTAGGACCAGGTTAGTGGTCGTTAGTGATGATTGTTTGCTTTACCTGATTCACAATTGAGTTACGAACCTTGTTAGTCCTTGTTGTGATGGTCTTGTGCTACATAACATCGTTTCCGTTGTGTAGATTTGCAGAAACGGAATAAGCTGTCTGTGCGGCAACAAACTTTTGTTAGCATACCTATCCATTGGTGCGTAAACAAGATAAGCCGTTTGGCGCATTATTACTAATGATAAGGTTAGGATAAGTATTTCGTATTTAGAATCGGTCATTATTTTTAAATTTATGACGTGCTTTGTTCGAACGCCGCGTTTTGATGTACTAGCTGTAATAGCGAGTGCGTATTGATAAATTCACCATGAGTTTAGTTGACACCACGATAGTTTTACACCTTTCAGTTAAAAGCAGGCCAGAAGTTTGTTGTAAACCATAAAATTTATGGAAAGCGGGTAAATATAGAGGTACAAACGTTGTCATTGCAGCTTTTTTATTTTATTTAGTAGCATACTAGCAAGATTTGATGTAGGTACGAGTCTATCCTACAAACAAGGCTATGAGAACAAATCGGGCAAGGCAAAAGGTATTGATGTTGTCCAATTCTGCTCTTGTTAATTTGAGAATTATTGATATCGAACGTGTTGAAGTCGCTGTCAAATAAGCGGTCCTACAAGTATGCTTATGATCTTACGAAGGTTTCTGAGGTTCAAGTACCAATGATGCTGACATAGCAAAGAAATTACATAAAAGTGAAGTGGTATTGTCTCCGTGATGCAGGTCGTAAGCAATATTGTAGCTGTAGCCCCTTAAAAGCGGCATATACTCGTAGAGAAGTCCGGGGGAGTTCAGGAAAGCGATAGCTCTGTGTGGTATAGTCGGGTCTAGCCTTGTAGCGAGGACCATAGCGTGGCCCGGCATTACTAGAGGGAAGTGCATTTAGATGTGGTGGTTGGACGTAATCATGGATACACTGCCACTCAAATGGCTCTAATTTGATTTATATTCATTGACTCTAAACTTGCTAAAATTCTGTGTGGTGCTCCATCTGGCTTCTGTTATAACAGCAGCGTGTTGCAACAATCGGAAAGAACTCGTTACAGCCGGTTGACTATCTTAGTAGTCGTTGCGTTCGCGTTGACAAAAGTAGGTAAATCAATTTGTTCGACTGTAACCTACTATAATAGTATTAGTTCATGCGCGGTTTAGATCTACGTAGTTTAAGTTTACGTTGGTGGCAGTTGGTTTCAAAATCATGTTTGGCTGTACTGGTAGAAAAGATGAATAGTAAATAATTGAAAGTTGCGTTATTAACATCCTTATTCTTGAGCAGAGGGCCAAGCACCAAGTGAAGTTGTAAAATAATTTGATAATCACTTAAGATTTCGATGTACGCATATTGAACTGGATCATAAATTGATTAGCGATCAATCGATCAGCAAATAGAAATGACATCACTGTTCTTTAAAATGTCAGGGTCATGACGGGTAGGAGTGGGTCGTAACAGGTAAAATCGCGTATCTGTTACGTCTGTTCCTGTTATACATAAATAACAGTTCCAAATACCTGTTACAAAATAAGTCTGTTATTTCATACCATACATCTCACGGCTAGACTAGAGTCGCTGGAGCAGCGGAGAGACTTTGGTTCTCTCTGCGTATTTTACCGACTCTTTCACGGGGAGTGCTCCGAAGAATTGTTTAATTTGGTACCAGGGTCACCCTTCTACCAACGTACCACTCGCCGACGCAGTAGAGTTCACCCGTACTACCTGGAAGCGTTCTCATCTAGTACGGTGGCTTCCAGCGATCTTTTCTACCACGTACGTGTAGGCTCTGGAATGAACTACCTGCTGCGGTGTTTCCCGAGCACTATGACTTGTCCTTCTTCAAACGAGGTTTAAAGAGAGCATTACTTTCACGGTAGGCAGCGGCTTTGCTGTGTATACCCTGACATTAGCGAAGTCCATGAGCAGCGGTTACCGTTTACCATCAGATGGGCCGTTCGCTCGTCTGCCACTAGCAGCAATAAAAAAAAAAAAAAAAAAAGGTAGTAAGTTTAGTCATTGTGTTCTGTTATCACAGATACAAACATTTTACCCACGATTTAACCTGCAGTATAAAACTCGGTTCTTTATTAGCATTTTACAATCATAGCTTACTTAGGTGGTAAAATAAAAATATGTGTAATAACATTAATAGGTACCATAGAGAATATGAATTAGCTTGATAGTACTGAAAACAATCCTTCTCTTTCTAGCTTATGTATTGAACGTTTGCGAGAAAAGGAAAGAGCTTGTGACAAATATAACAGGGTGTCACAATATAACAAATAACAGTTTTTATCTCATTCTAACAACTGTCACTGTCATAAGCATGAATAGAGAAAAGCTTGTGACTGTGATTATTAGGCATTTTGCTATCGCTTGGAACAGGAACTGTTTTTTCAGTTAGTTAGTCACAGTTACAGACTGCTATTTTATGATGCCTGTTGTTTTTTAACTGTTATGATAAATACGCCTCAATCCTAATGACGGGTTAGTCAAAATTCGTACCAGCTTATTGAGTGAAGAGAAGGCCAGACGGCGGTGATTTATGTAGAACTCGATGAGGATTATCCTCATAGACTCGATAGATGAGTAACACTATCGGCAGGCCCCTATACTATTTCAGTAGCATTTGATACAATCACAGCAGAATCAGATAACCTTTGCATCAACTCGGACCATGAGCAAGTTGACCACGAAGTGCAAATTCACGCTGATCAGGACAGCTCATAACGATAGGTTTTAATAGAAGCTACAACGTCAACCCGCAATCATGGCCAACGTTTATATGAAAATGTAATAGCGATAGATAGAATAGGCTTGTGTCCACTAAGAATAAATCGGTTTGATTGTAGTATCTATAGATTCATTACGATTTTAAGTTGTCAATAAAGTTTATTATTTATTATAAGAAGGTAAGATTAATGATAATTTTAGGATTCTAAAACTAAAAATAATGTACCTATTTATTCTTGTGACAGTGAACACCAATCGGAGAGCATTACATCTAACAGTGCGTCCGACAATCGTGTTGTTGACGTTTTGGAAGTAAATATAACTATAACGTCAAACTTTGTACCTGTTCGAATATAACAAAACAAAACTGGGTACACCAGACCAGACTTCATTCACGGTTTGTTTTGTTTTGCACTTTGTGATATCACACAACCGCCATAATGGTTTTACAGCGTTTTCGTATCAAATTCAATAGGCTTTTCAAAAGCCGTCATTAGTAAATTTGCTGATCGATTTAGTTTAGCATTTAATAAACGAACATCGCTAGTTACATTTTAGGACACAAGCCTTATAAGCCGCGGCTCGCTTTCGATAGGAATTATAACTCTACAGAGTCGGAGTCTGAAGATAATGCTAATCAGGACTGTAATAAACTTACCAATAAGTTCCACATACTAACAAGAGCACATCTAATCTAAAATCTAGATTGGAATAGATTGATATATGAAATATAATAAATAATGTAATATTTAATAAAGTATGTACAACGCTTAATGTAATGTTTGTGATAATATTATTAGAATTAATATAATGTTAATATTATGTAACGTTTATATAACAATACATGACTCTAAATTACTATTTTACGCCCACATAGATCAGATAGCTAATAAAGCATCTCGAGCTCTAGAATCCGTCATACGAATTTCAAACAATTTTAATGAGGTGAAAACCTGTAAAATCTTATATTGTACACATGTGCAATATAAGATTTTAAAGACATTTTGGAACACCCCGGTTAAGTATGGAACCCTTAGATATGTTTCTATTAATAGACTAGAACACACACAACGCAGATTTATTAAATACTTGTGCTATCGGTGTAAAATCACCTACAGATCGGAAGAATATGGCACCTCGCATTTATAATCATTTACCACAACGGATTCTTGACATCACGTCTTTGGACTTATTTAAACAAAAAATAAAAGGTATACTAATTGAGAAGACATAATAGTGTTTCTGAGTATCTTGCCGATAGACTGTAGCTTTATAATATGTGACAACAGTATAATATATGACAACATTATTATTAATATTATGTAAACTGTAAGACAATTCGTATTTCTTATTTTATAGATAAATAATTTGACATTGATATTATTGTTATTGACTAAAAGTATATTATTTTTATTATAGAAATCATGTAAAATGTGACTATTATTATGACTTGGTTTTAAATAATTTATTTTAAAATATAATAATCAATGAATAACATTTTTATTAAATAATTCGCATACCATAAGGTTAATATGTTGGCACTATTAATTGTATTTGTCATCTATGTATTCAACCCATATTAGCGAATAAAGATTTGAATTTGAGAATATTTGAAAATCTGCTCAAAATTCCACCTATTGCCGCTAGTTACACGACGAGATATCGCCGATGTTATTTATCTGTCGAACACCATATCTGGACCCATTGACTGTCCGGATCTACTGGGTAAAATACTATTTAATGTTCCAACCAGGGCTGTAACTGCTGTAAGACAGTACGCCCCTAATCATCTTCCATTAGCATCTACAAATTACCGGCAGAATTCGTTTGTGTGGCGAGCGAGTAATATTCTAAATAAACAATGTAAACATGAATTTGATATTTTTGTCCCAATTATTGAAACGGTGAGACGATTACTGAGCTTGGATTTTTTTAATAACCACAGAACTGTTTAATTGTTATTAACCTTTAATGATTTTGTTTATATGTCCACATATCTATTATATATTGTGCAGTATGCATGTGCAATTTTACATATCCGCGGAGACCTGTAATTGGCTAACTGTGGCTTAATTTCTTTACGTTGTATTTTTTTGCTTTTGCTATTTGTATAATAAATAAATAAATAATAAGTCTAGCTTAGTTATAAGAAGCTTACCATGAAAATAACTGTTCGATAATATCAGTTTGATTTGAGATGAATTCCCGGTGGTTAAATATAAAGATGTCAACTAGGTTAGTGAATTAAAAAAAAATTTAGATTATGTAGTTAAATCGCTTGACCTCATATATATATATTAAGATTATAATATTGGTACTAATTATTATTATAAGATGGCAATGTTACATTAATTTATGATTGTAAAATTTTCCAAGGTTAAATTATGTATGCTCATGTACTAGAATTTGTCGTATAGACTTCAATTTAATTTAACTTGTAACTTTCCTCCCCTTTTTTTTTTTTTGATGTCGCGAAGGGACTCGCTTTTCGCAGGATGACCGAGCTGTTAGCGTCTGTATTTTATATTATACCTTTTTATTATCTGGCAGCATTTTATTTTCGCAATTTGTCAGAATTCAGTTTTTATTAACTGGCAACACCGAACCGCTCTTATTGGTCCGTGGTTTCAATTGGCGCATATCGAACCAATCAGAGCGAGGCACGCGTTGTGGCGGGGGTTTTAGTTGTTAGAAGAATTATGTCTGAGATAAAGCGGCATTCTGTCGTCAAGCGGCCTCCAGTGAACACTAAATGAATTTACGTGCGCGTCTACTTGGCGTTATTTTAAGGTAATAATGTATATTTACCATTTTACCCTCATTTGCTATTTTTAATCTGAAGTGCTTAATATTATAAAATGTTGTGATATTATGAAGTAAATGTTTTCTGAACTGTGTATGGAGTCTTTCTTTTACATCATGTAGCTCTGAAATCCCTTTATGAGGATTCTAGAGCTTGTGTGAAGATAAACGGGGCATACACTGACTGGTTTACCATCGAAAAAGGTGTTAGACAAGGGTGTGTAGCGTCGCCGTGGCTGTTTAACCTCTTAATGGACAGTTGTTTGCAAGATTTAAAACATGGTGACTGCGGATTAAGGATGAATGGGTTACTCGTCAAATGCCTCCTTTATGCTGATGATCAGGTAAAACTTGCGTCTTCAGCGGAGGAGTTGCAGGAGATGGTAACAATCATGCATGGTGAGTAAGAGATGAAAGGAATGAAAGTGAATGTAAGTAAAACGAAAGTTATGGATTTTGAAAAGGAGGAATGCGTTACGGCTTGTAAAGTTTTAATCGATGGACAGCGAGTGGAACAAGTGAATGAGTTTGTATACTTAGGTACGTTGTTTACAAGAGATGGTAAGAATGAAGATATTGAAAGAAGAGTTAATGCAGGTAATAGAGTGAATGGAGCGCTGAAGGCGTTTATGAACAGTCAAAACGTGTCCAAAAAGGCATGTTTGGGGTTCTGTGCATAGAGGGGTGTTAGTGCCTACCCTTATGTATGGTAGTGAAAGTTGGGTATGGCAGAAGAGACTTGAAAGTAGAATAAATGCTGTAGAAATGAGAGCACTGAGAAGTATGTGTGGTATATCTTTGACGGACAGAGTAAAGAATAGTGTGATAAGAGTGTGGTGTGGGGTAAAAGAAGATGTAGTGACAAGCATCGAGAAAGGCATGTTAAGATGGTTTGGGCACATGGAGAGAATGGATGACGAAAGACTGACAAAGAAGATATATAAGGCAAATGTGAATGGGACAGGACGAAGGGGAAGACCTAGGCAGACGTTCTCTGATAAGATTGGAGACATTCTAAAAAAAGGGGACAGGTCAGAAGTACCCAAAACAGAAGGGCATGCATGAGAAACTTGATGGAAGTGAATGAAGCAAGAGAGGTATGTCAGGATCGTTGCAAATGGCGTTCCGTAGTCTCTGCCTACCCCTCCGGGAAACAGGCGTGAGTCTATGTATGTATGTATTAGTGAATACATTGTATTGAATATAATTATATATACACAGATTGTAAATAGAGAAAATTATTAAGTATTTACTCTTTAAATTGTTAGATTTTAAAATTTAAATTTAAAAATTTACAGATTTTTAAAGTTTAAAATGTATAATCTTAATAACGCTTGAATGCCACCAGAAACTAACAGAGGTAGGTAAACATAACAAATTAACACTGCAATGGATCAAGGGCCACAGTGGCTCAAGAGGGAATGACACAGCCGACGTACTTGACAGAAGAGGGGCCACTTTAAAGGTGGTGGGACCCGAGCCCATTATTCCCCTCCCTTCTGGTTTTTATCGCAACCTGGTAAGAAATAGGACCAGGACCCAACACAACCAGTCCTGGATTGGTATTGAAACATGTAGGCAGGCCAAGGAGGCTCTTCCCGCAGTAGACGGTAAGATAGCCTAACAAATCCTCCGGCTGTCCAAACTACAACTGCGGACAGTCACGGCCGCCTACACAGGACACGGATTCTTTAATAAACACCTATTTACTATAGGTATCACCGACAGCCTGCTGTGCAGGGCCTATATGGCAGCAGACGAGACGGCAGCCCACCTGCTCCTCGACTGCCCTGAGGTCGCACCGTACAGGCAGCAGTACCTGACGAGATACAGCACCCTGAGGGAAGCCGTGGGCCACATCAAGAGTCTGCTGGCCTTCCTCGAAGAGCTGGGGTGGCTCGAATGACGACACCATTCCCACCCGCACGTAAAATACACGCCAAGACGTGGAGTTGCGGAAACAGCCCGTGCCATCAAGTATCAAGTATGTATGTATGTATGTAGTATTTTTGACACGCGCATTTAATTGGGTCTTACAAAATGAGTATACATAAAAAAAACGTTTCTCCGGTCCCTTTTGCTTACTATGACTTGGCACGATGTCCAACACGAGAAGATTTCGGTTTGGTGATGGGTCTTGTGACACTCTGTATATACTTGTACCTAGCCACGTTTCATGAACCACACAATTTGAGCTGTAACAGTAACTCTTAGGTGTGCCTATTTATCTGTCTTTAACTAATCGCTAACGTCGCTGAAACTTAGCCTTTGACATCCGACCTGTAAGATAATAGAGCAAGAACTCACGACTACCAGACCTCAGTTATTTTATAAAAACTGAAAGTTTGCCTGTGCATGCCCCCTACAAAGGTACATCTTTTTATAGGTCTACAAGTAACATAATAAAATTTAGCTTTTCTACTTTAACGAATTTTAGGTACCATTTTATCCACCTTTACGTACCGATAAGTGCCTACACCTTCGCGCGGCTTCCAAGCCCGCGTCGTTAGTCGGCTGTCATGGTTGTCACCGCTAGCGCGCAGCGATTTTTGCTAATAACGTGAATTTTAATAGTGAACAACAAAAATGTCTCATCACAAGTTTGGTGCAAAGTATTGCTCATTTCACGGATGTGTGTCGAAAAAGGGAGATAAAAGTGTGTCATTTTTTACATTACCTACAGATGCGGAAAGGTAAGCTAAACTAATTAATACCAAATTACGTACTTAATATGTGTTGATTATTTCTGATTTAATGATGTTGACAATCGTACAGAATCCTAGATTTATGGTTTGATGTTCGAAAAGATAGTTTTTAAAAGAATTGTTACGCGTTATATACTTCATAGTTACATATAAGTATTAGATAATTACGAGAGCAACTTGAAAATTTGTTTTTTTGTTTGTTCCTAACGATTATGGTGTCAAATTAAAGATCTAGTTCAAAAACCATTTTATCGGTTTGAATCATGTTAATCGGTCCACGCGTTTTTATTTATTTATTTACAACATAATAACAATAAACAATTCAATTATACTTGTGATGCAAACACAAACTAATTCGAGTTTTACCGTGCATCCTAATAAAATGATCGACGGCGGCATAGCCATGTGTGACCATGCTTTTATCTCAATAAACAAGAAATCCACACAAATCATACAATTCACATGACGATGATAGTTACATTATTCGATTTTTTCTGTATCGCACATAATGTTATAAATGTAACGTAGTTGCAAACTGTTCTCGACGAGCGTTGAGCTCACGTCACTGCACGTGTCCCTTGCATGAAGTTGTTGTTTACGTGGGTTTATATACAGAATGTTCCGTACTGAGTGTGATCCATTTAATTCGAATATAGAATTGTATTGAATAAATAAAAAAGATGCTAAAAATGTATAATATATCTTTTTGCCGTGTATGGTAAAAGCTATACTGGGTCTGTACAATATTATACTCTATTATGAATATGAATTTTGTATTGATTGGGCACTGATGATTTCTTGTAAAGTTACACTTATTATATCAAACGGGTATAATATGACGTAACTAAAAATAGGAATATGAGGAAATAGTAGGAAATTACTAAGAATTAGTATAGTGAAAATGTAAACGACCAGAATTTTTGTGGTTTTTGTTCTAGCGAAAAGACGAAAAATACTTCCTAAGAATGCGTCAAGCCATCTTGAAGTAAGTCATCAAAAATATCACTAACCATTAAACAAGGTGTGCGGGATTCACTGGACTTCGAGAAATAAAACGATCTTGGAAACTTTGGATGACGTGTAATCTTTGCAGCTTACAAAAGCAGAGTGAAGGATTATCCAAATCGTATACAGCAGGTACATTTTATAAAAAGGAGTCTATACAAATCTATAACTATGTTAGGCCGAACTTAATCTAATGCTACCGCGTAGCGAACTATAACGTACGATTGACGCTGCTGTGAAATAATGCGTAGGCGCTTTAACATGCCCCCGGGCTTTGGAAGCTCCAAGCTTTCAAACCAAATCCGTGGTTACTGGCAGCGGACATATTCTATTGAAGGCCCTCCGTATGATGCCAGTTGAAGTGCGAATGTCGGCAACTCTAACGATTCCATCCGACCCTGGGTGCACAGCTACAATTCTCCCCAATTTCCATTTGAGGGGTGGCAGGTGGTCCTCCTTGATGACCACTAAGGAATTCAGCTTCAACCCATCTTGGGATGTGTGCCACTTAGTTCGTTGTTGCAACTCAGCAACAAACTCCTTACTCCAACGTGCCCAAAAATGTTGACGGAGTTGCTCAATCCGTTGAAAACGTGATACATGAGTTGTGGAGCAGTCCTGGTAACTTGGTTGTGGAAGGGCAGTAAGAGGTCGTCCAACCAAAAAGTGTCCCGGCGTTAGCGGAGTATAATCGTCGGGGTCCGAAGACAGCGGTGTTAACGGACGTGAATTCAAAACCGCCTCAATTTGGATCAGTACGGTATTCAATTCCTCAAATGTAAGGTTACAATGTCCCAACACTCGTTGAAGATGGAATTTTGTCGACTTCACACCCGCTTCCCATAGTCCGCCGAAATAAGGAGTATACGCGGGAATAAAATGAAAATTAACTCCATGATTAGCAATATCCTCGCTTATTGAATTGCTCTGTGATTTTAAAAACTTTGACAGGTCGTTGTACGCACCAACAAATGAGGTACCGTTGTCCGAATATATGTTGACAGGTTTACCTCTGCGTGAAATAAATCTATAGAGTGCCAGTAAATATTTGTTGCTAGTCAAGTCACCTACCAGCTCTAGATGGACAGCTTTGGTGGTGAAGCATATAAAAATCGCGATATAAACTTTTACGAGCCTACATCCACGTCCTTGACGACTAGCACAAAGTATAGGGCCGGCATAATCCACGCCTGTGCTGTCGAAAGGGTAGCCACCTGGAACAAGTTGCTGGTGGGGTAGATTCCCCATCAACGGCGTAATAGTTTTGCCCTTCATACGATGACAACGTACACACTGATGGTAGCACGCTTTAGCTAAGCGACGACCACCGATAGGCCAATATGATTCTCTAATCGTAGCCAACAATAATTGTGGACCTGCATGCATTAACCTTTTATGTTCATAATGAAACAATAACTTCGTAAAATCATGAGTGGACTGTAAAATAATGGGATGTTTCTTACTGAACGAAAAGTCCGAATTATCGAGGCGTCCCCCAACACGCATTATATTAACATGATCTAAATAAACATTGAACTTAACGAGGGAGCTCTTCTTCGGTAATTTCTGTTTATTGACGAGTAACTTATACTCTGGAAACGAGTCCCGTTGACTATTAATAATTATTAAAGTTAATGCGCATTGTAACTCATCCTTTGTAAGAAATTTACTATTACAAGGTTTCTTTCGACAAGCTTTAATAAAACGCAAAACATATGCTACTGAGCGCACGAGCCTAAGATAATTTGAAAACCTTTTAAAATCTATTAATTTATCTTTGCTATTATCATTTGTAACGGCGCTCAATGAAATGTGTGGTCGTGTTTCGGGCAAAGATTCTAATGCTAAACCTTTCAGTTTCAATTGAGACGGCCAACTGTACTGCTCATTGTGTAAGAACTTGGGTCCAGACCACCACAAATCCAACCCTTGCAGGGTTCTGATATCCACGCCACGAGATATCAGATCTGCTGGGTTCAGATCGGTTGGTACGTGTTGCCATGTGCAGTTACTCGTCTTATCTAATATCTTAGCTACACGATTACGCACAAACGGTTGTAGTTTTGAGGGCAACATTTGAAACCAACCCAATACGATGGTTGAGTCAGTCCAACAATAAACATGATTTATGTTTATTCGAAAGGCTTGTGAAACTTTTTCATAAATACGCGCACCTACCAAGGCACCACATAACTCTAACCGAGGTATTGTAGTAGGCTTAATTGGGGCCACGCGACTTTTAGCCATCAGTAACCTGACCATACATTTATTAGTATCGCTGATGCTACGAACATATACACACGCACCATAGGCGCGCTCAGACGCATCTGTAAACACATGTAATTCAAGTGACCTATACGCATTACAAACTACAATGCGTGGAATACTTAAATCATTTACGAGAGGTAAAGATTTTACAATATTATGCCAAGTATTTTTAAGTTCTGGGTTTAGCGGCTCATCCCATGAAAGCTTGTCTAACCACATGCTTTGTAACAACATTTTCATGGTGATGATGAAAGGAGAAAGAAGCCCTAAAGGATCAAAAATGCGTGCAATCGTTGAAAGTAGATCCCGTTTCGTATTATTAAGAGAAGGTACCGAGTTTACTATAAAACCTAACTCATCAGTATTTGCGAACCAGTTTAAACCAAATAACTTATTTGACACGCTAGTGCCCATACTTAGGTCTAATAATGGCTGATTGGACTCAGTTAATAGTAGCGGTTCATTAGATCTCCATTTTCTTAACGTCATACCAGCAGATGCCAGGGCATTTGTGACTTGAGTGCGTATAAACTCAACCTCACTCAAAACATCCCCACCAGTCAACAAATCATCGACGTAAAAATCATGTTGGATGATTTCAGCTACCCTTTCATGCTTACAATCAAGACCTATTTGTTTGAGACACCGAGTAGCAAGAAATGGCGCGCTTGCCGTGCCATAGGTTACCGTGTTTAATGTATAGGTCTTAATAGGGTCGTCTATATTGCTACGCCAAACTATTTGTTGCAAGTGCCTGTCAGATGGATGGATGGCTATCATTCTATACATCTTCTCAACGTCGGCCGACAGGACATATTTGTGATGTCGAAATCGAAGAAGTATTGACAACAAGTCATCCTGAACGGTAGGACCCACCATCTGTATGTCATTCAAGGAAACACCTGATGACGAAGGGCTGCTTGCATTAAATACGACACGTAGTTTAGTAGTCGTACTACTCTCGCGTAATATGCCGTGGTGAGGTATAAAATAGTCATTACGATTATCCTTTAAATTTGCTACTTTATTTTCACTCATGTGGTCTAACTTTTCGTATTCTGACATAAAATCAAGATATAATTCGCTAAATTCTCGTTTGTACTTCAGTCTACGTTCTAATGAATGTAAACAATGCTTAGCCCTATTGTACGAATTTCCTAAAACATCAGGACTTTGTTTAAGCGGTATACGAACACAGAACCTACCATCGCGTAGGCGAGTGGTATTTTTAATAAAATGTTCCTCACACAACTTTTCCTCTGGCATATAATTAGACGCTTCAGAGTTTATTTCCTCTAAATCCCAAAAAGTCTTTAAGTCGGCTCGTAGTTTCTCAATATCACCACTAACCTGAGTAAAATTGCATCTAATGTCCTTTGACATTTTGGTACAATGAGAGGTAATGGGCCCGGAAACTATCCACCCTAACTTAGTCTCACATAAAACTGGCATATCAACGCCTAACTTTATTTGTTGTGATCCTAACAGATCCCAAAACAGGTCAGCACCGATTAAAATATTAATATCTGCGGGCTCATAAAACGTAGGATCAGCTAAACAGATGTGAGAAGGCATCTTAAGAGCAGAAATATCTATTTTTCGACATGGCACATCACTGGTTATAAATGGCAAAACAAAACAATAAAGCTTAACTTCATAGCTATTATTGAGTGACGTCACTTTTACCTGACAAGTTTTGCCTACGCGAGAAATCACGTTATTTATGCCTAATATCGAACCGTCAACATTACTTGTTAATAAATTTAACTGCGTACACAAACGCTCGGTTATAAACGAAGATGTGCTGCCGCTATCCAAAATAGCACGAACAACATGCTCACGACCCGAATAATCGTATAACTTAACTAATGCAGTTGATAATAATACGTCGCTAAAAGTCTTACAAGAACGAGCGACGCTTGCGGCCAGAGCAACATTACCTGTCTCACTAGAAGCGGACGGTAAACATATCGGCGGAGAGGGGCTATCAGATGATGCGTTGTTATACGTATGTTTATTACGCGCATTGACATTAACACTCCTAGGCTCCGATGAATGAATTAATGCGTGATGTTTACGCTTACATGTTTTGCAACCTGATTTTCTACAATGATTGGCAAAATGACCCGTATGTAAACAGTTGTAGCAAACTTTATAATTAGGCAATATTTTAAGACGCTCATCAATACTCATAGCGAGAAATTGAGGACAATTATTCAGTGTATGATCCTCTTTGCACTTAGGACAAACCTTTAAAGTCAATGTTGTGTTTAAATTGTTAGAACCTTGCATCGTGACCATAGATTTTATCTTTGGACGCAAATTAGATAACGTGTGAGACGGATTATTATTGCGTGACAATTCTAAAGTTTCGACAAAGTCGGCACGGTTACGCATAAATTGAATGAAGGCATCAAAAGTAATCGCGTTATCTTTATCTACCCGGCTTTTATATTCCTCCCATTCACGATATGTTTTGTTATCTAATTTACGAGTGACCATGTAAATTAATAGTGTATCCCAATGCTTAATTGGTTCGCCTAAAGTTTCTAAAGCTCGCAAATTCTTATTTAATGAATCTATCAAACCTTTGAGGGATACTGAAGATTCCTTTGTCAGTACGTCTAAATTAAATAAAGCTGATACGTGATTCTGAATGAGCAATCTTTTGTTATCAAATCGTTCGCATAATATCTTCCAAGCTACTGCGTAGTTGTCAGCAGAAAACTCAGTTGACTGGAGTACCACAGCCGCGGACCCCTCCAGTGACAAACGCAAATAGTGGAACTTATTAATGTTGTCTAGTTCATCATTAGAATGAACGAGGCTCGCAAAAGAATCGCGAAACTCTAACCAATCACTGTAAGAACCGTTAAATTTAGGTAACTGTATAGTAGGTAACTTAACTGGCTTGTATTTACTGGCACGCTTACTATTATCGCTATTAATTGATGGACTTACTTGATTATATTTACCTAATAGATGTTGTGCCCTAGATAAGGATTTGTAATATAACGATTCAAAATCTGAACGCTCAGTATACTGCAATTTAATATCTTCAACAATACATTCGAGACGCAGTTGAACCTCATCATATTGGTCGTACAAACACTCAATCTTGCCTATGCGCAGCTGCAATTCAGTGACATCACAGTTCGTCAAGGAGCTTTCATCAAGCGAGTCCAAATAATTAATAAATGCAGTTAATCTGCCTTTATAACTGCCTCGCCTCTTCACTAACTCCTTTTCCTCGGACATTATGGGTAACGAGTGCTGTCGACCTGGAATTTATACAAAATAAAGTTAATTTTAGGTAACAAAAGCTCAAATTGCGCCGGTACAGGGTGTGGTTTGAATTTAGTTTCTTACTAGGTACCTACCCACGCATACAAGAAAATAACTACGAAATATAATTTCTAGATGTATAAATCTACAAATAATTACACAAATATTAGAAAAGCTGCTAAATCCTTTTTTAATTATGTAAATGCAATTAATAATAGCCAAATAACTTTGCACAGAAAAGTTTTCTAATAAGTGACAACCTACCTACTTAACAAATTAATGGTTGCAAAAAACACAATAATACAATATTTTAACAAAATTACACAATAAGTACGCTAATCTGGTTATAATTAACGATAATGAGCAATGAATAATATATCGTAATAAACCTAACACTCAAAATTGTGATACATGAGCTAACTAGGTAGTTAGGTACCTACCGCTGCATGAAAATTAATGTGAATAGTTGCCGTTAAAATGACGAAATAGTTAAAATGTAGCACTAATACTACTTATCAAATGATATTAACTAATTTACAGTCTAATATAAAGTATTTACTTTATTACGGACAACTAGCACTATGCAACTTTTGCCTAAATGAACACAATAAATTAACAATAATCCACTAACCTTATAATTATTCCCTTGATTATGGATAAATATTACCTTATCGAGTGTTGGGTACCGATTTAAACCAATTAACGGCGTACTTGATCCAAATATACGAATATCCAAGCCGGTTCAAAGTCCAATAATTTGGTGACGAATCCTCTCAAAACTCGTAGATAATTTTAATACGATCAGCTGATTCCTCATCCGCTCGTAATGGACCATATGTGCGGGATTCACTGGACTTCGAGAAATAAAACGATCTTGGAAACTTTGGATGACGTGTAATCTTTGCAGCTTACAAAAGCAGAGTGAAGGATTATCCAAATCGTATACAGCAGGTACATTTTATAAAAAGGAGTCTATACAAATCTATAACTATGTTAGGCCGAACTTAATCTAATGCTACCGCGTAGCGAACTATAACGTACGATTGACGCTGCTGTGAAATAATGCGTAGGCGCTTTAACACAAGGATATATCTAGGTTTGTTTAAATTTAATAAAATTTACCGTGTAACCATACGCATTAAACATAGGATAATTATTTATTATTAGGTGGTCAAGTAGGTAGATAGACAGCATATAGTAGCAGCAGCAAGCCGACAACGCTAGCGCGACAGCTAGTGCGTCATTCCGCGCTAAACAGCGACAGCGTTATGTGTTAGAAAAGAGTGGGAACGGTTAGGTGAATATTGCGGTAGGCACTGAGTGCTTATGCGAGCTGAATTGCATTTTGTTGCTTAATAGCAAGAGTCGCAATTTCTTTAAATTGGTTTGCGAAATTATGCTTGTGTACATAAGTACTATCTATTCTGTGCCTTTACTACCTGATAACTGCCAAAGTAACCACAACCCAAACTCTATAATCGGTGGTCGTTCTTACCTTTGTAGGGGGCATGCACAGGCAAACTTTCAGCTTTTATAAAATAACGAAGGTTTGGCAATCGTGGGCTCTTGGGCAGGGCTGGGCTGGACATGCTATGCATTAATTGAAATACAATTTACAAAATACTTTTACGGATGTATTTAAAATACGAAATACTTTAAGGCCGAGTATTTGAAATATAAAATACAAAGTATAGTATTTTAACCAATTGTAATTGAAATACAAATTACAAAATACATTCAAGTGTTCCAGGCAAACTGATTTATATGTAAAATAATGTTATTTTATGAATAGGACAGGTACTACACAGATTTCTTACGGCCGGTATGAGTTCACATCACCGCCAGCGGGCCTAATGTTTGATCTATTGATGAATTTAGCTCATCATCATCAGCCTTTAACAGTTCACTCCTGGACTAGGCCTCTCCTTTGAAAGGAGGAATTGGCCTACTATACCACGCTGGCCAAACGGATTGGAATAGGGTTTGTATCAAGTTTTCCTTCTCTTACAGTGCTGTTCTCTGCATAATATGGTCCCTCTGTCGGCTCTTACGACACCCGTGCAATGATATGGGGTGGTGACATTTCGTATTCTTAATCCATCACCACACGGGCAATTAGATACATATTTGACATATTTTGTGTGTAGCTTATGTCAAATATCTAGAAGCCAAATCCATCCATAGATCAAATATTGGGACTGGCCATTAGGGTACTATCGAGCGGATATCCCGAAAATAAATATTTTGAATGCATCTTTTTAATTAATGTACATAACTACATAACTTCACGCCTTTTATCCCCAAAGGGGTAGGCAGAGGTGTATTACACACCCACGTAATTAATATGTATATATTTTAAGAGTATAGCTATAAATATACAAACAAAAATTAACGAAGAATTAGTAAAACACAAAATACTTTTGTTTCAAGGTTGCTTGACTTCTCTACACTTTGAATTTCGTACCTATCCATATTTGCAGATGATCCATCCATATCTCATAACTAGCTGTTTCCCGCGGTTTCAACCGCGTCCTGAGGGAACTACTTCGCGTACCTGGTTAATTTATAGCCTAAGTTACTCCTTGGTACATCAGCAATCCACCAATGAACGTCCCGTCAGAATCGGTCCAGCCCTTCCGGAGATTAGAGAATACAAACAGACAGACAGTCAGACAGACAAAAGTTGTAAAAATATCATTTCGGTATATGCACCATGTATACATCCAAATGCATTTAGTAAAAAACGGTTATTTTGATACTATTACAAACAGACACTCCAATTTTATTTATGTGTATAGTTATATCTATATCCGGTTCCACGGATACGCAAATGTAACGGTCCGGCGTATCGCTAGTACTATCAGAATAACAGCATTTAATACATACATTTGGGCAGTAACAGATGGCATTCGCGTCGTTTATCGATAGTACAATTTTTTCATACATTTTCTCAGCTAGTTCCCACACTGGGACTGGGCTCTCTGATGAGTATATACTTTTGTTATAATGTAACACTATTCGATTTTTATTCGGGTTCGATTCCCGCTCCAACCAAACATTTGTGTGCGTGAACATGGATGTTTGTCTTGGTCTGGGGGTTTCTATGTATGTATAATATGGATGTATTTACAAAAAAATATATAAATGTATGTTTATACATTGTCTAGTACTTATGGGTACTAGACAATGGATAAACATACATATATACTAGACAATGGATAAATATAGCTTGTACTATGGTACAAGCTCAAAAGTTTGGGACTTATATTATTTTGACAAACGTTTTTAGTTAAATAAACATTGTTTGTATCGGTCTGCTCCGACTTCCGGTACCTCCGGTGACTTATTCAAGGGAACGGGGAAATAGACCGCGACGTTACGCACCGGATCAACTCAGGTTGGATGAAATGGCGACAGGTCACAGGAACAACTTGTGACCCACGAATGCCCCTTAGGTTAAAGGGCAAAATCTACAAATCCGTAATAAGGCCTGTCGCACTGTCTGGATCGGAATGCTGGGCCTTGAAGAAGACTGATGAAAGAAGATTGCATGTAGCAGAGATGAGGATGTTGAGATGGATGTGTGGAGTGACAAGGATGGATAAAATTAGAAATGGGTTTATTAGGGGAAGTCTGAATGTTGCGCCGGTGCAAGAAAAGCTGAAAGGAAATCGTCTATCGTGGTATGGGCATGTGATGAGAAGGGATGAAAATCATGTGACTAGAAAGGTGATGTGTGGTGAGAGTTGAGGAATATAAGGCAAGAGGAAGACCAAAGAAAAGATGGATGGATTGTGTGAAGGGTGACATGAATGAAAAGGGAGTGAATGATGAGATGACGTCTGATAGGAGAGAATGGAAGAGAAAATTATTCTGCGCCGACCCCAAGTAATATGGGAACAGGACAGGCAGAAGAAGAAGAAACATTGTTTGTGTTTTACTCAGTAAATAATTATAGTTACCTACAACATGCTTTCTTTTTCCTGAATGTTTTAAGAATATAAACAAATGAACAATATATACAAGACAGTATACAACAGTCTTTGAATATTGGAGAACGAGTCAAAATAATTATAGTAGAAAAGTGTTTGTGTGGACTTCATGTTGTAAAGATGATTAACTACGACCAGTATAGTGCCATCTTAATACCTACTCGTAAAGGAAATGTCAAATGGCCAAAAAGTTTTATTGGGCTTACACTACGGGCTCAAGTGATAAGAATTAACAATAATCATGAAGACTTATTAGAAGAAAATTAACATAAACCATAGTAGCTTAGAATTGGTGCGTTCTGGATTACGCACGCAAGTGATGCAGAACAACCCCCTTTTGTAAACAAGTCAGTATAGAGAAAAATATCTCTATCATTCAAAAAAGTTTTTGAACGATTGAGACCAAAATCTTGGATAAGTGAAGTTTTTTGAAAACTTTAAATTAGTTCTCGAGAAGTTGAAAATAAAATGTCTTGAATAAATTAAGTTATTCATAAAGCAAAAATCTGTATTTAATAAGTAAAATCCTTTAATCAAAACGTAAAAATCAGTTATTGAATTATCGAGACAAAAATCTTGGATTGATCAAGTTTTTGAAAACACAAAATCAGTTTTCGAGAAGACAAAAATAAAAATGATTTAAATAGAATTAGTTACTGATAAATCAAAAATCAGTTTTCGAAAACTGAAAATCAGTTCTCGAGAAGTCAAAATTGGGCTATCTGGATCAGAGGAGATCCAGATAGCCCAATTTTACACTACTATAATACCTTTTCCCCAGAACAACTACTCTCTGACCTCTGTAACTCAAAGGGATAGTGACATCCCATGGCTTGTGTGCGTCAGGATGGCTGGACCATGAGAGATTTTGAAGGTTTGAGCAATACCAAACTTTTGTACCTATTTTATACTATTTGGTACCAGACATCAAAAAATTAGTACCTCGCTAAAGAGGGAAAACTATTACGAGGAAAGTGGCCAGCCATTCTGACTTCAGAATGGCTGGACCAAACCGGTTTCACCTAGTTGTAGGCGTTATAACTAGTTCATCTTTTCGTTAAAATATAGTACCTCATTGGAACCTGAACATATGTTTTTCTTTTATTTTTACGATAAGCTATAAATAAGTTACACCTACAAGAAGAATTCGCACTTGCTCGGTTTTTCTACCCGACTGCGGCGAAGCCCAAAAGGAGTGTTATTTAAGCCAGTAGTGAAAAAATAGTGTGAAATTGCATGGAAAATCGAAATACAATCAAAATAGTAACAATTTTATTTTCCCATACAAACTGTTCCTACCTATAAAACATTTTATGCGTGCGTTCAGAAATTGAAATTACATTTAAGAAAACTTGACGACTATGTAGGTGGCAAGTAGTAGTAGTTGGCAGGTAGTAGGCAGGCAGTAGGCAGTTAAATACTTGCTTTATTTTAATTTAATTACTTATTTTTAAAGCGACCTGGCTGGGCTCTTCCAAAACGGACCACGCGGGACGAGCTGCTCACGCATTCGCTCTAACGCGTGACCTGACTCAACTGGTACTCCAGCCCACCAGGATACCAGATATATCGGGTCAAGTGCCCTCGTTGTTAGACCTTGTGCTGACGAGTAACCCGGCCCAGTTCAGTGTGACGGTACAAGCCCCTTTGGGTTCTTCCGACCACTATCTGGTTCGCACTACAGTGCCATTCGCTTCACCTCCACAACCAGTGAAGGCAAAGCGACGCTTGTGGCACTACTCGTCAGCGGATTGGGATGGCCTGCGAGAATATTATGCGTCCATCCCGTGGTCTCAACGCTGCTTTGGTGGGAGGGATCTGTCGGAGAGTGCGTCTGCTGTTGCTGGGGAAATCATCTTGGGTATGGAATATTATATTCCATCCACTGACGTCTCCAGCAGCAGCGGAGTACGGCTCTGGTTCGATCGCGAGTGCGCCGATGCTGTGAAATAAAAACAGTCGGCTTACCACGCTTGGATCAGGGCTCGGTCTCGTCGCAATCCGAATGTCCATCTCATCAAGGCAGCCTATAATAGAGCCGCCAAGGTCTGCAAGAGGGCATACATAAAAGCGGATGCACAGCGCATTTACAGTACGCAATTACAGTACAAGAGTTATTCATTATTAAATTAATACCAGAATGTCAGAAAAAAGCGATATTTATAATATTAAACATTATTAGATAAAAAAAAATATTAATTATTAAATTGAATACGATAATGTCAATAGAGAAAAGAAAAAAAAAGAAAACTATATTATAATATCAAAAATTACAACACACAAACAAACAAACATTACTATACAAGAGTTATTCATTATTAAATTAAATACCAGAATGTCAGAACAAAAAGCGATATTATATAATTATATATGATTAATTTGGTTGGATTGGATAGGGACATTACAGTTTATTAAAATGTATCATGACTGCTTGCATTAATTTCGTTATTTTGTCAGAAAATATGTCTGCCTCTTCATTGTTTTGTAAAAAATTGTTGATCAATTGTATGGCCCTTCCAGTGGGACTATTTGCAGCATGAGGGAGGCGCCATGTTGGAGGATAGGTGAGGAGACGGTGTTGCCGACGACAACCCCGCAAATAATTATTTGGTACATACAAATTTACACACTCACTAACCGATGGATTATCTACTTTGTGGTGGAGCATCAATATATAATGCATAACGTGTGTAATTTGTCGTCTCAATTCCAAAGTATCCAGGCCAACCATCCCAGATACAAATAAAGAAGGGAATAGGAATGGATAATAACCAAATTCCCGCTTGTATACAAATCTAGCAAATTTACGTTGAACTCTTTCAATCGCTAGAGTATATATCTTTTCTTTCGGGCTCCATACTATTGAATTGTACTCAAGTCTACTGCGTACGTATGCATTGTAAAGTATTCTAATAGCGCGTGTGTTCTTAAATTGATAACATGTTCTAATTATAAATCCTAAAGCTTTATTAGCATCTTTACATATTTGGTTTATGTGGTCGTGAAAATTTAGTTTTTGGTCGAGAGTTAACCCCAGGTCCCGTATCGTACTCACGCGCTCGAGCGGTGTTCCAGCTAATTCGTAAGTCACAGCTATTGGACAGCGGGATCGAGTAAAAGTTACTGTTTTACATTTTGAAGTATTGAAAGTGAGCTTATTTCTTACACTCCAATCATAAACCGCGTCAATATCCGATTGCAGTGCCGTACAATCAGAACTATCTGTGATAGATAGGTATAATTTAAGATCGTCGGCAAACATCAGACACTGAGATTTAGAGAGAACACTAGGAAGATCGTTAATCATTATGAGAAACTGCGTAGGGCCTAGGGTACTACCTTGACTTACACCGGATCGAGTGTAGTATTCGTATGAATGGTAGTTGCCCATTCTCACAAACTGCTTACGATCTTTCAGATAATCGGCCATGAAGCTTAGCAGGTTTGGGCTAAATCCAAAGGCTGAGAACTTAGTCAGTAAAACGTCATTATCTACCAAATCAAAAGCCTTTGAAAAATCAAAATATGCTGCATCAATCTGACAACCCGTTGTCATTCTAGAAATCGCATAGTCAATGAATCTTATATGGTTGGTCAGAGTAGAACGTGATGGACGAAATCCATGCTGAGAATCATCTAAGCGGCTTTTGATTTGTTTAAAAATACTGTTATTGAGTATTGTTTCGAATAACTTCCCAAATATAGACAATACTGCTATAGGTCGGAAATCAGTGACATCATTTGATGATGCAATTTTGGGCACGGGCGTTACTCTGGACACTTTCCACTTTTTAGGATATGACCTAGATTGCAATGACAAATTAAAAACATGCTGAAGTGGTTCTTCTAGAGCAGGCAGACAGTCCTTTACCAAATAGGTTGGTATATTATCAGGACCGCAAGCAGACGATGTTTTTAAACGACGCATTGCTTGCCTTAACTCAGAGAGACTTATGTGGTCCATCGACACACATGATGAAACTAACGGATTTGTATCACGCACAGCCATCTCTGCGTTTAGCAATGGGGAGTTAGTGTGGAAAACGGAACTAAAATAGTTCGCAAATGCAGATACAGCCTCATGTCCTTCAACCACTCTGTCTTCAAATACAAATTCTTTGAATTGCTGTCTACTCTTCTTCTTATCTTTAACATATTGCCAGAAAGATGCTGGGTTGCGGGTTATATTATTTTCAATATTATGTAAATAGATTTTGAAAGCATTTCTAATAAGTCCTTTTACTTTACACCTGTAGAATTTAAACAGTTCCCTATTAAATTGCATACCGTAGATTTTATACTTTTTTAAATTAAAATACTTTAATTTGATATAGTGGATTATTTCACCAGTATACCAAGTAGGATAAACATATTTATTATTGTAAAAATTTTTTTTTAAGGGAACATGTTCATTTATCACTTTATTTAATCTTTCGTACAGAATATCAACAGCTTTGTTAACATCTTGTTGTTGCATGAGGTCTGTCCAGTTAATGTTGCTTATACCACTATACAGGCTGTAAAAATCCGCTTTGTGAAAATTCCAATTCAAGATAATATCTTTATTTTTTATTTGAGACGATGTATTATCCATTGCAACACTTCTATCAAGAGTGACCATTATTTCTAAGGCAGGGTGATAACAATCCAACGGTACTAAAGGTTCAGTATCGGATGTTATATTAATATTTGCGGGGTCAAGAGATGATAGGACCAAATCAAGGATGGAGCCGTACTTATTACATATATTATTACATTGACGTAACTTGCAATAGTCTAAAAATGATTCAAAATGCATTTTAATGGAGTTAGCGTAAGAATTTAGATTAAAATCACCAACTATTATAGATTGATACTCAGATCCATAAACACTTACAGCATTTTCTATGCATGTCAAAACTTCCTTATACTGTTTTACATTGTAGTCAACCCATCCCTCTCTACTGGACACTCCACTACCGATTCAAGACAGTCTCAATATCCTGGATATGGACATACGCAGAAATCTCAACCAGAAGAACTACATGGTTTCATCAAATCCGCATCTTGGAAACTCGGAGTCCTGAACAAGGTCAGGAGGTTTTTCATGCCGGAGCAGTTGTGTCTGTTATAGAAGACCCAGGTTCACTCCTGCGTGGAATACTGCTCTCACCTTTGGAATGGCTCCGCTCAGTACTTATAGGACGCCCTCGCTAGGTTGCAGCGGCGTGCTGTCCGTATCATCGGGGATCCAGAGGCCACTAAGACTCTTGAGTCACTGCAATTACGCAGAGACGTGGCCTCAATGGCTGTCTTCTACCGCATCTATCACGGGTGCTCCGAAGAGCTCTTTCAACTAATCCCACCCTCTCCTTTCCTATCCCGAACGACACGTGCTAGGTTGAGGTGCCACTCTTACACGGTAGAACAGATACCGTCACGCACCAAACGGTTCGGCGCCTCTTATCTCTGCCGTACCATTAAGATGTGGAACTCTTTACCAGTCCACGTGTTTCCCTCCACTTATGATCCCGGGTCCTTTAAGCGGGGCGTGAAAAAGCTTTACTCAAGGCCGTCAAGGTGAGGGCCATCATGCCATAATGCCATGCTGGCTGGGATGATGGCCATCACTATGGGACTTCACTGACTGCTTAACATCAGGCAGCATCGAGTCAATTTGTTCGGCAGAAAAAAAAAAAGCTAGGGTACGCTCAGAGAGGTTGGACTAGGTTTAGACTAGAGAGAACATGCCCTGTAAATTTCCTTATACCGAACGTGCAACATGTAATGTCAGTTGGTCTTAGTTGGTTAATCATAACGTCAAATTACGCGTCTCATTTAAAGAGGCATAGACTCTTTACATACTCATATCTTTGACTACATTCTCTAAATAGCCGTGCTGTGATCTGTCATCAGTGTAAAATTTGTTGGACGTTTGTGTTTACATTTTTAATAACTTTTTTGCATTTAAATAGTTAGTAAGCTTATAATAATTAAATAGTGTACTCATTAATTAATACACATCGTGTATGTGATATCGGGATGTGGATTCCGCTATTCTCGGAACGAAAAAAACAGGAGAAACTTTATCTTCTAGCAGTGAGTCGGAATTTTCCAACAAATTTGTGTTGGAAAATTCCGACTCACTGAGTGTCACTCAACAAATGAGTGTTAAGTTTACACAATATCATTGTATTGCAAATCAAGGGAACAGCTTGCATACGTATGTGTTATGAATTTAACTCACAAATTGTTATTTTGTACATTTATTGATTTAATAGCCTTAGTGATGGGATTTGACAGTGAAAGGAGATATCGATGTTTTTAAATGAGGGATAAATACGGAAACTAACTATCGGACATGAATGTAAGACTGTAGCTGGAAGCGACAGCGGGTAGCCGCGGTTGCTAAGTTGGCAATAAACAAAAACGTCCAGCGGTCTAATTTTCTATCGCGCGTTTGATAGTAAGCGCAGTTTAATGTACATAATTTACTTAGATACCTACCTTAAAAGTAGCGTCTATTACCCTAAAGCCAAGTGTTCCAGTGTAAGCGCGTGTGTGTAGGCTCACATTTTTGCATCTATAAAATAGTAGATGGATTAGGGATGCGAGTAGCATTTTTTTATTATTAAGAAGGTGTTTTTTATTACAGGTTGCCTATTAATGACGTCACAAGAAAACTTTGGATAAATGCCGTTGGACGGCCTAGTTTGATAAAGCAGAAGTACCATCGTATTTGTTCACGTCATTTTGAGAAAGACTGTTTTTTAAAGACAGAAAGCACCTGGCGTCGTTTAAAACCGAAAGCTGTGCCTACATTACATTTATGCCCGGACATAGCACACCCGGTAGAATTATTTATCCAAAGCTAAACAAAAAGTGTGTAATTTTAGTTTGAACATATTAATAAAATATAATAATTGCAACGATTTTAATTAATCTACCTACTTCTATATTATTTATCATATTAGTGCTATCCTGACTGATCAAAGTCGTCTTGCCTTGTAGTCCGCTACATAATATTCTACCATAAAATATAATATTCTTTCACATTCACACAACATTATCTGGTCCCAAACTAAGCATATCTTGTACTACGGGTACTAGACAATCGATAAACATGCTTATATACTTTTCTGTAAATATATTACATATTATACATAGTACCATCCAGACCAAGACAAACATCCATATTCATGCACACAAATGTTTGACTTGAGCGGGAATCAAACCCGCAAGCTTCGGCGTGGCAGTCGGATTACCTACAACTCTAAAAAAAGTCGAGCAGTGTCCAACGTTAGCTATAGCAAGCAACGTGATATGATGCGACGCAAACAAATTGCCAAAGCCTGCCGTGCCGCATTAGCCAATCTGGTATAATTCGTACAATACATAATCTAAGTGACGTTTCTTAGCATCGCATCGCAACGCATCGCTCATTAGTTTATGAATACTTTTTGTCAATAGATTTTATGGCTAAAACGAACAATTAAACACGTGATTTTTTTAGTACTGTCTGTCTGTCAAGTCTTTGCAAAGCACTGTCCGGCGTCAACAGCAAAAACTACAATTTCAATATTTTAGTTGTTTACTTCTACGGCTTAAATATATCGACACATACTAAAGTTAGACATTTGACCAAAAATATTTATCGATAAATCATCACTGTTACGAACAACACTCGGTTTCCTAACTCTATGTTTTGTCTACTGTTTGCCTACCACGATGCTGCTATAAGAGCGTGCTGCTAAGCCTATCGACAGCTCTTTCTATCATACTGCATGTGCCATTAGAAAGAAGATATCAATCATAGCAACCGCTGTTGTTATTTAGTGTTACTTCTATGCCTTAGGTTATATTTCTTTGGGTACGCTTCCTAGTCGAACCGGATTTGGCTGAATATTAGCTTTTCCACAGAGCGACTGCCTGTCAGACCTCCGTAACCCGAAGGGATAGCGATATTCCATAGGTTAGACTAGTGACAGTTTATTTAGAAGGTAATGACGCCCTGTAACGACTGTCAAAGATCTTCATGACAACCGGGACCGACAGCTTAACATGTTTTCTGAGGTACGGGACAAGCGATAAGTAACAATTCATCATTTCATCATCATTCATCTACTCACGCCTGTATCCCTGAAGGAGTAGACAGAGGTGTAACATTACACCCACATTTCGCCATGAATTTTTAGGTCCCGATCGAAAGATCTGACAGTCCGCTATCTTTTCGGGATTTTCTACTACTTTTTACTACTGGCTTAAATAACACTCCTTTTGGGCTTCACCGCAGTCGGGTAGAAAAACCGGGCAAGTGCGAATTCTTCTTGTAGGTGTAACTTATTTATAGCTTATCGAAAAAATATAAGAAACACATATGTTCAGGTACCAATGAGGTACTATATTTTAACGAAACGATGAACTAGTTATAACGTCTACAACTAGGTGAAACCGGTTTGGTCCAGCCATTCTGAAGTCAGAATGGCTGGCCACTTTCCTCGTTATAGTTTTCCCTCTTTAGCGAGGTACTCATTTTTTTATGTCTGGTACCAAATAGTATAAAATAGGTACAAAAGTTTGGTATTGCTCAAACCTCCAAAATCTCTCATGGTCCAGCCATCCTGACGCACACCATGGCTTAGACCAGCGTCGGACCGTCAAATATGTTCAAGACAGCCGAGATCGACAGATTAACGTATCCCAAGCAATAACATAAAATTAAATAACAGTCTTTCTAACAAAAGCAGTCTTTTGGTATATCCACTGATATCCCTGCCTCATGTGTAATAGTTGTTTCGTAATTTGTGCTGCAAAACGTACAAAAATAGGCTACATTATTTGTACGTTTTGCGGCACACATTTTTTTTTCAACTCAGAGTTGTCAGCATGTACAACTCTGAGTTTTTTCACAGGCAATCTTTCATATCTGCGGTAACACCTTTTTATAAAAACTATATAAACTTAACTAGAGGACGCCAGCAGCTACGCCTGCACATTTTTTTAAAATTTATCTATTTTGACCGATCCTGTGGGTATTTCGAGAAATCCCTTCTTAGTGCAGCCCTACGGTCCCCAAGGAACATACAAGCAAAATTTTAGCTTCCTGCGCCCAATAGTTTTGTCTGTCAGTCGGTTAGTAACGCAAGGCTTTTATATATTATATGATTTAACTTAAATCAAATAATATAAACATAAAAATCTTATGGTGGGATCTTATATCATGTGATGTTTATGTCTAGATGATTGTGGTTTAAGTTGGCAAAGATAGGTCAGCAAAACAAACTTCAAACTTGTCCATACTAGCCACCAAAGAAAGATAGAACTTTCAAATTTTATCCTTCGTAGAATTTATATGGTAGAAAATGTTGTAGTTTGTGAGTTAGAGCGGAAAATGGTTAAACTGTCATGTATCTTGGTTTACTTGACCTGTTTCAAATCGGACCAACCAACCAAATACAATGTCTCAATTTCTTTTAGTTTCTTCTTTGGTCAAAAGACAGACTGTCAATTTAGACCTGCATTATGAAAGGGGAACTTACTGCGCGGTAGCGAGTAGTATCGGTGTATGTGGTTAAATGCAACTCGCTAAGTGGGGTGGTTATTGTGGTTTAACTAGCTGCTGAAAGTAGCCTGAGTTGGAGATACCCTTATATAGTTCGTTGTACCTGTATTTGTTGTAAAGTTCAAGTAAGAAGAAGTTGTTGTTTTAACTTGATAATCTAACTGTAATATGTACATATTAAACTTTGAAATAGGTACAAATTAATATTCAAATTCATTTTCAATTTAATTTGATCTGTTTATTAAAATAGTACAGTTTACTTATTTAGAGTACAAAAGCTTAGTTTTAGGTTCCTTATATAAAATTATATGCCTGAACTAGGATAAACCTATGTTTCAGGCGATCAGGGCTAGTTAGATACAATAAAATATATAATTACTTACTGCAATATTTTTAGTATGTTAAGTTTTAGTACAGTATTACTAGATCTACAATATCTTATCATTAATTACAACTAATAAATTTAAATAAACATGTATTTTGTTTGTGATAATTATTTTAACACAATTAATATTTTTTCTGTATCTTCGTAGGACATATTCAGAAGGATATTGTTGACAATTTTGTTACATTTGAAGTAGGTGCAAGGCATTAGGTTAGCTAATGCGTTTAGTCTTTTGTAAAGTAGGGGTCCCAGGAATATATAAAATTTGGATGTGAATGCATGTCTTGTTTGTACTTCAGTCGGAAAAATCATATCATGTCGCCTTTTGTTGGTAGACATAGTGCTGTAGGGAAGGGCTGTGTGTTGCTTTAATATTATACTCTTAATAAATAGTTGTGAAATTGTTAGTACTTTACAAGATTGATATAGGAAGTTAGTTGGATATAGAAACGGTTTGGATGTTGATACTTTAAGGATTGCTTGCTGAGCTCTTTCAACAGACAATAACAAGGTTTTCCTACGTCCCCCCATGTGGTAATACAATATGTTAATCACATTTCATATAACGTTAAAATACTTTAATTGGGACGTCATTCAATACAAAACGTTTTATATTTGTAAAAACATTATTTTCGATATGTTCATAGGGTGCATAGGGTTCCCACCAAGAACCTAGGGTCCCGAGCCAACCTCACCTGCAAGTGGTGCACCTGCCGATCAACGGACGAGGCTCTGGTAAACAAAATGTCCCGATAAGCGGCAATAGGCTCGCCACCTATTACGTGGGATCAAAACACTGGCGAAAAGTGGGCGTTTAATATGCCTCTGCCTACCCCTTCGGGGAAACAGGCGTGAGTCTATGTTATGAGTCTATGTATGAACATTATTTTTATATTTGTTTTCAAGTTCTATACTGTGTACCTATATTCATATACATCAGTGGGTAAGTGCTTGTGCAATAATCACAAGAGCGGTGTAACCGATTGGCAGACGCCCAACGTGCCACATCTGGGTTCTGCAAAATTGTTACACTTCTTATTCACTTTAATATCATGCATTTATTAAAACTGAGTCTGGTGATGTGCCTGGTAACGGCCATAGGTTCGCCCCCTTTTACGTGAGACCTAAAAAATCATGGCGAAATGTGGGTGTAATATTACACCTCTGCCTACCCCTTCGGGGATACAGGCATGGGTCTATAAAAAATAAGTCTAAAAAAATATTAAAACTAATTGTAATCTGATTCAAAAGGTAATGCCTTTTTTTGGTTCATATTCTTTGATTTAAATGTGACTTAACTAACCATGATAAACATTCAGTCAATCCAGTTTATTGAGACACGCACATAACTTTGAAAAGTCAGTAGTGCGCGCCGTGGATTTGAATCCGATACCCTCTGCATGACAGGCTGTCAGTATCCCCACCCGGCTATTGCAGCCACTAAACAAACAAAATTATCTTTACATCAATTAAAATTAATATTTTGGTGTCACTTACTTTTACAGCAACAACATTTTGACAGCTGAGTCCTCGCGACTGATGCAGGTTCTGCATTGTTCTGGTCAGCTCTAATTTATAAGCACAATAACGCTAAAGTTTACAAAATTTCGGTTAATGCATTAAATTGTTGGTTTTCGTTGATATTAATGTTATATCGGCATTGGATTAATTATAGTGGCCATTGTATTCTACTTGATGACGTTATTAACTTTGCTTAATAATCGAACTTTATAACAAACGATTTAACTTGATGCTCGTATTAATTACACGAACTAATTGTACTGCGGATTGCCTCCGTGGTCCAGTGGATAGCGTAAGCGTCTGGTGATCGGAGGTCCGGGGTTCGATTCCCGGGTCGAGCAGTGTTACTGAGTTTTTCCAAATTCTCAGTAGCAGCTCGGAGTCTGGCAATGTGTCCGGTAACGGAAATAGGCGCGCCCCCTATTACATGTGACCTTAAAAATCATGGCGAAATGTGGGTGTATATTACACCTCTGCCTACCCCTTCGGGGATACAGGCGTAAGTCTATAAATAAAAATAAAAAACTAATTGTTGATGTGGATTCAGTGTTTGATTTTATACTAATATATAAAGTTGAAGAGTTTGTTTGTTCGTTTGTTTGTTTGGTTGAACGCCCTAATCTCAGGAACTACTGGTCCGATTTGAAAAATTCTTTCCGTGTTAGATAGCCCATTTATCGAGGAAGGCTATAGGCTATATAACATCGCGCTATGAGTAACGGGAGCGGAGCAGTAGCGTTAAATAACGCAGGTGTAACCGCGGGCTTCCTCAAGTATTTTATGAAGAAAATAGTTTTTACCCACGTGAAACATTGCTGTAACACTGTCGTTTTACAATCAAAAGTAATAATATGACACATGCTTTTCTAATGTATAAGCTATATCGTTGGAGAATTGCATCGAAATCTTTAGTGATCATACATCAGTCCATTTATCCATACTTACAAACTTTCGCATTTATAACATACGTACATAGACTCACGCCTGTTTTCCGAAGGGGTAGGCAGCGACTACGGAACGCCATTTGCAACGATCCTGACATGTGTCTCTTGCTTCATTCACTCCCATCAAGTTTCTCATGCATGCTCTTCTGTTTAGGGTACATCTGATCTGTCCTTATTTTATTATGTCTCCAATTTAGTCAGAGAACGCCTAGGTCTTCCCCTTTGTCCTGTCGTATTCACACTTGCCTACGCGTTATAATAGTAGTACTTTTTGTTTCCTTTTTAAAGAAGTCTTCCACTAAACAAAGAATAAATCCTATGTCGCGAGGGATTTAACAGATATTCAATCAACAGATACAAAGTTCATCCAGACTCACTATTTGTGGATAACACAAACCGATTTATCGTGTGGGGTCATACACATAACACTCGACGTCGAACTAAACGACGAATTTTGAGTGATCGCCATCGGTGGTGTGTGGAGGACACTAACCGCTGAATTCAATATTCGATCTAAACATTTTTTGACATTTTAGATTCATATTTGACATAACTTCATACAAAATATGTCAAATATGTATCTCGAATCTCGAAATCCATGGATAGATCTAATATTGGAACCGGCCATAAGACTGTGTGTGGTGAGTGGACGCTAGTCGCTACACATGCGCACCGATACCATATAAAACACAACGAAAATTTTAATTGTATGTACTTAATTGTATACAACTGTATACAATAATAATAATAATAATAATAATAATAAATTTATTTCTCAAAAAACACAGATACAAATAGTATTCTTATAATATTATATAAAACTTACGGCTAATAGTGTTCAAAGAATTGGGAAGAACACCAGACTCCTGTACTAGTTAAAAACTGTATCACAGGCAGTTGGGTCCCTCTTAACAAATTTGTTGATTTGTATTTTATCAATACAGCAATATAATTACACAATTTGGCAGTATACAATATAATCAATAAATAAAACTAAGTTACTAATTATTAGGTACCTATTCATAATAATTGATCGTATATTAGAATCAATGTATTACGTGTTGTGCATGATAAACAAAACTGCAATTGACTTGGAAAACTGCGGGTCAGCAGAATCGCGAATAATGTCAGTGTTAGACAATTTAGCATTTATTTATATAGTTACGTGCACTTATAAACTAGATGAAACAATGTTATGTTAGTAGGTCAATATTCTAATGAGGTGTTAACTTTATAAAATAGTAGATGAAATATACGTATTGTCTTATTAAAACGAGTATGGTGTATTCTAAACAGAGAACTTAGGTATCTCCATAATCAATGGTATTGATGTACCTCTTCTCGGCCATTATTTTCGCTGGACAGTCAATGCATCCTGTAATATGTTTGCTCGGCTTTTTATAGTGCAAGCATGTAGCACACTGTGGTTCTTCTGCCTTTTTCGCGCAATCCTTTATAGAGTGGCCTCGATCACCGCAATGTCCACAGATGTAAGTAGCCTCCCGACAAGTCTTAGCGGCATGGCCATATTGCTGGCACTTAAAACATCGCGTAACCAATGTGAAGTCTTTTACAGGGCATGAAGACCAGTTAACGAATACTCTATCTTTAGTAATGAGAGCTTTCCTGATTTCTGCAGAGACCTCTATAATGTAGTTGCAGGTCTTACCGTCTTTCTTGCCCGACTTGTGGCTTAATCTTACAGAATCGAAAAACGTCTCGAGATTGCAACTCGGCAACACATCGGCTAGATTTTGGTGGTACAGGCAAGTAAATACTTCCTTTTCTTGCATTGATGTGGGTACACCTATAACTACCACCCTTGGCTTCCGCTTATGAGGCTCGTCGATTTTAAGGCCTGAGTTCGTGAGCTGCACTGACTGTTTGAGCTTCTGTATATCGTCTTTAGTGTCAGTGCTGATTATAACACCGCCGTTTTTTATCTTATGTAGGCCGCGTACGTGAAGCTTCATCTGCTCAGGACTGATAATTTTTTGGACAAGAGATTTTGTGTCGTCACTTGATTTCAATTTATCTTCAGGATAAATGGCTATGGTATTCAATTTAGTCGGCTGAATATAATTGTTGGTACCTTTCTGTACCATATCAGCAAAAGACTTGGTAACGGGAAGTTTCGAAGATTCTTCAACGGTCCGTTTAAGCTTCTCCAGCTGATGTGAAAGGTCATCTTTTTCTTCAAGGGATTGTATTGACGAATAAGCTTGGACTGTTCTTATTTTCAGGGACTGGTACCGTACTGCCATATGAGATTTTGCGTTGTCAACTTTACGGCATAGATAATTAATTCTCAGTTTCTGCTCCGTGTTCATCTTACCCTCAGATACAATAGAACATATCTCATTGAGGCTCTGTTCAATGATCGTCATCCAGGACTGGATTTCCGGATTGGGCATCACATCGTGAACATCTTCACCTTGACTCGGCGCATTAGTTCTCGTTGGGGGTGCAGGTGCAGGCCCTACCGGCGGTGTAGGAGGCGGGGAGCGCACGGTCTTGCTACTCCTGTTGAAGGGGCTGCTATCTATTTTGTATTTCGGCTTTCTTATTACCCGTCAGACATATTCATGTTATGTCTATGCACATTACACATGTATAACACTTAGTAGGTCACGATTCAGCAAGTTATTTGTTAATTTTAATACTTATTTTAAACACGTCTGTACTCAACGAAGGTATGACATAATCTTCGCCCCACTTCGTGACAATAATGAAAATTACCTGTGATCGACTTCGTGTGGCAACGTCAAATAGCTTAATTTAGCAGAATACCAGATCTGGCCTCCAAGGCAAAAGATTAACCAGACCGCCTGCCTAGTAAAATAATGTTAATGTTCAAATGTCAAAAGGCTATAACGATTTTTATGTGCTTAACATTTCAGCCTTAAAAATATTGGTTTTAAAAGTTAATTCGACCTCCAATGCTAGTTTACGCGGTGGCATAGTTAATGACGTTGGTCAACGGGTTAAGCTTAATTAAACCCAATGCGGCCAACATTTGGCTCCTAAACTGTTTCTTCTTATGGTCAAATGTATGCTATTATCGGCCATCAATGCCAATAATCTTAAGTATCTCCGAGATAGAAATGAATTCTCGAATGTGTGACGGACGGCACGCACTGAAAGACACGAAATGCAAAATCTTTTACAAAATTCCAAGGCTGAATTCAAAATACGACGATGCAGCCCGCATTCCCAAATCGATAAATATAAGCCTGTCCAACTGGATTTGAAGTAAATTGTTTGCTGGAAACCTACGCCAGCAATAGCATGTTATTATACTAGAAATAAAATAAATGCTGTTCTGTATAACAATCATGTTCCTAGAACAGTTCTTACTCGTGTTGTAATTAATGAGAAGGCGAGTTATTAAAGCCATAGCATACAGGAATTTCATGAAAATATTTAATGGCAAGCTCTGCCCTGTAATTGGATGATAATAGTTCTAATAAATTTGTCTTTAGTGCCACTGTAAAATGTATTTTATATCTATCTTTTTGTCGAACAAATGTGGCGTGGAAATTACCTCCCTCTAGAGAAACGGGTTATGAACGCCCCACTTCGTGACAAGTAAGATTCAAGCTGAGATGTTTGAGGGGCGTGCAAAACTATGGCAACTGAAAACCTTCTACCTAGGTGTGTATAGAGCGAGATATAGAGCGAGTGAGGTGAACGAAACTCGACAAAATGAAATCAATATGAAGCCTTTTAATAAACAGGTTAGGATAGAAAGGTATATATGTATGTATATTTTTTGCATTTAAATATATATTTTATTTTATATCAATGTTTTTATAGAATTGATATTAAAAAGCTGACAATTCTGTTTTTAATGCTGTATTCTTAAAAATATAAGTCATCAATAATTTATAATACTTTTGCCTAGGTACACTATTTTATGACACAATAAACTTATAGGTACATAAAATAAACGCTAACTTTCGTACAATCTATGAAACCCTTGGTAGTACTCATAATGCCTATGAAATAGTCTGTTAACCGATGATAAATGAACTAAAATATTAAATTTACAACATAAATCGATGGTAAACTACAATACCACAGCCAGCGTACCAATTTAATCCTTAGTCCCGAATAAACTGTTGTCTGTGTAATCTGTTCATGTTTTCCTTTTAACTTTATCTTTGCTCGTCCACATATGGGAAGCGGACCGTGTGTGTGTTTTCGATTGTTTTGTTTGACTAACTACAGAATAATTATGTCTGGCCCTGGTACAATACCGATAGACATGCGACAACATTTTGGAAATTCCAGTTTTGGTTCAGGTCCAGTTTTGGCTTCATTTTGGTGTTCTAGAATATTATCGAAACAGCACAGAGCTTTGACAATAGTCCTACTACTATAATAAACGTAAATTTGCGCAATGAGAAATAAAAATCTTCTTGCATGATAAGTAACTTCATTCCGAATGTAAAACATAAAGCGGTTTATGCAGAAATTAGTACGAGTTTGTTAAATTTAAGCCTCAGGGTAGAACAGGTTTCTTTCGATCATATAATTTGTCTTTTTTTTTAAAGTCTTACAAATACTCGAGTTTGTGTAATTGATTGCGCTCAAGAGCTTTTTCAAAAATAATTGAAGTTCTAATGGTGTATATTTCTTTGAATTTTGTGCAGTGTGAGAACGTTTTCTTCTAAGAAAATGTTTTTTGCAGTGTTTGGATGTAATGATGAGGCTATAACTCCACAATATGTATTTAACAGAGAAATAAGTTGACATATAATATTATCGTCATCGTCTTAGCGCTATCCCAATTTTCTTCAAGAGTTTCGCCTTGGTGCCCGGGATTTGCATACTATTTCAACCCGATTTCGCAGGATGTTAGCCGGATATAAACAAAAATATATTTTTTTTAACAATTTCCTTAAAACATGTAATTCATTTAAATGACAGTCTCGTATTAGGGAAACTCTTACCTGTTCTAAATTTCCGACGTCTGAGATGATGCCACGTAATGAAAAAAATTAAACCTAACTTTTGCTTCGTCAGTACGTTATATAGCGTATACCAGAGGGCCTGGACAAGTGGCATTTACTCTTCATTTTGTATACGTTTTGGATTATTTGCCCTAGTAACATAAGCTATTTGTACTTCGTCCAACACATGAAATCGAGCACATCAAAGACGTATGCCAGTTCCATACATTTTTGCACCTAGTGAAAGGCGATATCGCTGATCGAATGTTACTTTGTCTAGACCCTCGGACTGTACTTGCCTTACAGCTGTCGCCAGTTGTGCATGTGGTTTATGACATGGCAAAGGCAGACAGAACGAAGTATGATAGATTTTGTTGTGGTAGATGAACGTTTAAAAGGAAAAGTGAAAGATACCAGAGTGTACCGTGGCTTGAATGTGGGTACTGACCATTTTTTGGTAGTTAGTCGTATAGCGGGACTAACAACTAAATGGCGCCATCGGCCTCGCATACACTCGCCTGCCATAGAAAGAGTGAAAGTTGAAAGATTGGCAGAAGAGGATATACGCGATCAGTATAAAGAGATATTGGAAGTGAGGTTAAAAGATTTGTTTGAGAAAGAGGAGTGCGAAATAGAAGAATTTTGGAAAGAGTTTAAGAATGGAATGATTGAGACAGCCACTCAAGTATGTGGCGTAAGCAAGAGGAAGAACGTTAAGAAAATTTGTAATGAATGGTGGGATCAAGAAGTAAGCGGTGTGGTTGCGGAAAAGCGCAAAGCTTGGATGGACTTGCTGGCCTTAAGAGCCAACAAAAGAGTACAAGGTGGTGTGAATGACAATGAAAGTATTGTAAAAGAAAAGTATGACAGGTTGAAATATAAAGTAAAAGAGATAGTGAGAAGAAAGAAAGAAGAATGCAAGGATAAATTTGATAGAAAATTTGCCCAACATTTTCGGGCCAATATCAAATTATTCTGGCACTTGGTCAGAACAGCCCGAGGCAAATAAGAGGTTTCGAAAGTTGGTGTGATGAGGGATATAAATGGAAGTATTATTAGAGAGCATGGGGAAGTTCTGAATCAGTGGAAGGTATATTTTGAGAATTTGTTTGAAAGAGGAGGGAGCGACAATAGGAATATAGTAACGAATGAGGAAGATAATTGTGAAAGTGGGATAAGTATGGAAGAGATACGATATGCATTGAAAAGTATGAAGGTGGGTAAAGCTGCGGGATATGACAGGGTATCTGCTGAAATGCTCAAGGTAGGCGAAGGCGTCACTGCAAGCCTGCTGTATCTACTGTTTAATAAATGTTGGCGGTCCGGTCGTGTACCAGGTGACTGGAACAAAGCCGTTATTGTGCCACTGTACAAGGGCAAAGGGTCACAGCAGGAATGCAAAAATTATCGTGGTATCAGCCTCCTGAGTGTTGTTGGCAAATTGTATGCAAAGATACTGATTGAAAGAGTGATTTCTGAAACGGACAGTAAAATTTGGGATGTGCAAGCGGGATTCAGAAAGGGAATGGGATGTACGGATCAAGTCTTTTCCTTAAGGTGCATTGCAGAGAAAGTCTTAAGTAAACACCAGAAGGTTTTCTGCGCCTTTATTGACCTGGAAAAGGCTTACGATCGAGTGGTGGGGGATGAACTTTGGTCAACACTTTCTGTGTATGGAGTGAGCAGCAGTCTGATACGGGCACTTGAATCCTTATATAGGGATTCAAGTGCCTGTGTCAGAATAAACGGGGCCTACACGGACTGGTTTAACATTGATCGTGGTGTTAGACAGGGATGTGTAGCGTCTCCTTGGCTGTTTAATCTGTTCATGGACAGCTGTTTGACTGATCTGAAAGAGTCTTAATGTGGATTGAGAATGGGTGGGTCAGTGTTTAAGACCCTGCTATACGCTGACGATCAGGTTCTATTTGCATCGTCAGCATTGGATTTGCAGCAGATGATCACCACGATGAATGAAGCGTATAAGAAGAAAGGTATGAAAGTGAATGTTAACAAAACCAAAGTCATGGTCATAGAGAGGGATGATAGTGTAACTGAATGTGACGTAATGATAGGAGATGAAAAAGTGGAGCAAGTGAACGAGTGTGTGTATTTAGGGTCTTTGTTTACAAGAGATGGAAAATGTGAGGGAGATATTGAAAGGAGAGTGAAAGCAGGCAATTGTGTGAATGGCGCCTTACAGTCCATCATCAGCAATGATATTATCCCAAAGCAAGCTCGCCTTGCTATACTGCAGGGAGTTTTGGCGCCAACACTGATGTATGGTAGTGAATCATGGGTATGGCAGAAGAAGCATGAAAGTAGAATCAATGCTGTGGAGATGAGAGCTTTAAGGAGTATGTGCGGAGTAAGGCTGATTGATAAAGTGAAAAACAGTGTGATACGAGAGAAGTGTGGTCTAAAAGAAGATGTAGTGACAAAGGTTGAAAAAGGAATGTTGCGTTGGTTTGGACATTTGGAACGGATGGATGAAAGAAGGAATACGAAAGGAGTGTATCGTGCGAGAATGAATGGAAATGTCGGTAGGGGACGCCCTAGGCGGACGTACGCCGACCAAATAGTTGACGTACTGAAAAAGGGCCAAATTAAAAGTACCCATAACCGACGCGCATGCATGATGAGGTTAATGAATGTCGAGGAAGCGAAAGAAGTATGTTTGAACCGAAGCATGTGGCGTTCTATAGTCTCTGCTTACCCCAATGGGAGACAGGCGTGACGATATAGATAGAAGGATATAAAATCAAACAAACATAATTATATAAAATATATTTTATATAAATTTATACGACAACCCATTTAAAATTAATTTTTCATACAGTGATTTATTTATACACAATATTGAAATATTATTTAGCTATAGCGAAAAGTATACATTTACAATTAGGTATTTATTAAACCATATTTTCAAACCTAGCACGGGTTATTTTAATTTTATTATGATAGACATTTTCGACTTTTCAATTAATAAAATAACTGATGTATGTATTTGCAACATACATGTGGTTGTTTGTAAAATTATGAACTACACTACACTGTTTAGTTTATTTGTTGCATAAAATAAGCCATATTTCAGTAATCACGCCAGTTTTTCATAGGAATCGTAAAAAAAGAGTATTTTCAGCAAATTAAAATATGCAATTGCATTTATGCAATGGCATTTATGCAAATTGCTGTAGTAGAGACGACATACTATCTGTGATGTAGTTTTTAGTCTGTGAAAATAGAATCTATGCAATTATATGCCTTACCGCATACGACTTGCAAAAATATTCATAATTTTGTGCGCCACAGAGACGCTCGCACAAAAAGTGAATCGCCTGCGCTACACCTAAGAGGCATTGTCTTATACAAGCATATACACAAACCCGTGCTAGGTCTTCAATATATCGTATGTACAGTTATAGTATTAGGGAGCTACTGTTTAGTAAGACAGGCACGCTGGTATGATAAATAAGGGTTCGAGACATTTGAGACTAGTAAGGCCTTGTCGGCGTAAATACTAACTCATAATAAACATTTTATTTTTACAAAAAATATATTTTAATGGCATTATGGTTATGTTCTGCGTATTATGTTTTTTTAAATGAACATTTTTTTTAATAAAGTTGGATTATCTTGTTCTCGTTGGAAGCATTAGAAATAAATATTTTACAAAAAAATGATAGCAATGAATTGCATTGCATTCAGTTACCTACATGTGTTCAATTTAAGAATGTTTGTATGAGGAGGAAAACAGCTCTCTGTCATATGTGTTTAATAATAGATAAATATCTTAGATATTTTATCAGTTTATTTCATTCTTGTACAAAATACAAATAAGACCTTTCATTTCTGTACAAACAAATTCCAAAAATACTTAAATGCAATACATACCTAATTGAGTAATATGATATAATGAAAAAGTTAAAATAATTACGAATATCTTAATTATTTGATTTCAGTAAAAGCTGTAAATGCTGCAATTGACCACAATATTGCCATTAAAATACTAATAATGGTAACTTATTTACTATATAATTAAGTTTTGGATCCTATCAATTATATTGATATTTTTACACATTTACACACTTTATACAACATGGAATGAAAATTCAGATTCTAATTATGAAGGAACTTTTTATTTGCGACATGGTTTTGGTTACCTATGTAAAAAGTCTTTAACAAATTCATTATATAGACATCGAATTAAGATATATATTCTTTATAATTTTACAAATAATTTGTTATAGAAGAATTCGGGCATGAAAACGTTATAGAGTTGTGATACAAATTATGAAGTAAATTATCAGTAGATAATAAGATAAAAAGCAAAACTGACAGTTCTGAAAAATTGACTAGGTACTGTTAACGTATGACTAGAAATACATAAGCCATTCCAACCTATTATGTATTACAACGTTTTCTCAATAAATTTGTAACCTTAGTAAACAAAAAATACAACACATGTATGCGTAAAACAAGTTGTTAAAGGAATACAATTTCAGCAGTTTTACAATTGTCATTCAAGTTTGTTAGATAACAAAACATAATTACAGGTATTTGATAAAAATATTTAACTATACACACAATACGAAGAAAGAAAGAAACTTAAAGAACAACACATATAAATAAAACATAACTAAATCATTCTACTAATTACATGTCCACGTAAAGATTTAGAAACAGCTTAAACTTGAGCTTGAAATATTGAAAATTTTATGAAGCTCTTCTAACAACAAGATCATAACGTATCTTCACCATCGTTTAACTGTTTTTTACATATTATTTGTTAAAGTGCTTAACAATAATTATAAGGAAAGTGGCAAAATATATTTTGAGGAGTAATTAGCAGAATGCCAATAGTCTGACCAACTTACATCCTGTTTCTTGGGTGCTCTTGTAGTTCTATAATAATCAATAATTCTGCAGACTAAAGTCTGAAATTTATATGTTTCCGATTTATCCATTCCTTTTACCTACACGCATTCGCGCAGGTAAAAGGAATGACTGATACAAAAATATCATTGAATCTATAATTATATTATAGAGATATTTTTAAACATAACAAATTAAAAAAAACTAAATACTTATCTTGATGGCAACCCAGTCTATACTGCCATTAAGTAAATTGAATCTACCGAAGTTCTTCCTTAGGAGTCGAAGGGGACTTTTAAGTATACTATTATTGTAAATTAGTTGATTAAAGATAGTTGCTGGTCCAAAAGCAAAAATAAAAATGTAACTTTAAAATTGTTAAGAAAATATTTTATCCAGTGTAAAAAACTAATAAAATTTATATACTACTATCGCTGCATAAACGTCTTACAAAACCATATTTACTTACGAAATGACTGACACTTATATTAATCATGTACGCATGTTCATATAAAATTTGGTAACACAATTAACGTTTACTGTAAGGCTACAATTACTTTATATTACTATTGAACATTTTTGGTATTGCTATGAGTATTTGGAATGTTATAAAGCAAATAGATATTTACAATGTCACGAAGCGCATTAATTCCCACAATAATAATTTTACATGAAACTACATCAGCATATTATCATATAATACGACGAAATTAAATATTTACAAGTCATAAACTACATATATACACAGCTATTCAGTAAATCACAGCTCCTGATTGATTTATTTTCTCGTGAAAATTCATAACTAGAATAAAATTACCAGTACAATTAAGATCGTCCCGATAAACTGCCTTCTGTTATATACGTTAGAATTGAATTACAATAATAATATACTTATTTACATACATTTGCCACGTTACAGACTTTTATGGTTTTCTCGTGACAATCTTAACTGACTGGCATCGACACATACAACAATCTACTTACAAGTATATACATTGAACACTATTCCAAAATTTTAGTTCACCTCAGCTTTGGTTTGGTAGGTCACTTTCTTTTTGGCGTTCTTTTTGATCGACGGTTTACGGCTGTCGCTCTCTATGCTCACTTCACTGGCGGACTCTGAGTCCAGGCAGTAGGGTACACTGTTGGGGTCCATGTGTCGATCTACGCAGTGGATTGTATCGTCAAAGGTGTGTTCTAGAGACCTCATGCGGTAGGCGTCGCATGTGTGCCGGTCACTGCGGCGGGACGCACGCAGTGAGCGGCGGTCTCTACATCAAGAGCATCTACCTCGTGGCGCGCGGAACGTGCCCGCGCGCGCCTGCTGTCACAAACGACACATCTCGTGTTGTGCCACTGACGAGTACATCATCGTCGCCACCGGATACTGAAAAACAATATATAATTTAACTACTGGGATTAAACTAAAAGTTGGTCAACGTAAATTACTTAATTTTGTTGATTTCGTGACATAAACTTTTATTGCAGTCGTTCGAAGCGAAAGAGGAGAATGTTATCATGCAACTGACAACACGTATTAAGATTGTAGACGTGTGATAAATGGACGACGAAGAATAGTCGAACACTAGAGTAATAGACATCTTTCTGAAAAATATACACTAGACATTTTACATTGCAGCAACACGAATGGAATTAGATTTTTATGAGCTTAGAACCAAAAAGTTAGTATGTATGTTGCGTGAAAAAATGGAAATATTATTTATGATTGCGACATCAAAAAACTCCATTGCCGAAGTAGTTATTACGCCATACTAATTTTCCATTGATTCTCAGGTCATGAAAACCAGTGATTTACGGCACAGAAAAAAAACAATTAATCTAAGGATATCATGCAAAGTTTTTAGGTCAAGCAATGTTATTGTAAGTAGAGATGATGATAAAAGGGAGAGCAAGCGTAACAAACTGGAAAGAGACGGGTCGTTATATTTCTCGGTTGGCAACGACACGAAGTGCAGACAAATTGTTAAGAGCGTGGACAGTAACAAGTAACGAGGGAGGAACATCGAGACAGAGTGCATCGTGTGGCTGATAACAAGTCTGCACGTACCTCCACACTATCAGTGTACATGTGACTGGACGAAGACATCGCGTCTAATATACATCTAGCAAATATCAGTTGACATTTATTGTTCCTCTCTACACGAATCTGAACGGCTCTAAATATGCGTAAAGTACTAGAAACATGGAAGATACGAATTCAATTTTATCGTCAAGGCACTTGGAAATGTGGAGGAGATTCCGAAGCGATACAAAATTGAGCTGATTCGCTATATGTAAGTTTGTTCGCAGGAGTTTTGCCTGAGCTGTTGTATGCCCATCAGTTCACTCGATGAGTAATAACGTCGAGTGGTGCGCAACTGAAAGTAAAAGAACAAATTCATAACAATCTAAGAAGAAGCATTTCAATTTGCAACTGAAATTAGAAAATTCCTTTTATTTAAGGACTTTTTGAGTAAAGTAAAACTCAATGTCTATTTACTTGTGTTGAGTAAACTCGACGAATACTCACTTGAGATTGTTTGTTGAAACGAAGTTGCGGTTTGTATTTCCGTCGCAACTTTCTCGGGCAGCACACGCACAGAATTCGGAGGAACGCTCTGAAACAAACAATTGCGATCATTGGCTATAATGTTTATATGGTTAACTCTTTATTGGTTCTATTTTCATTCCGAATTTAGCCGTCGTAAGTTTTTGTATTTTGAATTGTTTATTCCATATCAATAGAAAATTACTTTTTCTAGAACTTTTTAGGAACCAACAAAATTTATTTTGACTTACACTATACTTAAGTATTTTGTTGCGTTTCCCGGGCGGCGCGTGTTGCGCCGCCCGGGAAACGCAAGTATACGGTCCGCACGCCGATACGATCGGCGTGATGGAAGTGTGGCCGTGTTTGCATAACTTAGGGTCCCAAGCCAACCTCACCTGCAAGTGGTGCACCTGCCGATCAACGGACGAGGCTCTGGCAAACAAAATGTCCCAATAAGCGGCAATAGGCTCGCCACCTATTACGTGGGATCAAAACACTGGCGAAAAGTGGGCGTTTAATATGCCTCTGCCTACCCCTTCGGGGAAACAGGCGTGAGTCTATGTATGTATATCAATTTGAAAGTCCTTAGGCTTCATATCAATTTTTTTTGTTAGAATAATATAGTGCCTTCTTGCTGTTCACGTTAAATGATCCGTTGATTGAAAGATCTACTTGATAAAACACAATTGGCTGGCTTATGTATTTTAATGCACCGCTTCATTTCTAGGTATACAATGAGACATACTAAGCTGTGCATTTCTATTATAATATGTGTTTTCTTCTACCTTAGTATAGTCGAATTACAGCTTGTATGTGGAAATACACGATAAGGCGCTGTAAATTGAAGAACGATGAACTCCAATTATAACAGCAGCATTTCTACAGAACTGACAGCTCAAAAACCTTTTATTTTACGTACGATTTATTACAAAACGAATTGCAAGAAAATTTATACCTAACTTAGTCTAATTTTATTTGAACTCAACCGATTGCAAATGATTCATCAGTCTAGAAAATTGACCGCCCCATTGTCAGGGGTGCAATATTTCATTGCGGCGCCGAATGAAAAGTAACATCAAACGTGCCTATTTCGTTGTATTAAGGGATTCTCAAAGTAAAAAGAAAAAGTAAAACTTAGTTTAGAGAGCGTGTTTCAAATACAATGTTCAGAAAAACATTCTAGATTTTTTTCTAGAGGAGGATTTTCCAGTAAAAATGTTGCCTTTGAAAAGGAAAATCTAACAAAAGTTACAGTACATAAACCGACTTTAAATATGACATACTAAATCACTCAGAAAGTATTGCGAGAAAAAGTTTTTATATATGTGTGTATTAGTTTTTATTATTTTTATTCAATTAAAGAAGTTGAAATATTGACAGTTGCATCGCAGTTTATACATATTTGCTAATTTAATGTAGGTACGTTAAGAAAAACTTAACTTCTTACCGTAAAAATAGTGACTTGCACAAAGTGAACACAAGGAATCAGCATAAACTAGTGGGCATTAACTACAGTCTACATAAAGTTCGTAACTCATTTGCGGGACTCTGTATACAATTCTTCAACAAATTACCTCTTGAAATAATGAATTTACCTCTGCACAAATTTAAAACCACTATTAGGAATTTTCTTTTAAAAAGGGGTCATTACACTAATATAGAATTTCTAGATGACAAGACATCATGGGGCTAGTTGCTTTTTTAAATTCACTATTATTGTTATTTTTATGACTGTGTTATATATTATTACATGTCAAGCTTTTATTTATTTTATAATAGCTTAAAACCCTGCGCTCCTGCTGCACGACAGGCCAAGGCGACCAAGGCTGTCGACAGCCTCTCCACAGTGACGGCGATGTGTAGTAACACATGGCGCGCCAAAACGGAGGCAAGAGGCGATGCGGAAGGTCGTATCGTCCAGCATGGTACCTATGTTGGACGATGGCAGTGCTTGAAGCCCGACTCCCACTCTCCCACAGCCAGTAGACGAGCACGCTCTGCAGCATTAGACGATGTGCTAATAATATATTTATTAAACTCTCTTCTTAATTAGTAACATGTTAAGTGGAGGTGCCTTGTGAACACTCATGATGTTTGCAGGGTTTGTATATTTTTTATGATTTGTAGAAGCTAGTTTATCAATTTTATCCCTGATCAAATCATTGTTCACTTGTCACCTTTACAAAATTCTTTAGCCGATTGGTTGCTGATACATCTATACTGCTGTCGCTGTAGTGTTTTGTTGTTGTTCTATTCACATATTTTTTTTCACATCCATTTATTTCTAATCAGTGTCGCGAAGTGTTTTGGCTGTGTCAGCAATCATGGTACCACAAATTGTAATATTAAGATACTGATGCAAAAAAAGAGTGGCATGAGTTTCTTCCAGGCTCTTCTCATAGCCCTACCATCCCGAACCGGGTTGTAAAAAAGAAATGACGTTCATAAGTGTTGCTTTTGTAGCCTATATGAATAAATGCGTTAGAATTTGAATTATGCCACTATATTATACTATATTATACGGCAATATTATAAGGCCGCCGATTGTACATACATAAATTGTAGTTTTAAGTTTTTTTAATAATGTACTTTATTTTGGTGTACAATAAAGAATATTATCTATCTATCTATCTATGTATGTGAGGCTGGCCAGTTATAATTTATTTAAAAATATTAAGATTGTCAGCTATCTAGATATTGCCGAAAACCAGCTAGACAAACTTGAGTGCCTTCAAAATCTCTGTATACGATTCATATTTGGACTACGCAAATATAATCATGCTTCACAATTTCGAACACAGCTCAAGTGGTTACCATATATCTTAAAGGACGAATTCCTTCATGATACGCATAACCGTTATTTAAGGTCATCAGAAAACATGAAACTGAAGATGCCGGTACATTCCACAAGCTTTTATGATAAATCATTTTCTGTCACAGCTGTTCGTCTATGGAATGCATTACCGTTACATATAAGACAGGCTCAGACGATAACCAGGTTCAAATCCTTAGTTAAGGAGTACTATCTATCATTATAATATTTCTAGTTTCTTCCCGTTCTACTAAGTATATATGTATTAAATATTATTTATGTATGTATATCTATGTATGTATAAGTATTTATGTATGTGTATGTATATTGTCTTAGTATTATATAACCATTTTTAATATAATATATATCTATATGCATCTTTACTGGTACGCTTACAACTACCATTTCTATCCTACCAATAATATCTCCATCCAAAGGTTGCCTGTTAGAAATCGCTTTTAGCGATAAGGCCGCCCATTGTACTGTATCTTACATATATAAATTTCTGTAACATATTTGTAAAAGTGTACAATAAAGTGTATAATAAATAAATAAATAAATAAGATTACTTCTAAGTAAAAATAGGTACGTTCTAAATTCAAAACTTCCCTCCACATTTTTTGCGAGCTAATTAAAATTACCGTGTCTCAATGAAAACTGGATTTGCCTCGAGAACATTTTCGCGCTATGATTTTTTAGAAATGGAATTGTTTATGAACTGTAATGCTGTTGATATATTTTGCATCACTGAACATTGGCTAAAAAGCAACCAGTTTCAGTAATCGTATAGTAGGAAGCTCGTTTAGCCGGCAGCAAGCAGTACATGGTGGCTCGATGATTTTAATTAATAAGCAACTTAAATTTAAGGAGCGTCATGATATTGTAAGTCTGTTGAGCAAACTATTGAGGTAGCCTGTGTGGAACTGAGGAGATTTATTGTAATAAGTGTATCCAGGCCTCCTTCAGCATTGTATAATAGCTTCGAGCGTATTATGGATGAGATATTAAACAAAGATGCAAAAATAAATAAAAATGTTGTTGTATGCGGTGACTTTAATGTAAATTTATTGGAGAATAGTAATCTTCGTACAAAATTGAAAGCGCTATTTCTATCATATAATCTGAAGAACTTATTTTTAGAGCCCACAAGAGTTACTTCCTCTACATCTACTTGCCTAGATAATATATTTACAGATATCATAGTAAGAGACAAGCAAACTATTAGACAGTTAGACTCAGACCGTTGTGGACAGCAGATCTCCTTTAATGATAACAGTAAGAATGTTTTTAGGCAAAATATAGTTGTAATACCTAAAACTGCAACTGGTTTTGCTAGGTTTCAAAGTAAACTAATGACTAGCTGGTCACTGTTAGATGATGAAGGTGACCCTAATTTGTTATATAATAGCTTTTCAAAGCGTTTTGTACAGAATTTAATTCGGTTTTCACACGAATTGTACGATTACAGTTGGAGGTAATGCAACCTTCTGTGAATGGGCAACAACTGGGCTTTACAAAAGTAGAAAGAAATTGTATGAACTACATGATGAGAGAAACTTTAATTAAAGTGAACAATTTCAGGATTATGTTAGAAAGTATGCTAGGATATTTCGGAAACTTTGCAAGAAAGCTAAGTCTTTTTACCTGAGTTCAAGGATTAGAAGTAGTGACAATAAAATGAAAATGACATGAAACATAATAAACAGCGAGACTGGGAAAGTGAAAAGTAAAAGTTCAAAATTTAGTTTGAAAATTGATAACGACACTATTACATCAGACTCAAAAGTTGCATCGGCGTTTGAAAGTTTTTTTATTGATATCCCCGTTATTACTACTAGATCTTTGGACTCATCAACCAATGCAGCGTAATCTCTTTTAAAAGAAAACATGAGTACAACCTATAGTAATTTCTCATTTCAGTATATAAATTCAAATGATGTTATAAAAGTTTTTAATACTATAAATTTCAAAAAGACTGCAGACTTGTGGGGAAATTCCGTTACTATTACCAAGTCCATTATTGCTTTAGCTACTAACAGATTAACTTTAATATTTAATAAGTGTATTGACTGTGGTGTATTTCCTGATCTTATGAAAGATAGCAAGGTAATACTTTTGTACAAAGCAGGTAGCACATCAGACCCCACCAACTATAGGCCAATTTCTGTGCTGCCCACATTTAGCAAAATTTTCGAGAAGTTGATTCTAGACCTAACTGCAAAGTTATTTTAATAACAACGAGCTTCTACATTCTCAACAATTTGGTTTTACAAAGGGGCGCTCCACGATCGATGCCGGTGTTGAGCTTGTAAAACATATCTTTGATGCCTAGGAGGATTCACATGATGCTTTAGGTGTCTTCTGTGTTTTGTCCAAGGCCTTTGATTGTGTAGAACATGATACATTGATCAGGAAATTATATCACTATGGTTTAAGTAGTTCTGCTCTGCATCTTCTTACTTCATATTTGAGTAATAGGATTCAGAAAGTTGATGTCAACGGAACGCGTTCGCATGGGTCTGTAGTCAAAATGGGCGTCCCACAGGGTTCAATCCTCGGTCCTTTCTTATTTTTAGTTTATATTAATGACTTACCACACCTCGTTAATGACAAGCACGGGATAGTACTGTTTGCTGATGATACCTCACTCTTATTTAAATTAAAATTAAAGGTGCCGTGTGGTTGACGGCATAGAATACAAGTGTCACCACCCCCTATCCTCCCGTGGGTGTCGTAAGAGGCGACTAAGGGATAACACGATGCAAATACCATCTTTGCGTAGAGACGAAAAACTCGACATCAAACCCTATACGACTGCCTCGTTGGTCTCGCGGCATAAATGTGCGCGTGGGATCGGGAGGTCCCGGGTTCGATTCCTGGGTCGGGCAGTGTTATTGGGTTTTTCTGTCACGAAATTCTCAGTAGCAGCACGGAGTCTGGAAATATGCCCGGACCGGCAATAGGCTCGCCCCTTATTACGTGGGACTAAAGTATATCTGGTGAAAAGTGGGTGTAGAAATACACCTCTGCCTACCCCTTCGGGGATAAAAGGCGTGACGATATGTATGTATGTATGTATGTATGTATGTGTATGTATGTATGGATTTAAATTAAAACGACAGCAAATTGATATGGACGATGTAAACATTGCTATCTCAAAGGTGGTTCGCTGGTTTGAGGTTAACAACCTGCTTTTAAATAGACTTAACACTAAATGTATTCGATTTTTTATGCCTAGCGTCAAACAAGTGAACACCTCAGTAAAGGTTAAGGATGATGTGTTGGATCTTGTGGATAGCACCAAATTTTTAGGCATTATACTAGATTCTATGCTGCAATGGGGACTACATATTAGTAAATTGTCGAATAGACTCAGCTCTGCAGCATACGCAGTCAGAAAAATTCACCAGTTAACTGACATTGACACTGCCAGGCTTGTATATCATAGCTATTTTCATAGTATAATGTCATACGGTATTCTCTTGTGGGGAAATGCTGCCGACATTCAGACCATCTATGTTCTGCAGAAAAGAGCTATTCGAGCAATTTATAATTTGGATTATGGGGCTTCGTTAAGGAATAAATTCTAGGAAATAAACATTTTAACAGTTGCAAGCCAGTACATTTATTCCAACCTAATGTATTTATTCCAAAACAAGGCCTCATACTCAAAGAAAAGTGATATCCACAAGTTGAATACTAGAAATAAGAGTAAGCTAGTAGTGCCGGCTACCCGGCTAGAGAAAATAAAAAAATCTTTTAAGGCCAATGTGTGCGCTTTTACAATAAAGTGCCAAGCAATATTCAAAATTTAAGTTATAATAAATTCAAAAAGATTATAAAACGTAAACTTTGTCAAAAAGGGTACTATTCAGTGCTAGATTATATTGAAGATAAAAATGTTTGGGAGTAATTTGCCCGGTCCCACAGGCTACTTGTGTTTGATTCGTGTTAAGTTTCATGTGAGTGTGAGTTATTGTGTCTATATAATGCTAGTTTAGTACTTTTATATTAAAAGCCTTATTAATTGACAACAACATTATAGACACATCAGCTCATATACCTATGAAAAATTCAATGTAGTTACTAAGTTTTTAAATTGTATAGAATAGAAAAGAGTGAAGAGTGAACAAGACGTAGAAAAGAGTGGCCCGGAGTTTCTTGCCTGACTCTTCTCACGAGGCTCTACTTTCTGAACAGGCATTTTTTTCAATGCTCAATATGTTAATATGCATTTAAAGTTACTTTTTTATTTTTTTATTTGTATGACTTTCTGACGTGTCCAAAAAATTTTTAAATTTTTATGGAAAGAAACATATTTGAGTTTGAGTTTGAGTTTACGATTTTAAGTGTCGCCTGAAACCAGACGAATCGTACGATAAACTTCAAATGGCATTCATGGAAGAAGGCCCTTCTAAGTGCAACCGTGTATCGTTGGTATAATGAATTTAAGCGCGATCGACTAACTTTGGGGGATGAAGAAAGAAGTGGTCACCCTTTGACGGCTGTTACGGAAGAAAACGTGCTAGCAGTGAAAAATTTGATTCAAGAAATAAACCAATTACACACCAGGAGCATCAGCATATACTGCAGATTGGATCAGGAAGCCTTCACGTGATTCTACACGTGCATCTACGGGTGCAGAGGATAGTTTCACGCTGGGTGCCGCACAATCTCACCGATGTTCAGAAGCAGGCAAGGGTGGAATGGTGCCATGATATGATAGAAAAATTTGAAGCAGACTCGTCTCGGCGTGTTTACGACATCGTTACAGGTGATGAATCCTGGATTTATCAATACGATCCAGAAACAAAGCGCCAGTCGACGGTTTGGGTGTTTCAAAACGAATCAACGCCTACCAAAGTAAAGCGACCTTGAAGCGGGGCGCAGATTTTGATTGCGAGCTTTTTCAATTTGACTGGCCACTTGGTGTCTATTCCTTTACGAAACCAAAGAAGCATTAACGCCGAATGGTATACTACCAAATGCTTGGCAGAAGTAGTCTCTGTTGTGAGCAACAAGCGACCAAACACAGGGCTCCCCGGCCTACTGCTCCACCACGATAATGTGCCCGCCCACACCGCAATCAAAACGAGGGACTTCCTAGACAGCACACCGGTCAAACTCCTGGGTCACCCTACTTACAGCCCTGACCTAGCACCGTGTGACTTCTTCTTATTCGTAAAAATTAAAATCTGCTTAAAGGGATACAATTTTCGTCGCGGAATAATGTGCTCTCAGCGTTCGCGCAGGCTGTAAACGAGGTCTCTGCGGCGGACTGAATAAAGTGTTTGGAAAACTGGTTCAGACGCATGAAACTTTGTATAGAGACTGGTGGAAAGTACTTTGAAAAGATGTAATAAAAATATATTTACTTATAGAAAATATTTTTTAGTGTCGCAAAACTTTCTGAGTGTCCCACGTAGGTCCATATTTTTCAATTACTTTACCGAACTTACAAAAACTTACACTAAAATGAACCTATTCAAAGAAATATTGCAATGCGACTTCTAGTTTTCAAACAGCCAAATACAAACGTATATACACATGTGAAAGTAGCAAATCTCTGTATTGATTTTACTTAATTATGTTATGATTAAAAAACAATATTACATGACCGTGACCATGCCAGACTTTTATCGTGGGCAGTAATTACGCTTAGACCCTTAAAACAGAATAAAAATATTATGGAACCTTTTTTTATATTTGTAGTATTCTAATGAAAATAAAATTATTTGGAGATCTTACTGTGATAGCCAATTTATCCCAAGATGCAAACATCCCACCATACTGTTACTGTGTACATTTAATGAAAATGTATTTAACAATTTCGGATCCGTGTGGTGACGGATTAAGAATACGAAATGTCACCACCCCATATCATCCCATGGGTGTCGTAAGAGCCGACAGAGGGAGCATATTATGCAGAGAACAGCACTGTAAGAGAAGGAAAACTTGATACAAACCCTATGCCAACCCGTTTGGCCAGCGTGGTATAGTAGGCCAATTCCTCCTTTCAAAGGAGAAGCCTAGTCCAGCAGTGGACTGTTAAAGGCTGATGATGATGATTTAACAATTTCAAATCTTAATATATAAAATCCTTGCGTTACTGACTGACTGACAGACACGCTACAGCCGAAACTATTGGGCGCAGGAAGCTAAAATTTGGCATGTATCTTCCTTGTGGACCGTAGGGGTGCACTAAGAAGGGATTTCCCGAAATTCCCACGGGATCGGTCAAACCGGTTAAATTTAAAAAAAAATGCAGGCATAGCTGCTGGCGTCCTCTAGTATAAATATAAAGAGTATTTGTACAAATGTACTTACACACACAAGGTTTTTTTTTGTTTTGTTTTTCGTGTGAGTGTGTGGCCAACTCTGGTGTCGGAGTTTTCAGACCGCCCAAAGGCCTCCGACATGGCCTAACGACCCTTATCCATAGACAAGAGCCGGGACCGACAGCTTTACGTGCCCTCCGAAGCGCGGTAGCGCTCAGATGAAAATGCCACACACGGTCACCCATCCAACTGGTAACCTGTACAAGCGTTGCTTAACTTTGCCGATCTGTTACGAACGGCAAGCCAAGTCTCGCTATGAGCGCTACAAAACTTACATAGGAAATGTTTACACAAGGTAAACATTTCCGATGTAAGCTCAACATTGTATAGAAAACCTATTTAGTGGTAGCTGTGGCAAGTAAGCATTTGTGGCAAATGTACAGCGTAGACCGCACCATATTATGTAGAAACTCGAAAGGCTAGCATTACTGAGGTTTAATATACCAACTGAGTCTAGCTCATTTAGGATGATTACCACAATTCTAGAGTGAAAGTTGAAAATCTAGAGAGGGTAGAAAGACTTCATCGTAATTCACTTTTCCGTTCCAATAGGCTGGAGGGGATTCGATTAAAACTGGCGGTAAAACAGTTTTATAACAACTGAGACACAATTTAATAGTTGGTTACGACTTAAACATTTTAAGTGGGCGCCAGTTATGATTTTTTTGGTTTAAAGGAAAAGAGCTTTTGACCTTTTCAAGTAAAAGTTTATTGTGAATATATCTTTATTGATAAGCTTTGTTTAGCATTTGAGGAGTTATTATAAAACGTTTATAGTGTATTTTGGAAGTTTCAAAGTTCATTGTGGGAGGTAAAGTTTGGTATTTCAGAATGGAAACTAAATTTGCCTTCCAGTGTTAAGAATATCGTTTAATCTCTATTCAAATAGAGTTACAAGTAAGCTAATGTTTAGTTTTAGCTATTCTGGGCCCGATTAGTGTGACTAATAGGATAAATCACTAAAGAGTAAGGGCCTTATTACAAATCAAGGACTGTAATCTAGATATATTATGTACGCCTTGATTTGTACTAAATGTAGACCTTTGAAAGAGGCTTTTATAGAAGGTATATTTCATGACACTGTTCCAATTCTATGTATCTAATAAAAATGCTTAGCAGTAATTTGCATTGCTTCATGTATAATAACTGTTATACAGATAAGATTAAACTAAGCTTTGAACTATATTTAGTCCTTGCAATAAGGTATTGCCCTTACAAATAAATGAGTAAAACGCAAACATATTTCGTGTGTAGAAACCACAATACATTACTGACCATTTCATCAATGGCAGTCAAGTAGAACCAACCAGTCCCGAGAATTAACTTTCAAAAAGCGGTAAAGCTCATTTGATCGTCAATATTTACCCTTTGTTTACTTATAATATTAGTGATGTTTGCTTACTTGTAATCTTCGCGTTATCGATTAAGGAACATCGTTTGTATATCTATTTACATTGTTTGTTTGTTAGTTAGTCCTTGAGGACGAAACTGTTGACCTCGTTTATAATATTAGGGTGGAAAACTCTTTACGGATCAAGGAACAACAACAAGATGCCACAATAATTGTTACGAATTATGAATGTAAGCATCACCCTAAAAGATCATGATTTGATTAATGTACGTGTTGAGAAAATATTCTCATTATCTTCGATACGATCTTTAAAAGTAATCGAGGACATAAACTCACAGACCATCACATCGACTGCAAACGACTCAAAATATAATCAGAAAGAAGGTTGAGGCATTGATGGCGTTTAAGAATTACTTCTGAAGCAGGTGTAGTAATCGCATAACCTACTGGTTCGATATACACAACTACAGAGCGGCCTGCATGACTCTAAATCTTATTTCAAATTCAGCCGTCTCTAATATCATTACAGATTAAAATAGCAAACCAACTCCCTCTCAAATGAAATCGCCTACCAAATCCATTAATTAATATAATCTAGTTATAAAACGTCGTCGTCGAATTGTCCAAACAAGACGCGCCTCGACAGCCATGAGTCCGAGATGTATTTCAATTAATGTGAAGCTACGGGGATATTGCCAAAGCAAAACAGGCCACGGACAGATTATTAAAGTTCACTTGTCAAGATTTGTAAGACATATTATCTTGTAAAGCGACAATTTCAGCGTCTAGAAGCTTTAGGACCGGCGTAGGTACTTAGCGAAGCGCAGAGCAGCGCGTTTTTTACTGTCCAAATATTATCAACATTGTTCTCATCTATATAACTTCCAAACGACTGCACCAAATTGGATAAATCTTCGTTATTGTTAGGAGAAGGTTAAAATAAATGAAAAGAAAATAGCAAACAAATATGGTGGTACAAAGTTCTCCGGCTCACCTAGTTACAAAAACTGTTCAAAATCAGTTAACAAAACTATGTATACAACTCGCACGCGCACACACAAACAACGATTATGTATCACACAAAATAAATTAGCGTCTAATTCTCTTAATCGCGTCTTAATTGCGTCTAATTAACTTATTTAAGGTATGGTATAACTTCCACAAGACGGCGCTGAGCTCTCATTAGTCTCTCCGCGACCACGTTCGGTGCAAGACGGTATTTATACGGTATAAATACCTATTTTTTTCCGACGTTTCGCTCGTCTTGCACCGAACGTGGTCGCGGAGAGACTAATGAGAGCTCAGCGCCGTCTTGTGGAAGTGCGGGTTTCGGCACCTACCCTCACTTGGTCTTTATATAAGGTCGCAATGTCGGTACTCCGAAGCACTACACTACGCGTCTACACCCTGTTGAGATTTATCACTGCGGCGGTGTTTACATTTGCTGATGACTGGATTCCAAGTTGCCAATAGTCTATATCCATCCCCCCGGTTGAAATAGTTATGCTTTTTGATTTCTACCGCTTCACGTACTAGCAGCGATAGCTGAGTGGAGAGACCAACAGACTGCTACGCAGAGGGTCTCGGGTTCGAATCCACGGCACGCACCAATGACTTTTCGAAGTTAAGTGCGTATTTGACGTTAACTCGATGTCGCGCGCGAGTGCGGACGTACGTGCGCTGCAACGCGCACTAAAAGTTATTATTATAAATGTATTTAGCGGCTATACCTACACGCCGCCCGATACTGTAGCTATGAGTTGTTCACAGCAACTCATAGCCAACGAGCTGTTGGCATTCATTCAACATGCCATCGACACCATGGACGAGGTCAGCATTCTGCAGATATGCAGGTCCAACTTCAAGGAAGACGATATCAGGCTGGTAAAAAGCTACTGTATCAGACGCTGAACAAGTTGGATCAGATGCCGTCTCGGCGAAGGGATGGAACCGAGAAAAGCATCCAGGACATCATCTCCTTATTGAAGGTGACCGACCCTGACGACGTGCCTACTTTTGTGGCGAAGGATCTGCATAAGCTGCCGCCCGTCACATTCGACCACGTCGACGTAACCAGGCTGTTGAAGGACATAACATCTCTAAAATCCAGCCTGGCCGAGGTGCAGTCCAAGTTAGAGAAGTCGGACAGCACCATAAGCGAGCTACGTGCAGAGGTAGTGTTTTTACGTAACGCTATTTCTATAAATAGCTCGCCCAACGCTAACGTCAACACACAACGCGGGGCTCAAAATGCATCGATCGGCAGTTTGGCGTCAGCGAATTTGCTTGCGTCGCCTGCCGGCGGCAATGCACTCGCCGCGTGTACTGTTGCTGACTTCGAGTCATCGACACCTGTCAAGGTTGTGACGAATGTGGATGCGACAAAATCTAAAGCTGCTTATGCCGATGTTATTGTCAAAGGCAAGAAGAAGGAAAATCGGCAGGAAAATAAAGGGGGTAAACAAGAGCGTCGTGAACACTCCCATCACAAGATCGTGGAACTGAGAGTCCCAGAAAAGGAAACGTGCGACAAGGACGGTTTCATCAAGGTTGAGAGGAAGAAGAAGAATAAGCCTACTTGTCGAAATCTTTGTGGTACCGGGTTAGCGGGACCTAACATGCTGCTGCGTCCCGCAGTACCAACCACACTGATCTACGTGTCCCGGCTGCATCACTCTACAAAGGATGAAGAGGTCGTGGAGTACCTACGCACGAAGACCAAATGGACCTTTAGAGTCGAGAGATTGGAGTCGCGCCATAATACGAACTCCAAGTCGTACGTGGTTCGGGTGCCGACTCATCGTCTTGAGACTTTCCTAAAGGAAGAGTTTTGGCCGAAGGGTGTTGTTTATCGGCGTTTTCATGGGAGGTTACGAAATAACACGCAGCCTAACATGAAAACGGTCTAAACAACAACACGCGTCTACTTTAATTAATTATTATGAAATTATTGTATATAATATGTTAGTCTTTAAGGTATGTATCTATGGGTTTTTTTACCTGACAATAAATGATTTATTATTATTATTAAATTGCTAATTATCGCTTGCTAATCGGTGAAGGAAAACATCGTGAGGAAACAAGCATGTCTGAGAGTTCTGCATAATGTTCTCGAAAGACATGTGAAGTCTGCCAACCCGCACTTGGCCAGCGTAGTGGACTATGGCCTTACCCTTCTCATACTGAGAAGAGGCCCGTGCCCAGCAGTGGGACAGTAAAGGGCTGACGATGATGATGATATTTCATAACACAGGCATGTCTTTATAAATCAAATTTTCCGATCGCACATAAACAAGGTGAATAAAATAAAATATCAATCCAATAATCACGTATGTACACGTGAAATTATATATGACACCCGCCGTGAAATCATATATGGAGATATGAAATTCATTTACATTAATTCACTCATTGATATGATCATCTTTCTGATTTTCTTATGGTTCGCGTATGTCCAAATGAGGTTGATAAGGTAGGAATTTCAATACGTAACCTTATTAATTATTTTGTACGGCAGCTTTGTACCAGGCATATCTACTGAAAATACAAATTCAAAAAGGCAGTATGATGGAAAGAATAAAGGATATTATTAAGCGTGTTTGCACATATACATTACCTTGTATATTTATCCTGAAGGGTTGGCACGTCGTGAGAGTCTCTGAGACGCTTTCTGATGACGTCGATGAATCGAAACGCTCAATGCGACAGACATTGGCGAATAAAACGAAGTCTAAACTGAGAAGATTACCTCACACGCAGTAGTAAAGAAGGACGATCCATTATTTTATGTGGTGTTTTAATAAGGTCTTTGTTTAAAACATCTTATAGAATCAGTATTATTTTAAACCGATAAGTTTTATCGACAGAATATGCTGAAAAATGAAAAGATATTTATCCTAATATAATTATACTATTGCATTCCATGTTGTGACGTTCACTACCCAATTTCATTCCGTGGGTGTCGTAAAAGATGACAAAGGAAATTGCAAAAAGCGAATAATATCTCTGCGAAGAGATGGAAAACTTGAAACCAAAGCCAAATACCAGCTCGTCTGGCCAGCGCGGTATAATAGGCCTAATACCACCCAATGAGCGCACTAACGAATAAAAGGCCCCAGTTCCCGGTGGTACCACTGTTCGCAACTACGGTAGCGGTCGCGGTAACAGCGGGGCAGGGGGTGCTAAGAATCTCCGGGCTACGGCAAACGGCTACCACAAGAACCTGACCCTGGCTACGTACACTGGATGCTCTCTACGGCTGGACCAACACATCACCGAACTCGAAGTAGAACTAGGTCGTATAAACTGGCATATATTGGGGTTGCCTGCAGTCTGAAGACAGGGGGAGGAAACGATAATGCTTGAGTCAGGCAACCTGTTCTACTTTCGAGAAGGCGATCAGTCCTCTCAGGGCGGTATCGGTTTCCGCGTTAACAAATCTCTCGTTAACAACGTTGTAGAATTCAGCAGTGTGTCGATACGAGTAACGTATCTCATATTAAGGATCACCGACAGGTACTCCCTGAAATTGGTACAGGTAAGGTAAAGGCTCCTAATACCGAGGTATTTCGTGACATTTGGAAGCAAGCAGGAAAAATAAGCATTTGTAAATATTTTAGCCTATGTAAAAATATTATTTCAGCTAAAATGGACATTAAATTTTGTATAACTTTTATTATTATGTGACTTTTCAAAAGATTTATTCATGAAAAAAAATAGTTTTATAGTAAAGTCGATTTTCCCTAATTCCGAGGTATTTTCAGGCTTGAAACCTAATACCGCGATAGTCAGTTCCTAATTCCGAGGTAGAATAAAAAGGAGTTAATTGGCTCCGTACAGCAATTTTATAAGTTAAATAATAATAGTAAAATAGTAGTGCTATTTCTTGAAAAGGAGTTTTTAAATAAAATAATAAATGTTTTAAAAAGTTTTATTAAATTTCAAGTAGATAGTTTACTTATTCTAAATTATTAAGGACGCGTTTACGCTTGTATCAAAAAACCACATATTTCCGGTACATTTTACGACAATTTTAGATAATAACTAATAAAACTAATGATTACGATTAATTGATTACTTTTTATCTATAAATCAATTTGAAAATAAATAAAAAATATTTAATTAATATTAATGTAAAATCGATTCGAAACGGCCTCTTAAATCAAAAATAGGCATATACTGCTATTTTTGGATACAATTTTCTCTCTATTTTTACATTTATTTAGATTTTCAAAGATAGAATAGGGTAGTAAATATAGTCAACTCAAAAACAATTTGATTTTTTTTTTCAAAATATTGTAAATTGACTCAAAAAAAGCAAAAAATCATTTTACATTTTTCTTTTATTTTGCTCGCATACGTGTGTCATATGTGGCAATAAGGTTCGTTTTATTTAGCCACTTTCTTGATTTATATATCCAAATTCTGCAATGAGATCTCAGTCTGCGCTTGAGCGCCGTCGGGAGTGGACTCTATGTCGTTTGTCGCTGCAGCCCGAAGACGAAAAAAGAAATATACGACTACAAAATATTCGCTAAAATCAATTTGATACTTCTCGTATTCTGTGCGAATTACGTACAAGTAAATTTCTTTTGTATAAATGGACATTATTACTTTATTTTCTGCGTTATGTTGAGTCAGGATATATTTCGGTATTTAGATATTATTTTGTTTCTTGCGTTGAAATCTGGTAAGATAATCTGGACTGATGTTCATACAAAATGAGCCCAAACTCGGTATGCCTAGCTCTACTCACATATGAATACCAGCAAGAGTGATCGAATAACCCTGGAAGGTTACTTCATAAGTTCCAGTGGTAGGGTCACTTATGTACAAACAAAATGAGCCCAAACTCGGCATGCCTAGCTCTACTCACATATGAGAACCAGCAAGAGTCATTGAATAACCCTGAAAGGTTACTTCATAAGTTGCAGTGGTTGGGTCTCTTATGTACAAACAAAATGAGCCCAAACTCGGCATGCCTAGCTCTACTCACATATGAGAACCAGCAAGAGTCATTGAATAACCCTGAAAGGTTACTTCATAAGTTGCAGTGGTTGGGTCTCTTATGTACAAATAAAATGAGCCCAAACTCGACATGCCTAGCTCTACTCACATATAAGAACCAGCAATAGTCATCGAATAACCCTGGAAGGTTACTTCATAAGTTTCAGTGGTAGGGTCTCTCATGTACAAACAAAATGAGCCCAAACTCGGCATGCCGAGCTCTACTCACATATGAGTACCAGCAAGTGTCATCTAATAACCATGGAAGTTTACTTCATAAGTTTCAGTGGTAGGGTCTCTTATGTATAAACAAAATTAGCCCAAACTCGGCATGCCTAGCTCTACTCACATATAAGTACCAGCAAGAGTCATTGAATAACCCTGGAAGGTTACTTCATAAGTTGCAGTGGTTGGGTCTCTTATGTACAACCAAAATGAGCCCAAACTCGGCATCCCTAGCTCTACTCACATATAAGAACCAGCAAGAGTCATCGAATAACCCTGGAAGGTTACTTCATAAGTTCCAGTGGTGGGGTCTTTTATGTACAAACAAAATGAGCCCAAACTCGGCATGCCTAGCTCTACTCACATAAGAGTACCAGTAAGACTCATCGAATAACCTTGGAAGGTTACTTCACTAGTACCAGTGGTAGGGTCTCACTAAAACATATAAAATGAGCCCCAACCTGGCATAACTAGGTCTACTCTTTTATGAGTTCCAGTCGCAACACTTGAATGGGATGGTATACCATCAGTCCACTTAATATTACCAGATTTCAACGCAAGAAACAAAATAATATCTAAATACCGAAATATATCCTGAATCAACATAATGGAAAAAATAAAGTAATAATGTCCATTTAGGTATATAAAAATAAGAAACTTATTTGTACGTAATTTGCACAGCCAGGCCTATAACACATAGATACATATCATAAAAAATTCTAAGTCTCAAAGTTATTTAGTTGAACTTCATTTCCGCAAATTACCGTACGTAGTACGTACTGTTGCCGCCGTGTCGCTGTAGTGACGCGATTTTGTACCTACTAATTTTGTAAACGCGTCCTTAATAACACACATATTCACATATTCAATTTGAATATATCTTAGTAGGTAGGTATCAAGAAAATCCAAAATGCGGCTAAGCGCAAACGCTAAATTATAGCGGGGCGGCCGGCGCGTGTATAAAGGATTCCGATATGGCGCGACAGTTTTGGTTTAAGGAACCCTAAAATACTATTTTTTGTTGCCATACCTCGGTATAAGGCTCTATGGTGATCCTTATACGGAGGCATACCCTTGGTATTTGGAGCTCATAGAGCCTAACACCGAGGTATACAAAAATCCTACCTCGGAATTAGGAGAAATTCCTGTAATTTGTAATCCTAATTCCGACCCATAAAAATTCGGCCGTATAAATAACTTATTCAATTCTTACTGCTTTCAACATTTCTGTGATTGAAAAGTGTCAATAACAGTCAAAATCTGTACAAAATAATTACATTTTACTAGACTAAAGAGCTACTTCTTATTTAGGCATTTCTAAGAAAATGTTGTTTTCTGGATCATGTTTAACAACATTTAATAAGATTTCTATCCAATAAAACATACCACGGAATTAGGTTTTTACTTCGAAAGAATATTAATAATTTTAAATGAACAAACGCCTCATTAAAAAAAATATTGTATTAAAAGTAATAAGCGAATACGATGTAGTGTTTCTCCTATTACCGATGGTACCACCGAATTAGGAGCTACGCTTAAAAAACGTACCCTAACTCCGTGGTATTTTGTTTTATATTTTTAGATACTAAAACAATTTAAAACATAAATTATCTTGATAATAATGGCAAGTAAAATAACACAAAATACTGACAAATTGCTTACCTTCAACGACTTATGTTAAAATCACAACAAAAACTTACGTTAAAAAAATGAGCTCACTTACCTAACAGGAACCGTGTTTATATGAAAAAACCACTCGCGTCGACGCCGTGGCAGAGACTGATTGATTTTAGCTAGTTGCTCCGGGGTTACACTTACAAATTTCACGTGTGTGAGCAAGTTTGAAACATGAAATGAGCGAGTCCTGTTTTTAAGTAGTTACATAATAACATTTAAAAGATAAGAGCGAAAACAAAAATACCTCGGAATTAGGAGCCGATTTTGACTACCTCGGTATTAGGAGCCTTTACCTTATATGCCCCGACCTTGACATACTGCAATGACATAGTCGAAGCCATGTATGAGGATATTACTAAGGCTGGAGCAGCTGTGTCTATTATACAAGACTCAGGTTCGCCTCTGCGTGGAATACTGCTCTCATGTCTGGAACGGCTCCGCTCAGTACCTGCTAGATGCCCTTGATAGGATGCAGCGGCGTGCTGTCCGTATCATAGGTGACCTTGAGGCTACTAAGACCCTTGAATCTCTGCAATTACGCAGGGACGTAGCCTCAATGGCTGTCTTTTACCGATTGTATCACGGTGAGTGTTCAGAAGAACTCTTTCAACTCATCCCACCCTCTCCTTTCCTATCCCGAACAACACGTGCCGGGTTAAGGTGCCACCCTTATAGGGTAGATCAGATACCGTCACGTACGAAAAGGTTCGATACATCTTATCTTTGCCGTACCATAAAGATGTGGAACTCACTGCCAGCTCACGTGTTTCCTTCCTCCCTTGATCCTGGGTCCTTTAGCGGGGCGTGAAAAAGCATCTCTCAAGGCCGTCAAAGTGAGGGCCGTCATATGACATTGCTTAACCAGCAATTGGGGATGGTGGCCTTCCCAATAGGACTTCACTGTCAGCTTACCATCAGGCAGCGTGAAGTCAATTTGACAGGTTCTTTCTAATAAAAAAAAAAGAAAGGCTCTACATCATACCACCAAAACACACTACAGCGTTATTATGGGGGATTTTAATGCCAACGTGGGAGTACAAGAACGCGGCAAAACGAAAATCGGATCCTATGGCGTGGGCCGCTGAAATTACAGGGGGCAAATGCTGGTCAACTTTCTGGAGACACAAGGGCTCTTCTAAATGAACTCCTTCTTCAAGAATAAGCCTCATAGAAAGTGAACATGCTGAAGCCCCGATACTGTGACAAGGAACGAGATAGACTTTATCATGTCTGATCGGAAGTATATATTTAGAGACGTCTCAGTGATCAACCGGTTTAATACCGGTAGCGATCACCGACTTGTCCGAGGCACTCTAAATATAAACTTCAGAGCTGAGAGGCTTCGCATGATGAAGTCTACTCTTAGACCTACTGCACCTCAGCTAGCAGTAGGATCCGAAAAGTTTCAACTGGAACTTTAAAACCGTTTCAGACTGCTGAAATCCCATGCCACTGTTGACGAGAAAACCGACGCTGTGGTCAAAACGCTACAGGATGTCTCGAGGGGTGTTTCCCGGAAAAAGCCTTAACTAGCAAAGTAAACTCTCGCTCGAGACTCTCGAACTTATGACGCAAAGAAGGGGAATGTCATGTGCGCAGACGTCTTCGACGGATGGAAGAAACCTAATCCGGAAGATCCGGAAGCTGGTGCGATGTGACCTCCAACGTTTCAATACCCGATTCTGTTTAATCGCGCCATTACGGCTGCGATGGAACAGAATCGAGGCACCAAGGTCTTCGCTCGCCAGTTTGGTAGAACTCATCTGTCGAAACTCAATAACGTGGATGGTAAAACCGTAATCGCCAAGTTTGAGATTCTCACTGAAATTGGGAGTTTCTACAAGAACTTGTACGCATCACGGATACCTAAACCCACGAGACCCAGCGATGATGACCACAGAGCCCAACTCACGCGCCATTACTCGGAGGACGTCCCTGATGTCAACCAGGGCGAGGAAAGAATGGCCCTCGAGCAGCTTAAGAACAACAAGTCTCCAGGGGATGACGGAATCACCACAGAGCTCTCCCCACTCTTTGCTGTCCCACCTGCTTTTAAGAAAAAAGCAGGTGGGACAGCAGATCTGAAAGAGCTGCGAGCCTCTTTAATTTTGTTATCCACCAAGGCCTAACACCTCAGGCGTGGAGTGGGAGTGCAGTGGTTCTGTTTTTCAAAAAAGGTAACAAAACCTTGCTAAAAACCATAGACCCATTTCACTCCTGAGCCACGTCTACAAGTTGTTCTCGAGAATCCTAACAAACCGCCTCCCCAGAAAACTCGACGATTTCCAGCCATCAGAACAAGCCGGGTTCGAAAAGGCTACAGCACCGTAGACCACATCCACTGTTTGGCATATTGTACAGAACACCAACGAGTACAATCAGCCGCTGTCTTTTGGGATTAAGGGTCCAAAGAACCTAACACAACCTATTTAGTTACTGGAATTACAGTCGGACTTAACCCTAGGCACTCGAAAGCAAAGAAATCATTATTAGTCTAGTGAAACATTAGTTGAAATAAAATTAGTGCATTTAAAAATACGGTCAAATGACATTATTTCAAAGAAATAAATATCGGGTAAAAGTCGGGGTGCCCTAAAGTCCCGATTGCATCCAATTTCTCCTGATATAACAACCGTTACACACCCAATGTGGATGGCAAATGATGTTATGGCATATGATCATTATGGCATGTAATTAAGGCTCGACCGAGATGGGTTTTTTGTTCTCGGCCGAGACCGAGACCGAGACCGAGAATTAAATAATATCTCGGCCGAGACCGAGAGCTGAGACCGAGAAACGATAAAACGCAGAAAAAAACATTTAAATGCTGTTATATTTTTAATACAGTACTAATTGTTTAACAAAATTAACCGTTTTAATAATCGAAGTTAAATAACATTATATTATAACATAAAAAAAGCAATTTTTCACCATTTTCGCCCTTCAAAGAGTGTCGCCTCTCGTCATACAATTGTCCAGCTTTGCTAAACAGTTGTTCACTTGCTACGCTAGTATGCAGCGCAGATAAAAACTTATTTGCTGCAGGCCTAAGCACCTTATAAGGTGACGAAAACCAATACTCAAAAAAATTAGCATTTCTTTGCAGTCTTGGCTCTCTAAGAAAGTTTTCTAAAGCTATTTCGATCATAGAGCTTGAACTGTATTCGTGATTGGTCATTGGCTTGTCTTCCAGCTCAATGGAATCATGAGCTGCCCATAAGTTGGATTGATTTGTTGCAGCCATGTTTGATGAGTTAGTTGAAGATGCCCATGTCGTCTCACGAGAATCTGATCCTACATTTTCATTGAGAGTGAGTGTCTCGATAATATGAAGCTTGGCTGAGTTAATTTCGCTTTCAGTTAGATATTTGGTTTTAAACCGTGGATCGATCAGTGTTGCAGTAACTAATGGCAAACAACTTTTAACGAATGAAAACCGCTTATTAAGTGCATTCAGTAGCTTGCTCTTCATCGTCTCTGCGTGATTTTCATTATCATCTTCCTGCTGGTCATTAAAGGACTGAGTGTTTTGTACTGGCGCCAATTTTCCATTTAACATTGCCACCAACGGTATTACCACTGATACACAGGACGAGTCGGAAGAGATATCCAACGTGGCTTGGTAAAAGCATTGCAAAACCTTCACTATATCTTTCATTAAATTCCATTCATCACTGTTAATTTCCAGTATGCCTCCTTTTTCAATGCGGTATAGGTTCAAAGCATTTTTTTGCTCAAGCAGTCGTTCCATCATTAAGTAGGTACTATTCCACCGAGTTTCGACATCTTGAAAAAGCGCATGCTCCGGCAAATTTAAGGTTTTTTGAAAGGTACTTAAATGTCTTCGAGCTTGTTCACTCCTGTGAAAATGGCCGACTACTTTATGCCATTTTTTTATCAGCGTTTCGACTTCTGCGACCGAAAAAATGGCATCATGTATCGTCAACTGCAGAGTATGAGCAACACAACCCAACGATGTGAATTCAGCTACTCGAGTGGCGCGGACCATGTTGCGAGCGTTGTCTCGTACAGCCAAGTGAACTTTTGTTGCGATGTTGTAAGTTTCGGCAATTTCTTTGAGTTTTTCTGCTATATAATCGCCAGTGTGATCATTTTCCAGAACAGTCGCAGCCAGCACCACTTTGAGGCGCTGTTCTTTCCGAACGAAATGGGCAGTAAAACTCAGCAGTGAACAAGTTTTTGTAGGATTTGACCATATATCAGTAGTAAAACTTATCCAATCAGCTTCCATTAACAGAGATGCTATTTTGGCTTGAACCTTTTCATATGTTTCAGGCATTAACAGACTGCGAAAGTATTTTTCGGACTTCAGTTTGTAACGTTTTGGCCCAGATGGATCAGCGAAATTCAAACGTTGAAATCCTTCTCGTGACACTGTAGTATAAGGTTGCATGTCCACAATTATGAAATCCATAATTGCTTTATCAATTCGTTGGACAATCTGATGATCATCCGGCCATTTTGCTGAAGGTGGGTGAGATATTAATTGTTCTATAGTAGCTTGATGCCTATTATCATTATGATCAATATTAAGGCGCGCGGGCTTTGAAATAGCTGGTTTCAAACTATTTTCGTGAGCAATTTCAGCCAGTTTAGTTTCATAGTGTTCATATTCAGATGAGTGATATTTCGATAGATGCAGTTTCAAACCTTTGATAGTCTGATGTTTGGGCTGAGGACTACCTAATGACATCGTTTTACTACACGACTTACAAATAGCCTTCGATGGATGTAATACAATTTTTTTTCATAATATTCCCAAATACGATTTACTTTAGGCATATTTAGTTTTCATCTGCAACAATACAATATTATACCTTCTTAGTAAACATAATCATTAAACACATTAAATCGAAACAAAACTAAAAACATTGCACCTGATAATTTCGTTGTTAAAACAAATACCTAGGTCGTCAACTTTGATCAAAACAATTCTAGGTAATAATTCAATGATTCTCGGTTAATTTTAGTAAGAAACGTAAGTACCTAACCTACGTAACGTATTTGATTTTAGCCAAAAGCTTTGCTAGTTCCATACCTATTTATAAATAAAACATGTTTGTTTAGTTATTTTTAATTGAATTTAATTAATTTTAACCCTTACGTATTTTCAGCAAAATAACATACGCATAAAGTCACAAGACCCTATCAATCTGTGAATCTGTAATAAATATTTAAGGTAAGTATTTATATTTTTTTAAAACACTTACCCGCTTTGTATTCCACCGCAAAACTATAAGTAATGATCTTGCTTTTACTAAACAAGTGTAATTAATCAATTTACAAGTATCAACAAGAAGTAATCACAGCAAGTAGCAACACAACACTTCGCCCGTATTAATATTGTAAACATAAACAAACAATTACAAATACTGTACTCGCGGAACGAAGGCGGCCGGCCACAGTTCGCTAGCCGGGACTTCAACCAATCACAATTCAGCTCTCTCACGACTTATTACACCAATCGACATCGCGCTGCGGCGTGTGGCCGCGCGCGGTAAAATTTAAATGCCGATCCGAACAAAGTTACAATCTCGGTCATAACCGAGAATCTCGGCTATAATTAGCCGAGAACCGAGACAAATTTCTCGGTTGGATTTGTAGCCGAGAATGCCGAGACCGAGAACGAGAACTAGATCTCGGTCGAGCCTTACATGTAATAATTAGGGCATGTGATAATTAGGGCTTACAATGATTATGACAAATGATGTTATGGTAAGTGACTTTATGGGAAACAAAGCTTCTAGCACGTGACTAATATAGCAAATAAGAGTAGGGCAAATGAATATTATGTCATATAATATTATGGCTGTTGACTATTATGGCAAATGATATTCGGGCAAACGGCGGTAATTGTTGTCGCAGATTTCGGTCGGATTTAAGCATACCTTTTGATAGTTCTAAACCGCACATCGCAGTATTTTATTCTTTCCTGTTATCATAATAGATTCGTATTTCCACTGTGGTTATATTTGTCGTGTCAGTGCCACTTTTAATCAGTGCGTTTAGCGTAGGATGCACATTAGTATGCGGGTCTTAAGTAAACCGAATGATTGCGATGTTTGTAATGTGTTGATATTTTATATTTACCTTTATTCTCGTACCAAGCAAAACTAGAACATTGAATATTGACAAAAATATATAAATATAGGCTCTATGAATAGCAGACCTAAAAAACATGTCTTGGATGCAACCGGGATAACGCTTGGACAATGATGATTATTGCACGACCTATGATGGCATATTTATGAAATAAAAGTTTAATCATAATGTATTTACTTAATCCTTATATGACGAATAATTTGCTTTTTTTGCGGTCGAAGATTACACTACGTAACTATTCAATCAATAATAGTGATAATTTACAGTGTTCATATTCAATTATAAACTATAAAACAAACTTTCACAAATAAAGGTATCTTTCTTTATAACGCAAATCACCCTACGTACAAACCATCCCGTTTGAAAAGTCTGTCCTAAATCCATTAAACTGATACAAGTCGCAAGCAAACAGCAAGTACATTGGCAGTACAATATTATATTGAATTTAGCGCGATATACCACCAGACGTCGTCTAAAACAACACGGCAGCGCCGCATCCGACCGCTCTTTAACCAAGTTCTGTTCTCATATAAATGTCCAACACTATACCAAGCACGTTTTGTAATACAAGTAGAGTTTTTCTACAGTTTGGAGCTTGATGTAATTTACATAAGGCATTTATTATATTGTTAATTATAACTTGCTAAAATTGTTAATTATCACTAGCTAAGCGGTGAAGGTAAACATTGTAAGGAACCCTGCATGTCTGAGATTTCTCCATAATGTTCTCGAAAGACATGTGAAGTCTGATAATCGCACTTGGCCAACTTGGTGGACTATGGACTTACCCTGCTCATAGTGAAAAGAGATCCGTGCCAAACAGCGGGACAGTTTATATACAGGGCCGATGATGATGATGTATTATGTGCGTTTTTAATGATATACTAAGTACAGTGGATTATTTATTTTCCCATTCCTCTCTGATATACTTCGGTCTAATTTTTTTGCATTTTGGGTGATGTACGAGTAACAGTGTCTTACTTATTTATCAACTCCTCCGGTTTAAGTTCGTTACGAGTTGCAAAAAAGTTTAACTTTTGCCAGGGTTTCAGGAGTGCCAGAACGCTTTGTCACCATTGCTGACTACACAGCGGACTCACTAGAGTGAATGTAGGTGGGAGGAAACCCATTAAAAATACACCAGTACCTATAGTTTGACCGTAACCGCTGTACCGCGCCTTAGGTATGCGAGTGGCGAGACGAGGGGACGAAACAGCTGCTCCATCTGGTCATTCTGCCGTCATCGCTCACGGCGGCAACTAGTCTCATTTGTTGCGGACTGTCTGTGTCAGACGCACATGAGGTAATATATCTAAAGATGGGTCGTGCGTTATTTCGAGATATCAAGACTGTCATTTTCAAAGCGGCCGAATATTTTAAAAAAAGGAAAGCAGACAAAGAAAGTTTTGAACATAAAAGTGACGCAAATATCGCCAAAATTTTTGCGGACGCCAAAATACTGCGAAAAAACTGTAAGAAATGTAGTAACTGCAGGAAATGCATCAACTAATTTAGGCCGACTGAAATTTAGTTCACCAAAAAAAACAAAAGTTATAAAGAAAAAATATGTTATTGACGATTTTGATTTGGGAGTCATCAGAAGAAAAATTCATCAGTTTTATGAGATGGAAAAAAGAGTGCCAAGTATTCGTAAATTACTGTCAAGATTGAGAAAAGATGGATATTGAATTGTGGACGAGAATATCTGAGAAATCTTTTACACACAATGGGTTACCGTTTCAAAAAATGTAGATCGAAGAGACATCTTCTCATAGAACAACCTAATATTACAGAGTGGTGGAGAAAATACTTGACGAAAATCAGGAAATACAGAAGCGAAAACCGCAATATATATTTCTTAAATGAGACATATATTAATGCCAGTCACAATGTGAGCAAATGTTGGCAATCAGTGTCAGAACCTAGAATTCACACTGACATCGGGAAAGGACGACGTGTGGTAATTCTGCACGCTGGGTGTCGAAATGGCTTGGTTCAAGGTGCATTAACTATATTTAAATCAGACGCTAAGACCGGTGACTGCCATGGAGACATGAACGGGCCTACTTTTATAAGTGGGTGGATGAAAAGCTAAAAGATAAGTTGCTGCCAAACTCTGTAGTTGTCATGAACAACGCATCTTACCACAGCGTTCAAGTTGAGAAGAAACCAACCATTACAAGCCTCAAAAGTGAAATGCAGAACTGGTTACGGCGCCACAACGTTGAATTTTCCGAAACTATGAAAAAAGCCCAACTGCAAATCTCTTAAAAGCCCATGGACACACAGTACTACGATTACCGCCATACCATCCAGACCTGAACCCCATCGAGTTGCTCTGGGCTGATGTCAAAAACAATATAGCGCAAAACCATATTAATTCTTCTCTAGACGAAAAGATAAACGCACTGAATTTATTGTTTTCGGAGTACACGGCTGAAAAATGACAGAGATGTGATGACCATGTCCAAAAAAATTAAAACGTTTACTGGTATTGCGACAATAGGTTCGATGATAGTATTGAGCCAATAATAATAAATCTGCAGGATGACTCTGATTCAAGCTCCGATAGCGAAATGGAATGTGTAGTTGAAACAGAATCTATGTCAGAATAGTCAATGTAATTTATTTACCTAATAAATAGGTTTTAATTTTAATTTGAATTATGATTAAAGATTCATTTCATTTATATTGGTTCTTTTATTGTACTTCGCTACATCGGACAAAACAGGGATTGGATAATATAAGTATACTCGTAAATATAGTTTAAAAAATTGTGCTACGATATCGTAAGATCTGTCTGACACTACGAATCTCATGTACGTTCATGCTCTTTCCTGCCCACACCCCACCTCCCCGCACATACCTAAGGCGCGGTACAGCGGCTGCGGTCAAACTATAGTTCAGTATGCCGATGGTTTGGAGCCTGAATTTTTGTAGCTAGAAATTATATTATAATATCTACGTGTTTAATGACAGCACTTTCTAACTGTGCTCGTTATATATAATATTCAAAACAAAATACTACGATAATTACGGCACAGATCTTCGTTCTTCGAAGGAAAAGCACCAACATAATTAAACTTCTTCTGATCTATTTGTGTGTTATTGGATTCCTAAAGATTTTCTAAAAATACCTTAAATAATTTTATAAATAAATAAAGTAATTGCACCTGCCTTCGTGACCTGCTAAGGTCAGGAGGGCAAAGGTATCGCAAGTGCGATTACTTTATTTGATTATTTTATTACTTTATTTATATGCCTCAGATTATATGTAAAGTTTGTTCAAAATAAATAAAGCCTAAGCGTTTATAATACACCCAATACAAGTCACGTAGCAGCCGAAATAATTACCTAGTTATGCATTGTACACCCTAAATCAATCAGAACATCATTGGAATATGATTGTCTAATAAACATGTCATAACAAGCTATAATCGAGTATTAATTACCATAACCACTAAATACGTAATGAATTGGTTTACACAGAATGTTCCACACACGGATAATGTTTGATGTATTAATCTAAATCTGTTACCGTCTTCACATCAATTGAATCTATGTTAAGAAATGGCTTTCAAGTATACATATAATTAGGAAAAAAGAAAAAAAAAAGAACAACATACTGCCTGTTGATGTATTAATCCAAATCTGTTTCCGTCTTCACACCAATTGAATCTATGTTAAGAAATGGCTTTCAAGTATACATATAATTAAGAAAAAATAAAAAAAGAACAACATACTGCCTGTTGATGTAGTTTTATCATCATCAGCTCTGTATATAAACAGACCCATTGCTGATCAAGGGTCTGTTCTCATTATGAGGAAATTTAGACCACAGTTCAGCGCGCTAGCCAAATGTTGGTTGACAGACCTCATATGTCTTACGAGAACTTAATAAAGAACTCTCAGACATGTAGGACTGTAAGTTTCCTCACGATATTTTCCTTCACCAGTTAGCACGAAAGAAATACATTGGATCATAAATAGGGCGTAGCGTACCCAGAGCAAACATTTTGATAGAAATTTCACGCGCCCAACGATTTTATATTTATGTGATCAATACCCCAGATTGATGAGAAGATTGGTGCGATCTGGTAGCTAGGGCTTACCGAATTATTTTTTTAGCTTTTAGTACATAATCTAACTATATATTTTTTTATTGTAATAAAACCGTTTAACATAAAAATGATTTTATTTTATTTTATTTTCAAGTTTTTAGTTTTGTTGTTAGTTCATAGTGAGCCCTATTCTACCAATCAAGTCCTTTCATTCGATAAACATATTGAGGTATTTGTGAAGAAATATGTCATCCGCCATTTTGTATCGGCGGCCATCTTGGATTTTTTATAGTGAGCTCTATTCTACCAATCAAGCCCTTTCATTTGATAGCCGTTTTGAGGTTGCTGTGAAGTATAATGTGATCCTCCATTTTGTATCGGCGACCATCTTGGATTTACAATCATAAGGAATATATTTTGTTGTATTGTCATCAAGATTAAGAGTGTGTACTAAATATCAGATCAATTTGTCATCAGGAAGGGAGTAAAATTCCAATTACTAAATTTGACCCAAACAAACAAATAAACAGGTCAAACTAAATAAAACCGTTTAAAAACAGCAATATGATGCCGAAGGACTGGCAATTTTTCTCTATTATACAATATTCTGTAAAATTTATTAGAAAATGGAAAAAAATGTAAGTTTTAGATCGTACATAATATTTAACCCTACTGCTAGTTTTTTATGTTTTACGAAGGTTTTATCGGGACGTAACATTTTATTGGCTGCCTTTACTGCTACCTCGAACAGAAGTTAATAAACGTGAACAAAGTTTGTTACATGTTAATATTTTGACGTGCTTTTGTAAAGCCATTCGAAATTCATGTATCTCCTCTGACACCTCTGACTATTCAAAGTTAAGGGTGTAACATAAAGGTCAATTATCGCTCGCTTAATAATGTGCCCGGTAGATGGCAATAGGCTCGCCCCCTATTACATTGGGACCGAAACAGCAGGCGCAGTGGGTGTGTAATACCATATGGTAATACACTACGTCTACCTACCCCTTCGGGGATAAAAGGCGTGAAGATATGTTATGTTATGTTCATGTATCTACAGAGTAGATAGGAGTTTAATTACTTAATTATACAAGTAATAAAGCTTTACAGATCAAAATTAGGTTGGCTTGAATGCAAGAGTACTTATTGCCTGCTTACAGAATAGCGCCATTTGCATAATTCTCTCTACTGTTGTATTTTATACGGTGAGGAGAGGAAACAAGGCTTAATCATCTTGCAGTTTCTTTACCCTACATTAGTGTTTCATCTCGATATGGAACCTATTAAGCTAAGAATACAATTGCATCCATAAGACAGGTTTATGACCTAACATCAGGTGGTCCGTCGGTTCACCTGTTATCGAAAGTAACTATTATAAGCGTAGTGCCATTGTCTATATAGACGCATTATAAGAACAGCACAGCACTTGCTGTCCATTCACAGACGAAAAAATTTTCATTTAAGGAAAACAGACATTGTGTTTTCCGGAAAACGATACAACTAACAGAAAAATATCTACGAAGTTAATTTACAAAAAATAAATGCAGGTTCCTAATAAACTTCTTTTGTTTCTTGATGGTGAAGGACGCGACATTTTTTGACGTCACAATCAAGAACTACTCAGTAAAAAACACAATGATACTGCCGAATCGGTACTGTAAGTACTCGATAATTGTGAAAGCGCTGGGACCATGAAGTAAGAAGTCAGTAAAATAGTATCAGAAATACAAACAAAAATATCTTACTGCCGGCGTCCTTAATCTTTAAAGCAGTTTGCTACTCAGAAATAATGTCTTCCGATGATAGGTTATTTGCTCCTTGGATGTGTAAACAATAAACATTATATTTTTATTTGCCTCGTTGGTCTAACGGCATAAATGTGGGATTAGGAAGTCTCGGGTTCGATTCCCGGGTCGGGCAAAGTGTTATTGGGTTTTTTTGTTAGGAAATTCTCAATAGCAGCACGGAGTCTGGTAATGTACCCGGGTACATTGCCGTACCGGTACGGCAATAGGCTCGCCCCCTATTACGTGGGACCTAAAAATTCCTGGCGAAATGTGGGTGTAATATTAAACCTCTGCCTACCCCTTCGGGGATACAGGCGTGAGTCTATAAAAAAACATTAAAAAGAATATATATTTTTCTGTTGTTTATTCAGGAGGCCCTAGTTATTATTGCGATATAATTAGCTCCTTTAGTAATATGAAACTATAATGTATCTATTGTGTGACCCACGGACCCACCTGATTGTTAGAGGCGACTAGCTGGCTTAGGGTGATTTCAGACAAGCGTTTTTACTGCGTGTCGTTTCGTGTTTACATGCGCGAATTAAGTGAGGATTAATTATAAAAAATACTTTTTTAAATAATTACAGTGTAAAATTGTATTAAGGTATAAAATAGTTATCGTTTTAATTAGATTTACAAAGGCATTTACCACAAATGAATGCTAAGATGAACAGCCAGATTATTTAGATCATTTAGTGGGAAGAGATGTGTTGACGAAGCTAACGCGCATCAAGAAAACAGACTCACGTACACGCATATATTTCAGTGTGTTTGCTCGAACTGGTAGTAGTTAGTTAATATTAACAAGCCGATCGCGCTTTCGCGTGCTTATAAGCGCGTCAATGCTCGCACGAGTTGCATGTGTGTCAAATGGCGCCCCTACATACCGTACGGAAAATGCGCGTAGAAAACGCTAGTCTAAAACCGCTCTTATAATAAGCTGTAGTGCTCGGAGGTTCTCGATAAGAAACTTATGTGTTACTTACTAACTGTTAATAACTTAATCCAATATTAGTGTTGGAATGGAATGGAGAAATAATGTTTTAATATGTTGCACTCATTGTAGAGGTATTTGAATAATTTAATGATTTTGTATTAGCAATTGAATTTTATGTGAAATAAAAAATTTTGTTGATTCACCTAGAATTTTAGCCTGAATGAATTTCGTCTATCTTTACTAGCTAGGGGTACAGCAGTAGCCCTAAATGACATTCATGATGTGAATTAAATTGTAAAAAGAAAGAACATAAAAGTGGCCAGTCTCACCTAAACTCATCATGATTTAAGAATTATGATGAGTTTAGGTGAAACTAGCCAATTTTTATTGCCATGCTATAAGTAGCATGGTAATAAAAATTTTATTGAATAGTAAAAGTAATACTAGCTGCATAATAGTTTGTCCCTGTTATCCCTTACTCTAAAGCGTAAGATTAAAAGATTGTGAGTTGCAAGCTATCGGTTTTGAATCAAACCTGCAAATAATCATCCTCCTGTCATTGACCCAGTTAGAACCCGGGCTCCGCTTTCTAGTCTAACCGGATTTGACTGAATATTAGCTTTTTCACAGAGCGAGTGCCTGTCAACCTCCGCAACACAAAGGGATAGCTATATTCTAAGGTTTAGGCTAGTGTCAGTTTATTCATTGGTACTGACTTCCTATAACGACTGTCAAAGATCTTCATGACAACCGGGACCGACGGCTTAACTATATTTTTAATGTAAATAAATGTACTGCTCAAATAATATTGTTCAGTTGTAACCTTACCCTGATATGTAAACCTAAATTTTAAAACTCTACTATCAAGATCAAACGAGTAACACAATAATAAGTCACAGAACTTTTACAATCAATAAAACGTTTACCGTAACTATTTATTGCTCTTATAACCTCGCCAATAAAAGTTAAAGCATTAGTGTTAATTTCCATTACGTTAAACGCCGAAAGCTTGCCAAACAAAAGTAATTTTTCACACCAGGGCACACGAGAAAAGTTCGATACATTGAAAAGAAATAAGAATAAATGAAATGTTCTTTTGAACAGCAATTTATCGCCTCCAAGTATTAAAAGTCTATTAGCATTTGTTTAAAGCGACGGTGACATTCACTGGTCCAGCTGGCTTTGATCATTATTTGTTTGAATAAGCTGTGCAATCGGTTTCGTTTCATTGAGTGCTATTAATTTATTTGTATTACTGACAAAGGCCATTTTCAATATTTGAACTATAGATAGATCTGTAGATTTTAGATTCGTGTTTGACATATTTTGTCATGGAGCTTATGTCAAAAATTGTCAAAAACGAATCTAAAATCTACAGATCTATCTATAGTTCAAATATTGAATTCCGTAGTAGATGAGCTCGCGTTATTTAAGGCTACTACTCCGCTCTTGTGACTCATAGCGTGATGTTATATAGCCTATAGTCTTCCTCAATAAATGGGCTATCTAACACTGAAAAAAATTTTGAAATCGGTGAAGTTTGTTTGTTTGTTTGAATGCGCTAATCTCAGGAACTACCGATCGGATCTGAAAAAATATTTATGTATACGATAGCCCAGGTATTCCGAAAGGCTATATAGGCTATATAACATAACGCTTCGACCCTTTGGAGCCGGGCAAAAGGCTAAAAAGGCTAAAAGATCATGTCGGCTAATCTCAGTAGCTAGCAGTCGGATTTTAAAAATTGTTATTGCCGAATATGACAGCCCAATTATTCCGCCACAACTTTTAGGGGCCAGACAAAAATAATAAAATGGTGAAACGAGAAGGGGACGGGTTGGATCAAAGGCAAAGGCGAAACGAATAGGATACAATCTATATGGGTATCGGTTTCGAGATTTTCGGGACGCTGATTAATAATATGAAATTTATTTAGTGATCCAAGATGGCGGACGAAAAATTTTAAAAATCAATATGGGTATCGCCTTCGATATTTTAAGGGGTGGGGAATCGAAATACAACATCTATTTCGTGATCAAAGATGGCGGATGGGAAAGCAAAGATGGCGGATTGGAAAATTTTAAATAATCAATATTGGTATCGTCTGCGATGTTAAAAGGAATGTGGCATCCAAATACAACATCCGTTTCGTGATTCAAGATGGTGGATAGGAAATCAAAGATGGCGAATGGGAAAAATTTAAAAATCCATATGGGTATCGTCTCTGATAATTTAAGGGATGGAGAATCCAAATACAACATCTATTTCATGATCAAAGATGGCGGATGGCAAATTTAATAAAAAACTATTTGGGTAGGTATGGTTTCCGATGTTAAATGGGATGGAGAATCCAAATACAACATCAATTTCGTGATTCAAGATGGCGAATGGGAAATCAAAGATGGCGATATTTTAAGGAATGGGGAATTCAATATTATATAAAAATCTATGTTTGTTTGGTCATCATTTATAGACTCTGAAATGATAAAAGATTAAGCGCTAAGTCAATGGTAACTTTGGAAAAGGGGCATGGAAAAAAGGGAATTAAATAAAAACTCTTAAAAAGGCGATACGGAGTTTGCTGGGTCAGCTAGTATTAGTATAAGATTTAAAATTAACGTAAAGCAAAGTAAAGAAATTTATAGAATATCTGTACAAAAAGGCTAACAATTTTATTTGTAGGTAACTTTGTACATGTTGAGAATTCTTGTTGAATTTAGGCACTATTTAAATGTTTACAAATTTCCCAAGACCAAAGATCACTTTAGTGGAGCTATTAAGTGTACAGAAACGTTCACTATAATTTAAATTGCAATCCATAAAACATTTCAAAAAAGTGTTTGCGTTGCTATCGAGTGTGATCAATATGTAGTGCGGCAATTTAAGTGCATGCAAAGGATCAATCTGCGGTGCAATTAATTAAATCAAGCCATTAAATTGATACCGGCACGAATGGCTGAACATTGATTAATTGCCTCTTTTTCCTGTGTTTGTTTTACGGTCATTTCATAATAAACATTTAGTTTGACGCGTCTTTTTTATTGTATTTGTGTTGTGTTGATTTTGAATATGGGTATACCTAGGTGTATTTTCCTTTTAAACGTAGTAGGCACCAGGAAAAATGAATTATTACCGCCCGGTTAAAATAAATGCTATATTTAGATATTAGTACAAAACATTCCAGAGGTCCAAAAGTAGTGAAATAAAGGGTTTTAAGCGAATACTGCAGAAAAGACTCTTCATTTTAAAGTTTGGTTTGGTGGCTTCTCTAATGGATAGGTAAGGGTGTTAGGGCGGGTCATAAAAACTGTTCAAAATTTTTCCCTTCGAGTTCTTCAGAGTTCAATTTGTTACGACCCAGAGATGGCTTACAACTAGGTTCCACAGCTAACATAAACATCTTCATCTTTAGAAAAATATGAAGAATGCTAGAAAGAAACACAATATAATTATTAAAAAAATTTGTTTTAGACGTATGTGAAACATAACTCTCTATAAAACTCATGGAGGGATAATATAGAACTAACTTGAAATAAGGTTGGTTTCTAAGAATGCTATGCAGTTGCGTGTCTTGTGCTCTAGATGTCATATTTGTGTCAATTTAATTCGCTTTACTTAGCGGGCTCGACCCATGTTATATTTTTTACAAATTTTCAGACAGCTCAGAACATACTTGCAAAGCAAAATGCAACAGGAATTCTAGATTCTATGGTAGGCAATATAAATAATATAATTGAGTATTTGTATGCCGTTATTCATAACTAATTAAAACTACTTTCATGTCCCGAGCTCTGTTCCATGTATAACGATTGTGTTCATTAGTGCTAAAGAAATAAATTATGTTTCGTAAGAAAACATGTACGGAATAATTAATATATCAATGTTTACATCGTAAATATAGGTACGTATAATCAGTGCTAGCTAAAAGTTACAAAGCATTTAGTGCACACAGATAATTTTTGATAATGAAATGAGGGAAAAGGGCCCTAAGTATCAACCGGACTCGCTAAATTACAATAACTCTTAAAAACAGCTCGCTATCGATTATGTTTTATTGTTTTATAGTGACAAACGAAATTTTGAACGAATTCAGTGAAGATTGTCTACCGATAAATTATAATCTGTGTCAAAGACGTTAAAATTAATATTTGCTTAAGGAATTCGCTATATTTCAATAAATAACTTGTAACATGGATTAATTTACAAACAGATCTGTAATGAGCGTAGCAGTAGCTCTAAATAACGCGACTATAACCGAGGGCTCACATACCCTATAAAGACTTTTTACTCTTTTTTCTGACAAATATTTGACAAATATTTTTGTTTCATTTAATAACGAGCTTTATGTAAATTAGTCTTGTCCGGACGCTACACACGACTAAAAAAGTTTTCTACTCAATTATCTACTCAACTGAATTATGAATACAATACTTAGATACGTCAATATATCCCCTCCCCCGTGGGGTCTCCACCTTGTCGTGGTGAGGGGCTCAGTAACCGTGGGTTTGAGGTACACCCACGGTGAAGCTAACCGGGATCCCGGGAGGGGACGCTCCACGTGGGCTTGCGTGAGGCCTGCGTAGGATGCGTCCCAAGGTGCAAGTGTGAGGGACAGTTTTGTCTGTCCCTCGCAGTCGGGTGCGGTCGCGGGAGGAGAGGCATGCCTGTGTTGCGTTGCCGCGCGCCCTATCTCCCGCGACCAAATGGGGGCACACCATCGTTGCGTCGCGGTGGGGCCGCAGAGGAAGAGGAGATGCGGTGTTGCGTTGCCGTCCTCCCTATCCTCCCGATCCTCTGCGGCCGCTGGGTGTTTTGGCGGCGGAGCCCAACATCTTCATCCGCCGCCAAGGGGGTTTCGTTCGGGGCCCGCTTGACCATCTGGCGGGCCAATACCCGTCGGGGGCTAGTGAGGAATGCTTCGGTGAAACCCTACCCTCCGACACATGGGTACATGAGGAGCACGGGTTGGTTTTTAGTCAGTAAGAGTCTGACAGTCCCCTTCATCCTTCCCCCAGGGCGGTGGGACTCCATGAGGATTTTCCAACACGACACCAAAAAAAAAAAACGTCAATATAAACTATCCAAAACAAAACACTTTTTTTTTTCAATTCACACCAGTAATTCCTAAATTTAACGCGGTCACCCACACAATCTCTTTAGCTTTATATTATTAAGCTAAAGAGATTGTGTGGGTGACCGCGCAGGACGACAAAATTGCGAATGTTGTAAGTATAAAGACATTCTCTAACCTATAACCATATTGTCTGCGGCTTACTGTTTGTGTATCATTTAAGCAATGATATGATCTACATGTCATCAATATTTTGACGTACAATAGGTGTGCCGTCAGTTCAAAGAGATAAGGTAAACATAGGGCAAACTCGTATCGTGTGAGATAACAAAAGCGTTTGTCTACAAAAGCCAGACACAAAATTGTGTCCATCATTCACCGGATTTTGATGCGCCATTGTATTAGGTTATTGGCTTTTCGTGTCTCGAAACTTTTACTTCTTGTCTAGGTGATCGTAATAGATATCATTGACAAGATTAAGGTTAGAAAGAATGTCTTATCTGCTTTATTTTATCGTAAACTAGACTACGCCCACGACACCACCTACGTGAATGATACTCATTCCTAGACACGAAGAAAAGAGGACTTGGTTTTAAAATACGTATAAATATTTTTTATGCTGAAAAGTGGATGCTAAGTTGTGAATGTGCGTTTCCATTTTGCATGATGTTCATCACAATAAAATATTAAGCGGCTCATAATCGCGTAAAGTTAACGTCATCGTAACGTCGGAAATAATATATTGAATAATTTCATTTTACGCAATTCCGACCCGCTTGATGATTTTGTATGATGTATAGAAATCGCTAAAGTTTAAAATTCCTAAGTGTTTTTATCTATATTATCAGATAGACTTAAAGCAACACTTGTATGCTACGTTTGGTGCAGTATTCATTAAGAGTTTTTATTCTACCTGGAAGTAAACTGAACACTATATAGACAACTATTATAATAGCGCCCCTAAGATCCTTCTATTGCCTTAGAATGTTATTGTGTCGCAAGTTAGGAGAGGCCCATATTCAGTAGTGAACTAAAAACGCTGATGATTATAATTGTAATAATAATAATAATAATTGGACGCCCAATAATAATAGAGGCAGCGATAGCCTAGTGGAGATACCAACAGACTGCCATGCAGAGGGTATCGGGTTCGAATCCACGGCACGCACCAATGACTTTTCGGAGTTATGTGCGTATTGAATTGTTAATTATCGCTTGTCCCGTGCCTCGGAGAGCACGTTAAGCCGTCGGTCCCGGTTGTCATGAAGATCTTTGACAATCGTTACAGGGCGTCAGTACCTTCTAACATAAACTGACACTAGTCTAAACCATGGAATATCGCTATCCCTTCGGGTTGCGGAGGTCAGACAGGCAGTCGCTCCGTGGAAAAGCTAATATTCAGCCAAATCCGGTTAGACTAGTAAGCGGACCCCAGATTGAAACTGGGATAACGCTAGGAGGATGATGATGATGAATTGGACGCCCTGGACAGAAGAGTTCGCCCATTGTTGACGGCATATCGTATGCATCATCCACGTTCATCCGTGATGAGGTTGTACATCCCGCGAAAGTACGGGGGTCGCGGCTTTCTGAATGTCAAGACCCTACACAATCGCGAGGTGTGCAATCTCAGATAATATTTTCTCCGGGTGAACTTGGATATGCATCGAGATATTGTCGCAGTAGATAATGGGCTCACCCTGCTCAGGTTGGCTAAGGAGAACTGGCGCATGCCTGTAGTAGTTAGTACTGATGATCGCAAGCGTGTATGGCAGAGCAAGGAGCTTCATGGCAGGTTCCATCGGGCGCTGTATGGACCCGATGTAGACCTATTAGCCTCGGTGAACTGGCTACGCTTCGGTGACTTCTGTGGGGAAACCGAAGGGTTTGTTTGTGCAGTTGCTGACGAAGTTATCAAGACGAATAACTACCGGAAATATGTATATCCTGAGGGATGACACTACTGATATTTGCTGTGCCTGTCACCAACCTGGTGAATCCCTCAGGCATATTGTTTCCGGTTGTTCACGTCTTGCTAACGGCGAGTACTTGCACGGACATGACCAAGTAGCCAGAATTATTCACCAGTAACTTGCTCTGAAGTACAAACTTGTAGACATCGAGGTACCGTACTACAGGTATGTACAAGAGTCAGTTCTCGAAATTGGCCATTTCACATTTTACTGGGATCGATCTATCATCACGGACAGGACTGTTGTAGCCAACAAGCCTGATATCGTGTTGATAGATCAATCAGAGCGCTTCGCAATCATTGTTGATGTCACTATTCCTCATGAAGAGAATCTCGTGAAAGCCGAAAAGAAAAACAGATTAAATATCTGGACTTGGCTCACGAGATTGTCGACATGTGGGATGTGACCTCAGCAATTATTGTGCCGATAGTCGTGACCGCTAATGGTCTAATAGCCAAGAGCTTCGACCGTCACCTTAAGAGGCTCGCGTTGGGTGCTTGGATCAGGGGCCTGATGCAGAAGGCAGTACTTCTGGAAACGGCACGTATTGTGAGAAAGTTCCTGTCTCTGGAGCCCTAACCACCGGCAGCTAGGACCCTGTGCTAGATGCTGGTGGGATGGCTATTTTAATATTTTTAAATATGTTTTTTGTGTAAATTATATATTTAAAGATGTTATTATAATTTGAAAAATAATAAATAAAGGAGATAATTATAATAAATTAAAACCCCACTGGGGCAGTCGTTATCTCAACATGAGACGAACTCAAACTCAGAGGGCAGAGTAACAACTTTCAAACATCACCTCATCCTGTGGTATAAACAAAAAATGTATTACAAGATGAAAAGAAAGCTTACAAGCCGCAGGGCAGCTTTGTGGAGAGCTGAATGTGTGTGGCGACACTGCGGTCCTGAATTCTCTTGGCGTCCGCCCAAGAGCGCCCGCAGGACTCTCAACTCTGACTTGCCTTGGTCGGCCGGTCAGAGGGAAGCCGTAAGAGCTATTAGCTCGGGGGTGGAAGTGTCATTTTCAAGGGCGTAACTACGGGGCAAACCCGCTCCGGGTCTCCGTTGTCACGAGACCCGTGATGGCGAAACCGGTGCCGCACCGCTCGACACCCCTAGCCACTCGCACCGGTATTGCCCTCTGGCTGCCTTTATGGCAGACTTTCCTTGACTTGGTGGCTAATAAGAGAGGGCCCATCCAGTGAGTTGGTGAGTCACCATCTGCCTAGCGGACAGATGCTATAGGAGTATCAGGCAGGTGTCGTCTGTAATCCATAGTTTTTATCATACCGGTCCATCAAACACCCAAACTGTAAGCTGCCGATAATTATTTTTAAAATGAGTCATTTAAAAAGTCTTCAATTGTATAATAACATTTTGATGTCAACGTGTTCTTTATAGATTTACCAAAGTTGTGAATTATATTTAACTCTTTATATGTCTTAGGCAGTTTATTAAATATTTTAGGACCCATGCAGAATACACTCTTGCTCAATAAAGACGTTTGGCATAGTGAACACAGAGCCTACTATTGTCACGTCTGCTGCGACTAAAACCATCCGATAATCGTGGAAACAACTGAGGGTTTGTTTTGACAGACATTGCCACTTCGTATATATATAAAGGGGCTTCTAAACGGGCCATATTTTTCAGCCATTCATGGCTGCATTATTAGCAATTAATTGCTCAGCCATCACAAAAATATTTTTTTGCAATCAATGGCTGAGCAAGTAATGGCTGGGCAATTTGTTGAAATATGTCTGATACAGTATGGCCGGTTATGTAGACTTCTAAACGGGATACACAATCGGGCAACAATGGCCGACGAAGTTTCAAAATACTACAACATCAACGTCAACATGACGTGTGATGACAACATAACCAAATGAATATAGCCATAATCACGACGTCATTCGCAGTAAACTTCATGTCGCGTAGAAAAGGACATGGACTATGTCATAACTATAGAGTGCGACTGAAACAACAATAGAAACTAGCCGGGCAATATTGCAGAATATCGACAGCTCAGCGATCGTCCGGCAACCCCTCAAAACAATGTCGGCCACATGTGGCTACACCAAAGATATTACAGCAATATTGCATAGTCTGGTCGGGATAGCTAGCAATGTTGCCAGCCACTGTGTTGCAGCCACATATTGCGGAAAAATGTTGCCCGTTTAGAAGCACCTTAATGACGGAAATGTATTGGATAAAATAAGGCTTGCAACTTTCTATTGTTTTTAGATCAAACATCGCTCTGATACATCGTTTTTGGTTTTTAAATATCAGCTCCCTATCTGTGGCATTACCCAAAAGATAATGCCGTATCTTAGTATTGATGCCACCTAACCATGATACGCAGCGAGTAGGGCTACAGTGTTAACAATAGGAGCAAATTTATCTAAGGCGTAGGCAGAACTACTTACTTATTTCATTTATATGTGTTTTCCTATTAAGTTTACTATCTATAAACAGTCCCAGAAACTTGGCCAATGCACATGGACATTGTTTATAGATTGATGTCTGTATCGAACATCAATGTCATATTATATCGCGGCTGATACCCTTTGGCTAAATTGCATAACTTGAGTTTTACACAGATTTATTTTAAATTGTTATCTAATCAAGATATAATGGATGTCAGTGAATTGTTTATGTCGATTTCGTAGAAATCAGGTTCATTGCTTGGTATTACTATAGTGCTGTCATCGGCAAAAAGGGTCATTGGTTGTTTGGTAGTCTTAGGTAAGTCATTTATGTAAATATTAAAAAGCAGAGGTCCTAAGATGCTACCATGTGGCACTCCAAATTTGACTAGACGTTCATTTGATAAATAAGTCACCTCTTTCTTTAAATAAACACTTAATATCTTGTTTTTCAACTATTGGTATCAAGCTACAATTAGGTATTTTGCTATCGAAATATTGATGTGAGACATCATTTTGATAACCTCTTCCAACTTTCATATACAGACGTGAATCAGTGGCAGTCATCGCTTTGCAAACTAGTTTAATATTACAACATAACATAACATAACTTCACGCCTTTTACCCCCGGAGGGGTAGGCAGAGGTGTGTAATACAATACACACCCACACTTCGCCAGTTATGTTTCGGTGCCAATGTTAATATTACAAAGGGAAGATAAATGTGTAAAAACTAGGTCGCCGAGACAATTTAGTGAAATTTTATAAGGGTCGGGATAAATGCTGACCTCTTGGCCAATAGCCACTGGCATTCAACTGCCGATCAGTTGAACAATGTTTTTGTCTTTAATGGGACAAGCATTGTTAATTTTGTTCGAAACAAAGTGTTGTTTGTGTCGTTGTATATTATTTTAACTAGTCAAAGGGGTGGGAGTGGCTTTTTGTTTGTTAGTTAATGGTGGCCCAAGTTAAAAATATGTAGATAACTACAACATCATGCTTTTCAGAAATCGTAATGCGAAAGCTGTGTAGATTGAAAAATACTACGATGAGTATTATTTTATGTATTTCTGAACTAGTTTTTGCGCTACTTTACCCGCGAGAATTTCACTTAGATAAAAGTTTTACAATAACTCTGACTCACTTTGTTACAAAATTCCATGAATCCTCTCTCTCCCCAAGGGATATACATGCCAAATTTCAGTTCCAGTAGTTTCGGCTATGCCTTGTCAGCCAGTTTGTAACAACAGAGATTGATACACCTAATATATCTACAGGTAGAAATTGCATTGACATGTACTCATTATTCAAATTTAAATAAAAATAATCTTGATTCAAAACCAAAACCGAAAAACGTTTCTAAGCGCGACCAACCCAATATTACATTATCGATACGCTGCAATTAATTCAGATATGTCCGACAATATATATTTTGGTTCATTTTCAAAGTGTTGTAATGTTGGAAGGCACTTCTAATTTATATGCGCTTGTGTTAGATTTTAGTGCTTCCCACCCGTTACTATACGTAACTCGCGCTCTGAACAATGCTGAACATGACAAAGTACCATACTATACTAACGCTTGCTAACACACTTTACATATTAAGTTGGTGATTCAAAAGTGTTTTAGTTCAAAATAGTTACATTTTGTGAAATCTCGTTAGACTAGCAAGCTGACCCCGCGCTCCGAGACGAAAGACTTCGATTCAATCAGGATAACGCTTTTGATGATAGTTTTCTAAGGCGCAAATTGTTATACTTTTAGGACCATCATTGTGCTAGTCGCCATCCCCTGCCGCCTCCGATTCTAAGGCCATGAATCTAAGACTCAGAGCAAGTTCTTGGCTATTACATATTTTTCGTGGAGAGGATGCATGACGAAAGACTGACCAAGCAGATTTATAAGGCAAGTGTGAATGGGACAGAACGAAGGAGAAGACATAGGCGAACATTCTCTGACCAGATTGGAGACACCCTAAAAACAGGACAGGTTAGAAGTACCCTAAAGAGAAGAGCATGTGTGAGGAATCTGATGGGAGTGAATGAAGCAAGTGAGATATGTCAGGATCGTTGCAAATGGCGTTCCGTAGTCTCTGCCTACCCCTCCGGAAAACAGGTGTGAGTCTATGTATATGTATGTATCACTAATGATTACGAGCTGTTGGGCTTGTATGTCTATTATGGCGTTAAATTTGAGTCATTTCTGGAAGGATCTGAACACCGTTTATGAGAAAGATTCATGCTTAAATGAGCTGAATAGAAAAAACCTAAAGCAGATTGTAGCACTATGTTTTGCCGCTATAAATACAATTTATATGCCTTAACAAACCAATATGACTAAAAATACCTAGTAATCAGTAATTTCAAACTTCATTTCAGTACAGAAACACCTTTGCAATTGATTATCAACATATTTTCAACCAGCAGGTTTTAGTTTACGTAATTTTTTCCGAAGTGTCCTTGTTTATGTAACAATCTTTTTTAACACTACTTCATAGATAAAAGCCTGGCCATTTTAATAATCGTTTAATTTGATTTGGGTAATTTTAATCCAGTGAGAGGATATGGATTTGGCAGGCGTATTAAAACCAATGCTAATTACTTTTGTGTTTATAAGCTTTCGGAGAATTCGGGTCCAGCGTTGGTTAACACTGAAATCTGAACGAACTTTTTTAATCAATTCGATGATGTCAGAACCTCAGCACAGTCCATTGGGTCTGTAAAAGACTATGATTTATATGTGATTTTAAAAAGGTAATTATTTTCTAAATTTCATACAAGCGGCATTTGTGTGTGTAGATAAAGCTTAGGTTCTGCTGCCTAGCACATACGATTACATATTGTCCTGATTGCTACTACAACTAGTAATTTACAGAAACCTTATAGTACTTGATCTAAGTATCTTTTTTTTTTGTTTTTTTTTTTTGGTGTCGGGTTCGAAAATCCTCATGGAAAACCCTCCGTCCTGGGGGGAAGGACGAAGGGGACTGTCAGACTCTTACTGTCTAAAATCCAAACCGTGCTCCTCATGTACGCATGTGTCGGAGGGTAGGGTTTCACCGAAGCATTCCTCGCTACCCCCCCGACGGGTATTGGCCCGCCTGATGGTTAGGCGGGCCCCGAACGAAACCCCCTTGGCGGCGGATGAAGGTGTTGGGCTCAGTCGCCAAAACACCCAGCGGCCGCAGAGGATAGGGAGGACGGCAACGCAACACCGCATCTCCTCTTCCTCTGCGGCCCCACCGCGACGCAACGATGGTGCGCCCCCATTTGGTCGCGGGAGATAGGGCGCGCGGCAACGCAAAACCGACACGCCTTTCCTCCCGCGACCGCACCCGACTGCGAGGGACAGACAGAACTGTCCCTCGCACCCGCACCTTGGGACGCATCCTACGCAGGCCTCACGTAAGCCCACGTGGAGCGTCACCTCCCGGGATCCCGCTTAGCTTAACCGTGGGTGTACCTCAAACCCACGGTTACTGAGTCCCCCCACCACGACAAGATGGAGATCCCACGGGGGGGGGGGTGATCTAAGTATCTAAATAAGATATCAGGATAGCTTATAAGCGTAACTACAAAATTATTACCAAGTATTTTATTTCAGTATTTTTTTTTTCATTTTTTAGAAAGACAACTCCCGCACTAGGAATAAATCCTGTGTCGAGGGGGACTTTACAAACATACAACTAACTGACACAATGAACACCCAGACTCGAAACAACAATTTGTGGATCACACAAAGTGTTGTCTCGTGTGGGAATCGAACCCACAACACTCCGCGCAGTACCGAGCGGCGAGGCGGCCGCTTAAACCACTACGCCAACCGTGCAGTCAAATATTTTTTTACAGAAACATACAAAATATTAATTTTATTTATATACATAACCATACATATACTCATAATGTCTAAGTATATGTCATAGTATGTATACATATACATATATATACTTAGACGTGTAAAAAGTGAAAATGTGTATTATACAGATGTGTTCAGGCGTCGTAGAATGCCTCCGCATCAATGTCATCGGGTAACGTTCCCAGAAGGCTGGCAGCATTTCCACGCTGTATGGTAATGCTGATTCTTTGAGCAAATAATAAACCAGCCTTCTGTTAACGTGAGACGTCGATTAACCGTTTAGATATATCTTGTTGATATATATTACCTAATATAAATTTCATGAAAATTTTATCTACAAAGCAGTAAACTGTATAGGTATCTAACATTTTACAATGGTTTGCCGTTAAATCCGATGCTACGATTTACTGTTTTGTTTGGATAGAAAATTATACATAACAAGCCTAAGCATAAGCTTCATATCAGTAACGTCAAAATAAAACCACTGCAACCGCATTCAATAAACTTCAAGCCTTCCTTAATATCCCCATGACTGAGTTCTTCAAACATTTATCAATAGCTACTTACAATATTTATTCAAAGGGCGCTCCCTTTACATGTCGTTCAATGACGTCGTATCTGACGAAATCATCCTTTTTTCATTCAACTCTTCGACACCCCATGTTATTTTAAGCTGTCTTATATGTAAAACTGCATGCTCTTGTAATGTTTTCAACGTCTAATAAAATACCTGCGTAATGTTACACACTAAAAAGGATACTAGTTGGTTCCAGTAGTTAAACTATCGATTCGACACAACACTATTTATCCATAGTTCTGCAACAAACTTATACATATATTCGCCATTTCACTTTTATTTATATTGATGCAAAATAAGATATCAAGCCCCTTAAAGTTTCAACAGATCATTATAAATGCACACACTTTAATCAGGCATGCTGGAAAGCACTCACAATTTACTATTTGTCCTTGTGCGACGACGTTGCGGGCAAAGGTACTAACTGTTGTAGTCAGTATAGTTCAACTATTCTTCAAAAAACGATCTATTAATATGTACTCTAATTATTTGATGACGTTTGCCTACTCTATGAGATGTTGAAGTACAAAATCTACCTATACATTTAACTTCTTTAAGTCTTCAGACCACGTCACCTCACCGCGTCATTACAATCTATCTTAGTCGACATCCCGAGCCATTGTTTCCAAACTGTTATAATGGACGTTCAAAATTGCTGTTTGTTATCTATAGTTCTACAACCGGTCCATTGTCAATCGAGAACGTAATGCAGGAACAAAGTAATTTCAGAGAACGTATAAGGTATTTAAATTACAGTGAAAAAGCTTTGCTCGCGGCCATCACTCGGAGATGATATTGAGATGATGCTCTTTATTTTTGGACTCAATGACTGCTTAAGATCAAAGAAAGGAAAAAGAAGAAAAGGACGCTGAAGCATCGAGAAATGTTTTCGTCGAAATGTTTACAAACGTAAAGGCCTCTCCAATGGCACGCCACTGAGTTAGATTTTCGGCTGTCCATGTCCAGCCGCTGCCAGCCACTTTTCTAGCAATATAAGGTTGTAATTGCTAGCATATCAACACACACGCATTTGCCATTTGTAACAGTACATGTTGAAGCAGCGATAGCTGAGTGGAGAGACCGACAGACTGCTACGCAAAGGGTCTCGGATTGAAATCCACGGCATGCACTAACGTCTTTTCGAAGTCAAGTGCTTATTAAATTGTTAATTATCGCTTGCTTATCGGTGAAGAAAAATATCGTGACGTAACCTGCATGTCAGAGAGTTCTCCATAACGTTCTCGAAAGACATGTGAATACTGCCAACCTGCACTTACCAATATAATTAGTGTCAGCCCTTAACACTTCCACATTTTGAAATCGATCCGTGGTCATCTATAAGCAGGGTGATCTATAAGCAGGGTTAAGCTATCAATAAAGGTAGGCTAGAGTATTACCCTGAAATCAGGAACTTTTGCTGACTGTTCGGCACATTTCTCGCAAATGTAAGCGTGAATGATCAAAATGGCACAAAGTCATTAGCCTAGTATGAACAAATAATTAGGTTAAATAATGCATGAAACCTTTTATCCTAACTACATGAAACTTTAATTAAGCGTTTACTAAGCATCCTGTATAACGTAAGTACGTGGCGTACATTTGTGTAGCGCGACTAGCTTCCGCTTCCGGTCCAACTCCGTATGTTGGCGGAACTAACAAGTTTGCTTAGAGCAGTGTTGCCAACATTAAAGCCTATTGTCATTTAAGTTGCGGAGTTAAGTGTTTTCTCATCAGAATAAAACTTTGAACAATAATTTAATACGCCAGTACCATATAAAGTAGTTTGACCTTAATGAATATGAAATTACTGTGACGAGAAAAAAGAATATTATCATTTTTACACTCACACCCAGTCTTCACATGGTAACGTCCTAGCGTTATCTTGGTTGTATTTAAGACTCTTCGATGTCCGTTTAAGAAGAACTCTACCAAGAACTCTACTAATCTAACCAGATATGATAAAATATTAATAAGATTTTGCACAGATCTGGAATATCGCTAACCCAAAAAGAAAGCAACATTCTGGAGCTTAAACCAGTGTCAAGGGTCACCTGTCATAAATCTATAAATTCTTTGTGCTATTCGAGGCATAGGGAAAACGATAAATGACAATTTGATTCATCCATTTGAAAAGTCAGTGGTGCTCTCTGTGACCGCGTGAGTTTGAATTCGAGGCCTTGACAGTCTGTTCATTATAGGCTATAGATATGCATTTTATGGCTCGCAGCTTACATAAAATACCTAAAACGCAGCTACCAATACTTGAAATAATAAATCTACTAGAAACTCTACTGCTATCAATAAAACTTTCGATAAAGTACACACACCTTTTCGCTGTCATGACTCGTACGGTTTTGACACCATGACGATATATTATGATGAAATAGTTTTTCATTGAATGACACGCGAGGACCACGATTGACATTCTCTTGTGGGCGAATTGATGTCAACAACGTTTACTCTGTTATTCACCTTTGTTTTTGCGTCCATTCCCCGGCAATTTTTAACAGTTTCCATCCATTTTTCAATTCATGGCCGGTGGGTTTAACAATGTTAAATCCTTGTCGCATCAACGTTGAATGTAAAAATGGGTGTACGTTACGATTTTTATTAATCTCTTTGTGTGTGAATGTGTCGGCATAGACACTTTACTGGTATATTTCAATGCCATCCAGCTCAAGTTAAGTAATGTTATTGTTTACTATTTGTTTTTACTTCTTAAAATTAGAGCATTGGATTATTGGAGTCGCTTTAATTGCCTCACGATTTTGTTAAAGAGCTAAGAGAGATTACATAACGACAAAATTAATAAAATTATTTGTTCTCCATTATAAATAATAAAAAAGCTAGCTCGTATTCACTTATGGTTGACTACACAGCTACAAAAATGGACACTTATGGCAAACGAAACAAAGAGTAATAAAAACATGTAAGTATACTATCGATCTTCCCTTATATCATTTTCGTCCGGCCGTTATCTCTGCCCTTTCTACTATACCCAGATTTGACAGAATATTAGATTTCGCTATCCTTTTGGGGTTCCGTAGTCTGACCTACGGAACCCCAAAAGGATAACGATATTAAATGGCTATGACCTGGCTGGCTGGCGACTGATCAGTTTAAGTATATTCAGGGGTACTGAATAGTAAAGAAATTCGTAATAGCGAAGAACGCCGGTTGGTATCGCCACCAGTCTCTGCTATTGCTCTTCTTCAATCTTACCGTACTTAAAAATACTAGCTGCCAACATTTATTCTCTAGACTAGATGGTGATGTGTGTATGTGGTAGAATATTATTATTATTCTCTAAACGAATTGACAATTCTTTTCTATGCCATCCGGTGCCGAGATTTCCATTTAACAAAATGCAAGGACGAACTCGCGGAAGGTATTTGTAATAGCTTCACGCAGAACGCTTGCTATTTCTAATTTGTTCCAAAGAGGCAAAATGTACTGACTACCGACATAATGCGAATAAACTTCACCGCTCGACTTTCAAATTTCATATTTTCCTGCGAAAATACGGATACAAAATTAGATCATGTTTTAGATTCATGTTCAGATATAAATAAATAATGTAGTACGTATATTCAAAGGTACGGAACACCTCGACAATGAGTAAATAGACTTATTTTCAACCGAGTAAGAACAAATATGTTATTACTTGCCGAGTAATTATTTAAATAGACGTCTAATTTAAATATGTACGTAGAGTTGTGGCGTAAATATAATATTCGTGTTAATGAAATTCTTAACGTTGCCAGTGGTAAACAAGGCACTAAATTACTTGCGTTTTTCTGAGGGAAATAGTGCGATTTTCTTTTTGAGGAAGAAAAATATGCATCTTGAGCTCTACTGTAAAAATACATAAATCTACGTTAACATGAAATATGGTTCACAAAATGTTGAAATTTTACTAACACTATCACACATTTAATTTTCTTTTTTCGATAAAATTACATTTATACACCCTTGATATTGCTCAGAAAATAGGTATGATTTTCCAGCTATACGCAGTACAATAAAAACTTTATAAAAACGTTGTGATTATGGGAGTAGATTCTAGGAAATTGTTTACATACATACATAGACTCACGCCTGTTTCCCGGAAGGGTAGGCAGAGACTACGGAACGCCATTTGCAACGATCCTGACATACCTCTCTTGCTTCATTCACTCCCATCAAGTTTCTCATGCATGCTCTTCTGTTAAGGGTACTTCTGATCTGTCCTTTTTTTAGGGCTCCAGTCTGGTCAGAGAACGTCCGCCTAGGTCTTCCCCTTTGTCCTGTCCCATTCACACTTGCCTTATATATCTTATTTGTCAGTTTATCGTCATCGTGCCTTTTTGGACACGTTTTGGCTATTCATAAACGCCTTCAGAGCTCCATTCACTCTATTAACTGCATTAACTCTTCTTTCAATATATTCTTCATTCTTACCATATTTAATAACGTACCTAAGTATACAAACTCATTCACTTGCTCCACTCGTTGTCCATCAATCAAAACATTACAAGCCGTAACGCATTCCTCCTTTTCAAAAACCATAACTTTCGTTTTACTTACATTCACTTTCATTCCTTTCCTCTCTTACGCACCATGTATGATTGTTACCATCTCCTGTAATTTCTCCGCTGAAGACGCAAGTATTACCTGATCATCAGCATAAAGGAGGCATTTGACAAGTAACCCATTCATCCTTAATCCGGAGTCACTATGCCTTAGATCTTGCAAACAACTGTCCATGAAGAGGTTAAACAGCCACGGTTACGCTACACATCCCTGCCTTACGCCTGTCTCGATGGTAAACCAGTTAGTTTACGCCCCGTTTATCCTCACACAAGCTCTAGAATCCTCATAAAGGGATTTCAGAGCTCGAATGAGGCTGTTGTCCACCCCATTCATTGACAGCGCCGACCACATTTCATTCCTCACCACTTTGTCGTAAGCCTTTTCCAAATCTACGAACGCGCAATAGACCTTTTGACCTTTAGCCAAAAACTTTCCGGCTATGCTTCGCAAGGAAAATACCTGATCCGTACATCCCATACCCTTTCGGAATCCCGCTTTTACATCCCATATTTTCTTGTCGGTTACTTCCATAACTCTTTCAATCAGTATCTTTTCATACAATTTGCCATTAATGCTGAGAAGGCTAAGGCCTCTATAGTTTCTGCAGTCTTGTTGCGAGCCTTTTCCTTTATAAAGAGGCACAACTACAGCTGTGGCCCAGTCATTAGGTACTCGGCCGGTGCTCCAGCACAAGTTATATAACCGCTGCAACTGACCAACTATGATGCCCTGTCCAGCCATCAGCATTTCGACTGTAATCCTATCATATCTTGCAGCCTTACCTGCTTTCATAATTCCCAGTGCCTTCACGATCTCATCTACGACAATAACGCTTTCATCATTGCTATCAATACCATTCATTTCAGTTATCGGTATCTCTATCGCCGTTATTTCAAATAAACTTTCCATCTCTTCAGCACGCACGATTCACCATTTACTATCTTTCCATTCTCGTCTCTAATGGATGTGTATTCTGAGGATTGAGTTCTGCCTCGAACTGCACGAACGGATTACCAGAAAAAACTTAATGTTCCTCTGGAAATCGTCAGATAATCTGCTATCAAAATCATCTTTCTTTTCCTCTTTTTTCCTTTTAACCATTTCTTTCACTATAATTTTTGACCTAACAAACTCCTTTTTTGCTTTATCTATGTCTATACTCGTTGCTTTTCCCATTATTTCATTTTCTCTGGCAGCCAACCAATCTAATCAAGCTTTCTTTTTCTCTGACACTACTGATTGTACATCCTTGTCCCACCATGTATTCTTAACCTTTTGTGTTTTCCTTCTCTTGATCACACCACATACTTCAGACGCTACACATACTACCTCTTCCTTAAAGGACTGCCATAGTTCTTCCATATTATTCATGCCATCGAGCTTCTCAAATCTTGCTATCAATCTTCGCTTATCTTTCACATCTTTCTCTTGCAGATTTTCAACTTTTATTCTTTCCAAGACCCTATTTTCATCATATTATCGGTGACGCCATCCTTTAAAGAGCCCACTTTTCCGGCTCATCACCAAGAAGTGGTCTGTGTGGATGCCGATTCCTCGATATACTCTTGTATCCAACACATTCTTTCTCAATCGTTTATCTACTACCACAAAATCAATCATACTTTTTCTAACATTTTTTGCCTCCCGCGTATACATATATATCCTTTTGTGATCAAACATTGCGTTTGTTACGCAAAGGCTCCACTCCAAACAAATCTCAAGGAGTGCTTTTCCATTTTTCTTCACACTCTCATCACTGAATGCACCTAACACCTTTTCAAATCCATCTCGTTTTACTCCCACCCATCCATTGAAATCCCGTATCAAGATCAATCTTTCGTTATCCTTACATTTCCTCAAGATATCTCTTAAACTTTCCCAAAACTCCTGCCTTTCGTCTTGCTCTTGTTGTGGCATACCCATAACTATATTGACCGGGTCGTACCGCAACCCCTACAATAAAGAGACGAGTCAGTCCTACTTTCATTCTCATCCATAGTAGCCTAGCATTTACACATTCAAACTCTTTTACACACTCACTCATTCGCGCAGACAGTATTACACCAACTCCCTTGCAGGCTCTGGTGGCACTATCTACCCAAGACCAATACGCCTTATATGCGCCATGCTTGGTGGTGTCAGACCCTTTTCTTTTTGTTTCGTTCACACAAAGAACATCAATCTTTCTATCATCCATCATCTGACATACTTCATCCAATTTGCCGTTCATTCCTTCTCCAACATTCAATGTTGCTAACCGGCTTTCCGTAGGCCGCTATTCACCCTCGCGGGAAACGAGACGTGATGGGTTGCAAACCGCGTCGCCGCCGTGTGAGGAAATATTATTTATTGTTCTCATTGCGTTCCCACGAGATTTAGGGGTTTTTTAGTTATAGAGTTAAACTGCAGTTGTACCCGAGTATACACATTGAAAATATATGCAGTTAGGTAAATACATTTCTCTACTCTAAAATTTGCTACGTAATTCGTCGCTTAGTATAGTACGTAGATTCCTAAATAAAGATCTCAGGAAACAAAAATATTAATTTTATAAGAACTACGACCATATCTATTCCCTTGAGTAATAAATTACGTCATTTTAAATGCGTTGCTTTTAAATTTGGGTACTTAGAAATTACTTTAAAACGAGAACTGTTTATTATCTTTATAATTATAATATTTGTTTACAATTAACAATATAATTAAATTAAATCTTAAAGTAATAAAAAAAATAATTAATATATACAAGGGAAAATTCAAAAAATTAAAAATTAAAATTTAGAAGGCGTCATGAAACTCATCCGCATCGCAGTCAATTGGAAGCGTGCCCAGAAGAAATCAAAATTTTTATCCATAGGCTTAGAACTGAATGCAAACAAATGCGAATTTTTTATTAATGACAATCTAGATAAATCCTCTATTCTTTCAAAATTTCAATATTTGGCTCCCAATATCACTCAAGTTGAAAAAAGTTCTCTTCGCCTCCTGGGGTCCCCAATTTTAGACGACGGTTTTGATTCTTTTATACAGGAAAAAATTCAAAATTATAGTGAAATTTCTGACAGGCTACTCAAAATTAATATACATTCGGCTTTCACTATTATTCGATATTGCCTTTTTGTCCCTAAATTTACGCACGCATTACGGTGCTCACCTTTTTGGAAAAACCCAACTCCACTCATTCAAATTGACAAAATTATACAGAATACCCTGAGTAAAATTTTAAATGTGGCCCTGAACGACCGGGTGTGGCTACAGGCGTCCTTACCTGTGCGCTTGGGCGGCCTCGGCGGCGGCGTTCGCAAAATTACCGACGTAAGCCTGCCAGCGTTCTTGTCATCGGTCCACAGCACTGCAGAATTGACTAGGAAAATTTTAGCTCCCACACTGGTTGATTCTGAGGTGCCGTGTAAGACCGATGCCTTGAACGCTTGGAGAAATGCTTGTCCAGGAACTGAGTTACCCCGAAACTTATCCTCCCAGAGGCAATGGGATGGGCCGCTTTGCAGCGTGGTACGAGAAAACCTTCTCAATACATCGTCCAACGCTGCGGAGCGTGCTCGCCTGCTGGCTGTGGGAGAATGGGAATCGGGCCTCTGGCTTCAGGCACTGCCATCGTCCAATATAGGTACCATGTTGGACGATACGACCTTCCGCTTCGCTACTTGCCTCCGTTTAGGTGCGTCATGTGTCTCTCCGCATCGTTGTCACTGTGGAGAGGCTGTCGATAGCCTTGGTCACCATGGCCTGTCATGCAGCAGGAGCGCGGGTCGTATTTCTCGACACGCCAACCTCAATGACATACTGCGCCGTGCTCTTGCCACCGCTGGCGTTCCAGCCCAACTTGAACCTCAAGGCTTGGCACGCGACGATGGCAAAAGACCAGACGGGATGTCGTTACTGCCGTGGAAGCTGGGTAGGCCTTTGGTATGGGACGCAACATGTGTCGATACCCTTGCGCCATCTCATCTTCCCAGCACAGCAGGTTGTGCGGGCGCTGCTGCTGCTACAGCGGAGACACTCAAACGGCGCAAATATGTAAATCTAATAGGAGATTATGTATTTGAGCCGTTTGGGGTCGAAACATTGGGGCCATGGGGTCCAAGTGCGCGATCACTTTTTAGAGATCTCGCAAAGAGACTTATAGACGCCTCGCGTGACCAGAGGGCTGGCACGTATTTGGCTCAAAAAATAAGTATAGCCATCCAACGAGGCAATGCTGCCAGTCTTCTGGGCACGCTTCCAAACGAGAACTTAACTTCTAAACTGTAAACAATTATATATTATACAAAATTTCGTCCTCGACCCCCCTCCTAATAATCATCAACATTACTGCATAGTTAAATCAAAATCCGTTCCGCAGTTTTAGTGTGAAAAAAGCAATACACTTTACATATTTGTATGGATTAAATTAGGTGTTAAAAGGAATAAGTTATTGGCAAACCAAGACATGAATGCTATATGTATAAGAATAATTTGTTAAGGTCACTTCTAAACATTTTTTAAACTTTGGGTAGGTATATGTATGTATACTCTATGATACTCTTATATATTTGGATTTACTTTAATCTAAAGAAACAAAAATCTGTAACTTTATTCAACCAAAATAAATAACGTTAAAAGAATCTGTCTTTGGCCTTGATTTTCCAAGTGACGTAGTTACTGTACGGTATCTTAGCTGAATTTAGTATTATATTCAGCGTGAAATGTATAAATATTTCAAATAAAATCCTTTATAAATCAGTGCTATTGACAGGCTGTTTATTACCAATATATCACCTATAAAGAGCAAACCAATGTTTATGTATCGCCTTTGGATTTATTAATAACATGTAGCTATAAAAGTTGTGTATTGGTGTATGTGTGTGCATAATACGCACACTGCGTAATACAACGCAATTTGTGGTATTGTCAGATGACAAAAAGGCGTCGTTTGGCCCCCGAGGATCCATTTGGCGGGTCGACGCTTCTACGACCCAAAGAGATCGTAATACTTTTTTATTCGTAAGATTACGATGTCAGTAAAATGTAAAGTGATTCCGTTTCTTGGAACACGATGTCCCTGTTATGTTATAACATTGTAAGAACAGCGTGATTTGGACTCGGTTATTTATAGTAAAAAATGTGTCAAAAATATTTATTTTGTAGATAAGACGCAGTTAGACACATAGGTATGAGTGTAACAAGATGAAAATTTCTTGCGGTCGGCGGCAGTTTTATCTACATAAAATTTCTGTTTTTTTATTTCATGCCGGCTATCAAATAAATATAATTATGTGAAATTTTATTTTATTCTCTGTTCAACACGCCTTGCTAGTCAGTATTAGATAAAAAAGTAAAAAAACTTTCCATTTCAAATTTAAGATGTGCCGTTCTGGTGAAAATTAATTTACATTAAAACCATGGTTTGACTCAATAATAATGTGTAGTAAAAAATTTGAAATAAGAAACGCCCAAAATTCTTAAATTCCTTTGGCAATGCTATAGACATCCATCTAAATTGATATACAAAGACAATGTTTTGGAATCTGCTGTTGGTTGTCAACAAGGTGACCCTCTCGGGCCGGTCATTTTTAGTTTAGCTAATCACCCAATAATAAAACAAATAAATTCAAAATTTTACGTTTGGTATTTGGACGACGGAACCCTAGGCGGAGACCTTAACAAAGTTTTACAAGACTTAGAACTAATTAAAAATAAATTTAAAGCAATTGGTTTAGAACTAAATTCAGACAAATGTGAAATTTTTATTAATGACAATTTGGATAACCTTTCGATTTTATCAAAATTCAATTCTTTGGCGCCAAATATTAAAATCATCAATAAATGTTCCTTTCGCCTCCTTGGGTCCCCGATTTTCAACAACGTTTTTGAATCTTTTATAAATGAAAAAGTACAAAATTTCTGTGAAACTTCAGATCGGCTATACAAAATTAATATTCATTCGGCATTCACGATTATTCGGCACTGCCTTTTCGTTCCAAAATTTACATATTACTTGCGGTCCTCGCCTTTTTGAAAACATTTATCCCTTTTGGAAAACATAGATAATGTTATTCGGCACACTTTGAGCAAAATTCTTAATCTTGACATGAACGACCGAGTGTGGCTTCAAGCAACTTTACCAGTCTGCTTAGGCAGCCTCGGCGTTCGCAAAATTACAGATGTAAGTCTACCGGCGTTTTTGGTCTCGGTTCACGGCACTCAGGAATTGATGCCATCAACGCTTGGAAAATGGCTTGCCCGAGCTCTGATTTGCCCCGATATCTATTCTCTCAGAGACAATGGGACGGGCCGCTCTGTAGCAAGATGAGAGATCACCTTCTAAATACTGCATCTAGTGTGGCAGAGTGCGCCCGTTTGTTGGCTGTGGGAGAGTGGGAATCGGGTTTATGGCTTCAAGCACTTCCATGGTCCAACATAGTACCTATGTATACGATACAACTTTCCGCATCGCTTCTTGCTTGCGCTTGGGAGCTGTTTGCGTTTTTCCGCATCGCTGTCACTGCGGTGAAGCCGTCGACAGTCTTGGCCACCATGGCCTATCGTGCAGCAGGAGAGCTGGGCGTATTTCCCGACATGCCCATATTAATGACATACTCTGTCGAGCTCTTGTCACCGCCGAAGTACCAGCTCATCTTGAACCTAATGGCTTGGTACGCGACGATGGGAAGAGACCAGACGGTACGACGTTATTACCTTGGAAAATGGGTCGGCCTTTGGTGTGGGACGCGACATGCGTCAATACCCTTGCGCCATCACATCTTTCAAGTACAGCTGGATCAGCGGGCGCTGCTGCTGCATCGGCGGAGGCCCTCAAACGGTGGAAATATGGAAACCTAATGGGTAATTACGTTTTTGAGCCGTTTGGGGTCGAAACGCTGGGGCCATGGGGCCCTAGCGCACACGCTCTATATATAGAAATCGCCAGAAGGCTGATTGATGCTTCCCGTGACCAGAAGCTGGTTTGTATTTCGCAGAGAGAATAAGCATTGCCATACAACGTGGCAATGCTGCCAGCCTTCTGGGCACGCTACCAGTCGACAGCGTTGCGGAGGAATTTTTTGACGCTTCATAGTTTTATTGCCTCTTTTGTTTTCGTTAGTTTAGGATAGTCAAGTTTTTTAAGTAGTTTAATTTTATTGTAATACATGTTATAAGAATGTATATAATTACGCAGGTCGAAGAGTAGGTTAATTTTTAGGTTGAGTTTCCTATTTAAAAATGTAAATAACATATCAAATAAATTATTTAAAATGTAGAAAAGTATCTACACAATATTTTATATTTTTATTTTTACTAACACAGAAATTATATTTTCATCTCCACTCATTTGACGGTTACTTTTTTCCGCAAGATGTGTTTAATGGTGCTATCAATAACTGAATATAGTTAACCAAAATCATAGCATCTTCTCATTATAACAAGGTTTAGGGCATTGACCACCACGTTGGCCAAGTGCCGATTGACAGACTTTTTGGGGAGCGTAATGAAGACCTCTCAGACATGCAAGTTTCCTCAAGATGTATTTCTTTGGCGTTTAGCGAACGTTAATAAGAATGAAATAGACACTTAGAACACTTATAGATGACGAAAGACTGACTAAGCAGATATATAAGGCAAGTGTGAATGGGACAGGACGAAGGGGAAAACCTAGGCGGACGTTCTCTGACCAGATTGGAGACATCCTAAAAACAGGGCAGGTCAGAAGTACCCTGAACAGAAGAGCATGCATGAGGAATCTGATGGGATTGAATGAAGCAATGGAGATATGTCAGGATCGTTGCAAATGGCGTTCCGTAGTCTCTGCCTACCCTTCCGAGAAACAGGCGTGAGTATATGTATGTATGTAGAACACTTATGACATATTCTGTGTGGTAGTATCACTGCCGATGGTATGGGTTTCATGAAATGCTGTACTCCGGCCGCGATCGGCGAAAAAGATTCTTCAGAAAGTATCAGTTTTAACTTAATACTAATATACAATCTAATACTAATATATAAAGCAGAAGTGTTTGTTTATTTGTTTGCTTGAACGCGCTAATCTCAGGAACGACTGGTCCGATTTGAAAAAAAACCGTCAGTGTTAGACAGCCCATTTATTGAGCAAGGCTATAAGCTATGCAACATCACGCTATGAGCCTCGGGAGCAGAGCAGTATCCTTAAGTAATGCGGGTGTAACCGCGAGCTGAAATGTATAAAAATTGTAGCAAAAGTATATTTTTGATATTTGATTTTGTCATATTACCTTTAGTGAAAAAGATTTTAGCATTTCATTAAAATATGAAACTTTCATAATAGTTACGTCAACCGCAACGTGTTTTAACCATTTATTATATTTTGCGGTTTTACTTATTTAAACTTTTTCTGTCAAAAATACGCCTGTTTTATGTACAAATCAAAGTAAATCGCGTCCATTGATATTTTTTAATCGCGTTCCTTGTTTTTTTGTAATATTCTACAAAATTTGTATGACCTCTTTTTCATTTGTCTTTTGTAATTTATACAGGATGTTGATATGCATTTGCAAAATATTTTCAGGGGTGTATATACTACTATATTACTGAATACAAATACCTACATGAAAAAATATCTCAGTAAAACTTTAAAATGTTTTTACGTAATGATACATTTAAAAAATCAGCTTGTTGTACTGACCGCCACTGCCACTCAGCTGATCGCCTCGAACTCGCATTGCAGGTACCTAACATACACAATTACACGTACCTACCCTGCAATCCTATTACCTATGCACCATTTTATATCATCGAACACTGTTTGAAAGAATTTTAGGTAAATGTGTATACTGTCTATATTATATTATTAAAATAGTTCGCAAATGCAGATCAACATATTGTATGAGAATTTTTATTCAATCATTCTATTGAACCAAAACCCTTGAACTCAAAATTCCAAGTTTTGAAAATTTGACGACCGGTTGGCGCAGCGGGAGTGTAAGCGACTGCCACACCGAAGATCGCGGGTTTGATTCCCGCTCAAGTCAAACATTTGTGTGCGTGAACATGGATGTTTGTCTTGGTCTGGGTGTTTCTATGTATAATATGTATGTATTTACAAAAAAAAAGTATATATGTATGTTTATCCATTATCTAGTACCCATAGTACAAGCTCTGCTTAGTTTGGGACTAGATGGTGTTGTGTGAATGTGGTAGAATATTATATTATATTATATTATTGATTTGGTTGGTTTCACCGTCTCGACTTTCGTCGGTTTTATAAATACCCCGTCCCGTAACCCACGGGAAAAAGGATACCTATGTCCCCATAGTTTTTAACTGATCTATTTAGAAGAAAATGTGTGTAAATGAATATGTATGTATTGTAGGAGAGTAACTCAGCTAGTGTGTATCTGTTGTATTTTGTAAACGGGTCCCAGCCCTTCTCCTTCCTCTCCCTCTTCCTCCTCTTGTTCCTCTTCCTCTTACTAATTGTATGTTAACTGTGTCCTGTGTGTCCATTGCATGAGTTGCGTTGTGAGCATCTAATGTGATTGGTGATTGTGGAATGTTTGGTGATTGCGTGGTTGAAGACTGCTGCGGGTTTTGCGTGTGTAGTATGCGAGTAACTGTCCTTACCCTTCCTCTTCCTCTTGGCACTGGTGTGTTTGCTGTCTGTTGCGTGTCTTGTGTTTGAGTTGTGTTGAGAGGGTCTGGCGTATCAGGTGACTGCGACAAGTTGGGTGATTGCGTGATTTGCGACGGCTGCGTGTTCTGTATGTGTTGATCTTGCGTATTGTGTACGAATACTGTATCTCCTAAAACTTTACTTAGTATGGTTACGGTGTGTATGGCTGCTTGTTTCTGTAAAATGCTAATGTCAATATTACTGTCTAATTTATCTATATATTTTTTTATACTTTTTGCGACTACTCCCGTTGCTCCTATCACAATCGGTATAACAAACGTTTGCGTGTTCCATAGACGACTAATTTCTGTTTTCAAAAGGTGGTATTTACTAAGTTTTTCAATCTCCTTAGCTCCTAGATTGTAATCAGATGGTACGGTGATATCTAATAAATATGTTCTATTGTTAATTTTGTCAATGTATATAAGGTCCGGTCTATTGTGCGTTACGGTGATATCGGTTTGGACAGGGATTTCCCATAGGATTTTGGTGGTTTAGTTTTCTTTAATTTGCGGTTGTGTGAGTGCTTCCTGCCACCAAAGGCTATCGACTTCTATTTTGTGCTTTTTGGCTAGGCACCAGTGTACGTACTGAACAAGGTTGTTGTGCCGTTTTACATAGTACGTTCCTGCGAGTTTGTCGCATCCCGAAATGATGTGCTGAGTGGTCTCATCTTTGGAGGCACATAGGCGACATTTTCCGTCTACTGGTTCTTTCAGGATATCGCGCTGGTGCTGTCGAGTCATGATGGCTTGGTCCTGTATGGCAAATATTGCTGACTCTAATTTAGGAGAAATTTGCTGTTTTTTGGTCCACTTAAAAGACAGTTCCACATCGACGTTGGCTTGATCCAGTACTTTTGTTGGAAATTGACCGTGTAATTGTTTGCTTCTCCATATTGAATTGTGTGCTTTGTGTATTGCCTTCTTTATGTCTTCGTCTGTGTTTGCGGTGTTTGCTGCTAAATGTAATTCTCCTTCTATTTCTTGTGTTTCTTTAATAATCGAGTATTTATCTCTATGTGTATCGTGTTGTACTATGGCTTTAATTAGGTGATCCTGTTTTGCTTTTAGGTATTGTTTATATTTGACTATTTGTGTTTTATACATGTACTCTATGTTTATAAGACCTCTCCCTCCTTCTCCTATCGGTAAGTAAAGATGCATAACTTCTGCTTTTTGCTGATGTGCCTTGCTGATTGCTAGTAATTTTCTTGTTTTGACGTCTATTTGTCTTAAATCGCTAATTTTGTAATTAATGACACCAAAAGAATAAAGTAAAACCGGGACAGCGTATACATTTATACCTTTTACTATTGAGCGTGAGTTGAGATGTGTGTTAAGCAGCTTTTTAACTCGTTTGAGATATTCTTTAGTTATTTGTTCCGTAATTATGCTGTGCTCTATTTTTCCTGATTCATGAACTCCTAAATATTTATACCTATCTCCTATTGCAAGTTGTTGAAACGCTTCGCCACTTAGTAATATATGTCCTTCTCCTATCGTACTACTCCTGTGTCCCGCACTGATATGTATTACGTTGCACTTATCTAGTCCAAATCTCATGCCTATGTCTCCTGTAAATATCTCAACACTATCTAATAATACCTTCAAATTACTCCTATTGTTTGCATAGACTTTAAGATCGTCCATGTATAATAAATGATTGATCCAAACACTATCTTTAAGTTTAAATCCCTTCATTTCATACTTATTCAGTATAAATGAGATGGGATTTACTGCTAAGCAGAATAATAATGGTGAGAGTGAGTCGCCCTGAAAAATGCCGCGTCTGATGTAAATCGGTTCAGTAGTAATTGAGTCCTGGGAGCCACGGGCTGTCATGATGACCTTCCATGACGGCATAACCAGCTGAAGAAACCTTTTTATGATAGATGGACATTTATAGACATCAAGTATCTTTAAGAGCCATTCATGTGATACACTGTCGAAGGCTTTTTGATAGTCTATCCATGCCATGCTAAGGTTCTTTTGGGATAGGTGTGCATCCTCGAGTATCGCTTTGTTCACCATAAGGTGATCCTTACAGCCCCTGGCACCTCGGCGGCAACCCCTTTGTTCTATTGCCATTATGTTGTTTTGGTCACAATGATTATATTATATGTTGGCTAATACGGACGTTAACAATTTGTACATACTAGGTAGGCACGCTATCGGTCTCCAGTTTTTCGGATCTTCGGTGTTTTCATTTTTTGGGATTAGTATGACCTTTCCTGTAGTGAACCATTCTTCTAATGTTTCTGAACCTTTAACTATATTTGTGAATAATGAACCTAAATATGGGTGAACGCTGGTTAAATATTTTAAGTAATAATTCTGTATCTTATCAATGCCTGGCGTTTTCCAGTTCTTTAATTTAGCTATGGCTGATTTTATTTGGTCTACTGTAATTTCTTCTATATCTGTTGTATTTATTTCGCCTGATAACATTTCTACTTTCTTGATCCACTTAGCTTTCGTGTTGTAGTGTGTAGGGTTTGATAATATGGAGGTCCAGAACTCCTGAACTCCTTCTTTAGTCGGTATTTTAATATTGTTGCTAATGCTGCTATTGCCTAAAGTTTTATAAAATCTGTGCTGATTCTGCATAAATAAATTATTCTGTTCCTTCCTATTATTAATATCTTCATAACGTTTTATTCTACCTGCTAGGGCTTTAATTTTTTGTTTTAGTATTTCTGCTGTATTTTGGTGATCGTTTTGATTTAGGATATTGTATTTATTATATAATCTTTCTTTGATGTTTCTCATCCTGCGTGTAGCAATCCCTCTTTCTATTTCTATTAACTGTCCTAGTTCCTTCCTAAATTTTTGAATTTTAGTCTGTATTCTTTTCTTCCAAGGTGGATCAGATTTTGTTTTAATGGTGTCTTTGGGTATATATGGTGTTTGGTTATTATTTATTATTAGAGTTTTAGCGGTTGAGTATATAATGTCGTTTATTTCGCGCAAACTAGTGTTAGTGACTAATAGGTTAGGTAAGTAATTATTAAGTGTATTTAGGTGTTGAATGAATTGATTATTTATTTTGGCTTTTGGTAGTATTAATCGGTCTGCAAGTGGGGTGTCTTTTGTTTCTGCTAATATTTGTAGAAAGTTTAAAATCAATGGATCCTGGTCTTCGTTTACTTGTATATTACGTGTCAACTGATCGATTGTTTCTGCTTGTTCTGAACTGTATTGTGTGTGCGGGATGTTTGGTTGTGTGTCTTGTGCTGGTGATGGTGTTCTGTGTCGTTCTGGGGTTATGTGTTCAGTGTTTTCAGGGCTTTCAATAGATATGACACCTTCCGCGAGTTTTTGAATACGGTCCAGTAGTTCCTGTGATATGACGTTCTGTTTTATTGCTCTCCGAGCTTGGTTCGATAAGGTATTGCCGTTAAAATGGTGTATTTTAGGATTGTTAGGGTTTCTCTGTGTAAAAAGTGTGTGTAATCGGCCTATGTATCCCGGTCCTCCTAATCGCGCTTTAAAATAACAAAACATTAATTCCTCTAACTCTGCTGTTGACCACTTTTTTCGTCTGTCGTCACTTATATTATTAGTGGTCTTTGTGGATGAGCCTACAGAGTCTGTGGGCAAAGCCCTACCCTGCAAAGCATCATCCACCCCCTCCCCTCCCCGTCGATCAGCTGTGACATCTTCGGGTGCCCCGACTCTCACCCGCCTGTTCAGCAAAGAGCCACTGGTGGTTCGTATGCTGTCACGTCCAGCACCAGCTCCAGACGCGCCCCGGCGATTGCCCCCGGACAGCGGCCCTATACGATTACCATTATTCGAATTCTCCATGTTTATGGGGTTTGCCATTGCCCTTTTGGTCACCTGTATAGACATTTTATTTCAGGTGTCCGCCTCTCACGTGGGAAGATGTTACTCACGGACGTGGGGTTGGTCTTCTGAGAGGCATATTATATTATATTATATTATATTATATTATATTATATTATATTATATTATATTATATTATATTATATTATATTATATTATATTATATTATATTATATTATATTATATTATATTATATTATATTATATTATATTATATTATATTATATTATATTATATTATATTATATTATATTATATTATATTATATTATATTATATTATATTATATTATATTATATTATATTATATTATATTATATTATATTATATTATATTATATTATATTATATTATATTATATTATATTATATTATATTATATTATATTATATTATATTATATTATATTATATTATATTATATTATATTATATTATATTATATTATATTATATTATATTATATTATATTATATTATATTATATTATATTATATTATATTATATTATATTATATTATATTATATTATATTATATTATATTATATTATATAATATTATATTATATTATATTATATTATATTATATTATATTATATTATATTATATTATATTGTATTGTATTGTATTGTATTGTATTGTATTGTATTGTATTGTATTGTATTGTATTGTATTGTATTGTATTGTATTGTATTGTATTGTATTGTATTATATTATATTATATTATATTATATTATATTATATTATATTATATTATATTATATTATATTATATTATATTATATTATATTATATTATATTATATTATATTATATTATATTATATTATATTATATTATATTATATTATATTATATTATATTATATTATATTATATTATATTATATTATATTATATTAGTTTTTAGCAATTTTATTCTTCTCGAGTCTAACTCGGATTTTCTAAGCACCCGCCCTGAGACCCTCAGGGAAGAGGTTGCTCAGATTCCCCCTCATTAATGTTATTACCCCCCCGATTTACAAAGACTGTATCCCCTAGGACTTTACTTATTATTGTAACTGAGTGTATGGCTGCTTGTTTCTGTATTATATGTATGTTTATATGTGAGTCTAATATATTATTTTATATTATATTATATTATATTATATTATATTATATTATATTATATTATATTATATTATATTATATTATATTATATTATATTATATTATATTATATTATATTATATTATATTATATTATATTATATTATATTATATTATATTATATTATATTATATTATATTATATTATATTATATTATATTAACTGCTCTATTTAAAAGAATATGTTTGTAAATGAATGTGTGTATTGTAGGAGAGTAACCTAACTAGTGTGTATCTGTTGTATTTTGTATGCGGGTCCCGGCCCTTCTCCTTTCTCTACCTCTTCCTCCTCTTCTTCCTCTTCCTCTTACTAATGGTGTGTTAACAGTGTCCTGTGTGTCCAGTGCATGAGTTGCGTTGTGTGCATCTGATGTGTTTGGTGATTGTAGCATGTTTGGTGATTGCGTGGTTGAAGACTGCTGCGTGTTTTGCGTGTGTTGTATGCGAGTCACTGTCCTTCCCGTTCCTCTTCCCCTTAATCTTCCTCTGCCTCTTGGCACTGTTGTGTCTGTTGTCTGTTTCGTGTCTTGTGTTTGAGTTGTGTTAGGTGAGTCTGGCGTATCTGGTGACTGCGATAAGTTGAGTGATAGCGTGATTTGCGACGGCTGCGTGTTCTGTATGTGTTGATCTTCGGTATTGTGTACGAATACTGTATCACCTAATACTTTACTAAGTATCGTTACCGTGTGAATGGCTGCTTGCTTTTGAAGAATGCTGATGTCGATGCTAGTTTCTAATTTGTCTATATATTTTTTAATGCTTTTTGCGACTACTCCTGTTGCTCCTATCACAATCGGTATAACAAAGGTTTGTGTGTTCCTTAGACGACTAATTTCTGTCTTCAAAAGGTGGTATTTACTCAGTTTTTCAATTTCCTTAGCTCCTATATTGTAGTCAGATGGGACGGTAATATCTATTAAATATGTTCTATTGCTAATTTTGTCTATGTATATAATGTCCGGTCTATTGTGCGTTACGGTGATGTCGGTTTGAACAGGGATTTCCCATAGGATTTTAGTGGATTCATTTTCTCTAATTTGTGGTTGTGTCAGTGTTTCTTGCCACCAGAGGTTAGCGACTTCTATTTTATGTTTTTTGGCCAGGCACCAGTATACGTACTGGACAAGGTTGTTGTGCCGTTTTACGTAATACGTCCCCGCGAGTTTGTCGTATCCTGATATAATGTGCTGAGTGGTCTCATCTTTGGAGGCACATAGGCGACATTTTCCGTCTACCGGCTCTTTCAGGATATCGCGTTGGTGCTGTCGAGTCATGATGGCTTGGTCCTGTATGGCGAATATAGCTGATACTAGTTTGGGAGAAATCTGCTGTTTTTTGGTCCATTGAAATGACAGTTCTACGTCGACGTTAGCTTGATCCAATACTTTTGTTGGGAATTGACCGTGTAACTGCTTGCTCCTCCAGGTTGAATGATGTGCTTTCTTTATTGCATTCTTAATTTCATCATCTGTGTTTGTGGTGTTTGTTGGTAAATGTAGTTCTCCTTCTATTTCTTGTGCTTCCTTAATAATTGAATATTTATCTCTATGTGTGTCGTGTTGTACTATGGCTTTAATTAAGTGATCCTGTTCTGCTTGTAAGTATTGTTTATATTTGATTATTTGTGCTTTGTACATGTACTTTACATTTATAAGACCTCTCCCTCCTTCTCCTATCGGTAAGTAAAGACGTTTCACTTCTGCTTTTTGTTGATGTGCCTTGCTAATTGCTAAAAGTTTTCTTGTCTTGACATCTATTTGTCTTAAATCACTTATTTTGTAGTTAATAACACCAAAAGAATAAAGTAAAACCGGAACAGCGTATGCATTGATACCTTTTACTATTGAGCGTGAGTTGAGATGTGTGTTAAGCAGCTTTTTAACTCGTTTAAAATATTCTTTAGTTATTTGTTCCCTAATTATGCTGTTTTCTATTTTTCCTGATTCATGAACTCCTAAATATTTATACCTATCTCCTATTGCAAGTTGTTGAAACACTTCGCCACTTAGTAATATATGTCCTTCTCCTATCGTACTACTCCTATGTCCCGTACTTATATGTATTACGTTGCACTTATCTAGTCCAAATCTCATGCCTATGTCTCCTGTAAATATCTCTACACTATCTAATAGTACCTTCAAGTTACTCCTATTGTTTGCATAGACTTTAAGGTCGTCCATGTATAATAAATGGTTAATCCAAACACTGTCTTTGAGTTTAAATCCCTTCATTTCATATTTATTCAGTATAAATGAGACAGGGTTTACTGCTAAGCAGAATAATAATGGTGAGAGGGAGTCGCCCTGGAAAATGCCGCGTCTGATGTAAATCGGTTCAGTAGTAATTGAGTCTTGGGAGCCACGGGCTGTCATGATGACCTTCCATGACGGCATAACCAGCTGAAGAAACCTTTTAATGATAGATGGACATTTATAGACATCAAGTATCTTTAAGAGCCATTCATGTGATACACTGTCGAAAGCTTTTTGATAGTCTATCCATGCCATGCTAAGGTTCTTTTGGGATAGGTGTGCATCCTCGAGTATCGCTTTGTTCACCATAAGGTGATCCTTACAGCCCCTGGCACCTCGGCGGCAACCCCTTTGTTCTATTGCCATTATGTCATTTTGGTCACAATGTTTATATAATATGTTGGCTAATACGGACGTTAACAATTTGTACATACTAGGTAGGCACGCTATCGGTCTCCAGTTCTTCGGATCTTCGGTGCTTTCATTTTTTGGGATTAGTATGACCTTTCCTGTAGTGAACCAATCTTCTAATGTTTCTGAACCTTTAACTATATTTGTGAATAATGAACCTAAATATGGGTGAACGCTGGTTAAATATTTTAAGTAATCATTCTGTATCTTATCGATGCCTGGCGTTTTCCAATTTTGTAATTTAGCTACGACTGATATTATTTGGTCAGCTGTAATTTCTTCTCTATCTGTGGTATTTATTTCGCCTGATGACATTTCTACTTCCTTGATCCACTTAGCTTCCGTGTTGTAGTGTGTAGGCTTTGAAAATATGGAGGTCCAAAACTCTTCAACTTCTTCTTTAGTTGGTATTTTAATATTGTTGCTTATGCTTCCTTTGCCTAAAGTTTTATAAAATCTGTGCTGGTTGTCGATAAATAAACTATTCTGCTCTTTCCTATTATTAATATCTTCATACCGTTTGATTCTACCTGCTAGAGCTTTAATTTTTTGTTTTATTATTTCTGCTGTGTTTTGATGATCGTTTTCATTTTGGATTTTATATTTATTATACAGTCTTCCTTTGATATTTTTCATCCTGCGTGATGTAATCCCTCTTTCTATTTCTATTAACTGGCCTAATTCTTTCCTAAATTTTTGAATTTTCGTTTGTATTCTCTTCTTCCATGGTGCGTCAGCTTTTGCTTTTATGGTGTCTTTGGGTATGTATGGCGTTTGGTTATTATTTATTATTAGAGTTTTAGCGGTTGAATATATTATGTCATTTATTTCGCGCAAACTAGTGTTAGTAACTAATAGGTTAGGTAAGTAATTGTTAAGTGTATTTAGTTTTTGGATGAATTGTTTATTTATTTTAGCTTTTGGTAACAGTAATCGTTCTGCAAGTGGGGTGTCTTTTGTTTCTGCTAGTATTTGTAGAAAGTGTAAAATCAATGGATCCTGGTCTTCGTTTACTTGTATATTACGTGTAAACTGATCGATTGTTTCTGCTTGTCCTGAAGTGTATTGTGTGTGTATTATGTTTTGTTGTGTATTACGTGCCGGTGATGGTGTTCTGTTTCTTTCTGTGACTGCGTGTTCAGTGTGTTCAGGGTTTTCAACGGTTATGATACCTTCGGCTTGTTTTTGAATACGGTCCAGTAGTTCTTGTGATATAACGTTCTGCTTTATTACTCTCCGAGCTTGGTTCGATAAGGTGTTGCCGTTAAACTGGTGTATTTTAGGGTTGTTAGGGTTTCTGTGTGTAAAAAGTGTGTGTAATCGGCCTATGTATCCTGGTCCTTCTGACCGTGCTTTAAAATAGCAAAACATTAATTCCTCCAACTCTGCTGTTGACCACTTTCTTCGTCTATCGTCACTTATATTATTAGTGGTCGATGTGGATGAGCCGACAGAGTTTGTGGGCGAAGCCCTACCCTGCAAAGCATCATCCACCCCCTCCCCTCCCCGTCGATCAGCTGTGACATCTTCGGGTGCCCCGACTCTCGCCCGCCTGTTCAGCAAAGAGCCACTGGTGGTTCGTATGCTGTCACGTCCAGCACCAGCTCCAGACGTGCCCCGGCGATTGCCCCCGGACAGCGGCCCTATACGATTACCATTATTCGAATTCGTTGCGTTACGGTAATATCGGTTTGTACAGGAATTTCCCATAAGATTTTGGTTGCTTCGTTTTCTTTAATTTGTGGTTGTGTGAGGGCCACCAGAGGCTAGTGACTTCTATTTGTATACAGTCTTTATGGAGTATTTCTGTAGTACTGTTCCAACTTTGTCCGTCACTCCCTTTATGTAAGGCATGTAAACCGGTACTCTGCTTACTTCCGGTTTACGGTCCTTCCTCTTCAGACGTGGTATCTTCTTGTTGAATCCGTTGCACTTAAGTACCTCCTGAACATGTGACAGCTCACTGTTCAAATGTTCAGGGTCACAGAGGTCATACGCTCTGTTTACTAATGAAGACACTACGGATTCCAAGTGTCGCGGGTGATGATGCGAGTATGCGTTGAGATACCTATCTGTGTGTGTCGGTTTTCTATAAACAGTGTGTCCCAAGGTACCGTTTTCCCTCACTGTCACTTTTACGTCCAGAAAGGGTAACGACCCGTCTGCCTCCATTTCAAATGCAAATCTAATATTAGGGTGTTTGGAGTTTAAGCCTTTTGCGAACTGTTCTACTTCTTTCTTGTCGCCCTTCATGATACAGAATACATCGTCGACATACCTCTTCCATAGCTTTACATTAGATGCCTGCATGTCTATGGATTCCTCGAAGTACTCCATCCAGATGTTGGCCATTACCGGTGCTACTGGGCTACCCACAGCCACTCCGTCGATCTAGAGGTAATGATGTCCACGGTATAGGAAGTAGTTTGCTTCCAAACAATTTTTTAAGTAGAACAGTATATTTGTCAGACAGACCGTTTGCCCTTAGTTTTCTCTCAACGACCTCAAGGCAATCCTATACTGGAACATTGATGAAAAGTGACTCCACGTCAAAACTCACCATCACTTCGTCTGGTTCCTTTTTCACGCTCTTGATAATGTCAATAAAGTGACGAGAGTCCTTCACGAAAGATGCCGTCTTACCTACCAACGCTTGCAGTACCTTGCTGATGTGTTTCGCCAAACCATATGTGGGTGAGTTTATTTGACTCACTATCGGTCGCAATGGTACTTTAGTCTTGTGGACTTTAGGCAAACCGTATATCTTGGGCGGCTGCGCGATTTGAGGTTTGTGTAGACGTTCAAATTCATCTTCCGTGACAACGTTTTTATGGTCCTTAATCAAAGCTCGAATGCGTTTCGTAACTGTCATTGGTCACTGATGAAACCATGCATGAATGCATACCACAATTATAAGCTAATTAATGTCACGCCTGAACAGTTTCTGGTTAATTACCTGTCTGAGGGGTACCGCTAATAATATAATAATACGCATATACAATATATTTTGGACCAAAAAAAAAAACAGATCAGAAACACAAATGTGCTGTCATTTTTTTGTCGCTAGGGCAATATAAATCGCCTGCAGTAGGATATAATAATTAAAATCTACATAATACATTCCAGTTTCAACTGCAATAAAAGCTCCGTGAGGTAACGGAGCTTACATATGCTCCAGGTGTTGTGTAAACGACCGTCGTAGAGGCATTTGTGCTGTCAGATTGTGCTAGAGCTGTCTGCGGATTGCATGGCACACAAGCTTGAGAACGTGTGTTCTTTGTTTGATGCATCACTGTTTGGAAATGCCTTTGTTCCAAGACTTATTTGGAATCTATCTCATTCTTTTAATTTTTTTGATATGTAGTGAATTACGCCTTCACGCAATAAAATGAGAAGTATTTTATTTTACGGTGGGCATCAATTGTAATTTTACTACGTTATAATATTTTACCCCTGTTTGAATCATTATCATGAAAATTTGTCTTTGCATTGCCATTTTCTCTGCCAATACAAAGGCAATCCTATTGATTTTCATTTCATGTAAGGTGCTAACGGGAAACAATTATCGTTTAAAGGCACATACCACCTAGTAAATAATCTCTGTTTCAAGGGCTTACTTCATAACTTTGTATTGCCACAAGCATTTTGACGAAACCAAAGGCAATTTGCCTGCCATGGAAATCAATCATCATCACAAACATAAGCATAATTATGTCACATAATAAAGTAAAACTACAAATAAACATCATTTTTAAACAATTTGCAACATATTGCCTGAATAATGCGTGTAAATAATTTCAACCAAATGATGAATTTTACTTATTTGAACATTTATTTCGGTGGTCGTCGGTTTAGCTTTGCGGTGTTTAAGTAATTTCGACAAACCAATGCAGCGGTTTGTAGGCATAACTTTTTGTTTGTTTTTCCTGTTGTAGTACTGAAAAGTTGTATATAGCAATTGTATAATTGTGTATTATTTTATTGTACATTCTCGTATCATCACAACTGGCTAATCTTAGAAGTTTTTAGCTTATCTAAAGAATGGAGAACGATTTGGTTGATAACATTTATTACCACATACAATTATCATCATCATCACCCTAGCGTTATCCCGGTTGCATCCAAGACTTACATGCCTTCGAGCCCGAGATCCGCTCACCGGTCTAACCAGATATGACAGAATATCAACTTTTCCTATCCGTAGCACATACAATTAATTATATTGACGAGTTATTATATAAAAAGAGATAGATACGTCATATAGAAGAAGAGAGTATATAGTCCAGACGAAAAACTGACGCAGAGAACAAATCAAGGCATGCACAACTGACCCCATTAATATAATTATGTGCAAATAAAAAGTAATTTTACTTTTCTTTTTGAATAATTACGAGAAATAAAATCTGAATAATGTCTGAAATATAAGAAAGTTCGGATGAGCTATTACTATCAAAACTGCAAAAATATTATTAAATGCAGTAAACAATTTATAATGTGTCCTTAATTGATGCTTATATAAAACACCAGTGAAGCATTTATTTAAATCGACAAGGTTAATTAACAGTATGTCTACTGTAATTGCAGATAATATGCGGTTTTAGAAAGTACTTACTGTAACTGATGATAATGTATCGAGTCTTTAAAACCATTAAGTCATATTGCGACTTTACCATACTCAGCCGCTGGGTTTCCTTTACAGCTCTTTTTTTCGCACTCCGTTTAAGCCACTCCTACTATGCTGGTGAGAATTAAGCCCATATTTAAGGTTCTCCTATTTTGCTTTACAGGAGCACTGTGACTCAATAGGTGAAATATACTACGCTGGTCAGACATACAGCATTTACTGTAGAGTTTTCCGTCCTTTCGAAATACTATCTGCATTGTATGTTTTACCTAGTCGCCTTATACGACAATAATGGAATGAAATAGATTAATGCCAGTTTGTTACCTAAATCCGTCGCACATGGATCACCCCCGAATATTCGGTCTATTTATTTACGCTATAAATTTAGTTCTAAGAACGAAAGGATTAAAATATTCAACGATAATTTGGCTGACCTTGTATAATCTGCAATTTCCTGCTCATCTTATGGTTAAGCACAATTTTCCGTACCACTTGGCTGAGTAATTGCCGACCCTCGGTTTGTGAACGGAACATTAGCCAAATGCGACAAATACTGTTGACTTTCAAATACTTCGTTAAAGATAATGAATCCATTGAAGATGTGTATTTTGATTCTTTTGATCTCGATGCCAAAATATTTTGGAGAACATTATAATAATAATAATAAACGTAATAATAATAATAATAATAATCCATCAACGAAAACGTCATGCGCGCATATTTTGGGGCTACAGCTCACTGCGTATCGCAGACGCATGCTCCTTCTGTTTCAGGCCTTGGAACCAGGTATCAACGTTACGGCTCAACGATTGTCGGATCAGGTGCGAGTTATCCAGCGTAGTAACAGGCTGGATAACGTCGTACTTGATAGGCTACGCTCAGAATACTTACCTACGAGCCAGGCCGTTCACGTCCAACCCGCTAGTGCTCCCGTAAACACAGATACACCGCGGACGGGTAATAATGCCGTTGTGGAGGTGGATGATATGGTTTGTAACGTAAGTATTCAGTACAATGAGAAGGTTATGGATGCTTTGAAATGTGCGATTGAGCAATATCGGTACATGTCACCAACAATTAGGCCCCGCCTGCCCCGGTTGCCTATGCATAGACGAAATATAGGTGCCCTTGATTCGCTATTAAGTAGTTTTCTAGAAAATAGTGAAAATCTTGGTGATACGCACTCAATTCTGTACTGCGCCGCCGTGGCGGCATGTCGTATGGCAGGTGTCAACTTCCAAGAACATGACACTGTCATGCGACAAAGATCTGCTGTCCCGACGTGGCAGTGCAGAATTGAACGGCGTATTGCTGAGACAAGGGCACTTATCGGTAAGCTATTCTGCTTTAGGTCTGGGAATACACGTCCCAGGGTCATGCGCTTTGTGCGCCGAGCCTTCTTGGGGACTGGCATCAGTCCTCATGAATAAACATCTCGGATCACAGAGCGCATTGACTTCCTAAAGCAGAAAGTCTATGCATGGGCAAGTCGGATACGCAGATATAAAAAACGCGTGGACCGGTATATGTTGAATCGTACATTTCAAAGGAACCAAAAGTGGGTTTATAGAAACTGGGACCGACCAGACCAAGATGTGGCTAATGGGCAGTTGCCGGATACAGATGCCACATACAGATTTTGGCGTAGCATATGGTCGGCGCCTATTGGCCACACTGAGGGTGGTTGGATTCGGGGTGTTGAACGGGCATATGAACATATTCCAGAGATGGATAACGTAGTCATTTCAGGCGAAGATGTCACTAGTGCAGTCCGGTCGTTATCCAATTGGAAATCTCCAGGACCGGATGGACTGCACAATTACTGGCTGAAATGGCTACGTAGTTCACATGACCGTTTAGCAACCCAATTTCAATCAGCCATAGAATCTGGATCGATCCCAGATTTCATGACAACTGGAGTAACCCACTTGTTCTATAAGACCGGTAGTACCACAGAGCCCGGTAATTATAGGCCGATTTCATGTTTGCCATCGGTCTATAAACTTCTTACGTCTATTCTGAGGGCTAAAATATTAAAACACATAGACTTCAATTCAATTATGTCACACACCCAGAATGGATGTAAGAAGGGGGCTCGTGGTACTAAGGAGCTCCTCCTTATTGATATGACCATTAGCCAACAAGTTCGTCGTAACCGAAAGGATCTGGCGGCATGTTGGATAGACTACAAGAAAGCGTATGATTCTGTGCCACATACATGGCTTTTGAGGGTGTTGGAGTTGTATAAAATAAATACAACTCTACGCACCTTCTTAAGGTCATGTATGGGGCAATGGAAAACGGTTCTTGGCTATCCAGGATGCCGACGGATCCAGGGTAATGGCGACCTTGTTAAAATTGAGCGGGGTATCTTCCAGGGGGACAGTCTGAGTCCGTTGTGGTTTTACTCAGCGTTGAATCCTCTTAGTACATTACTAGAGGGTTCAGGGTTAGGTTATAGGCTACGCAGGGGCGGTCAGGTCATATCCCACTTGTTGTTCATGGATGTCTTAAAGTTGTTTGCTCACACCAATTCACAGTTGATAGATTTACTAAAAATTACTGAAAGTTTTAGTAATTCTATCAAAATGGAATTTGGTGTGGATAAATGTGCAGTGATACATGTAAAACAAGGAAGGATGGTGGAATCTGAAGGGATTCAACTCTCAGATTCCATTAACCTAAGATCACTTCTGCGAACCAATACCTATAAATACTTGGGTATGTCACAGGCCTTATGCATTAACGATACAGACATGAAGCAATCGTTGCAAGAACGTTTCTTTGGCCGCCTGACAAAAGTGCTGAAAAGTCTTCTGTCGGGTGGCTTGCAACGGTTGGGTCATGCCGGTTCTGATGTGCTCCTTTGGAATACTCAAGTGGACTCAGACTGAGTTAGACGCCCTGGACAGAAAGGTGCGTACAATGCTGACAGCTTACTGGATGCATCATCCACGCTCATCCGTAATGAGGTTGTATATTTCGCGGAAGTGTGGAGTATACGCGAAGTATACAACCTCAGAGAATATTTTCTCAACGCGAACGTGGATATGCATCGGGACGTTGTCGCAGTGGACGCCGGATTAATCCCGCTCAGTTTATCGAAGGACAACTGGCACAGACCTGTAGTGCTTAGCACTGACGATCGCAAGCTTGTTTGGCAGAGCAAGGAGCTTCATGGCAGGTTCTACCGGGCTCTACATGGGCCGGAAGTAGACTTATTAGCCTCGGTGAACTGGTTACGTTTCGGTGACCTCTTTGGGGAAACCGAAGGGTTTGTCTGTGCAATTGCTGACGAAGTGATCATGACGAATAACTACCGGAAATATATCCTGAGGGATGGCACTACTGATATTTGCCGTGCGTGTCACCAGCCTGGTGAATCCCTCAGGCATATCATTTCCGGTTGTTCTCGTCTTGCTAACAGTGAGTACTTGCACAGGCCTAACCAAGTAGCCAGGGTCATTCACCAGCAACTTGCTCTGAAATACAGGCTTGTCGACCGTGAGGTGCCGTACTACAGGTATGTGGCAGAGCCTGTCCTGGATAATGGTCATATCACGTTGTACTGGGATCGATCTATCATCACAGACAGGACTGTTGTTGCCAACAAACCTGATATTGTGTTGATAGATCGATCAGAGCGCCGCGCAATAATTGTTGATGTTGCCATCCCTCATGATGGCAATCTCGTGAAGGCTGAGAAGGACAAGCAGATAAAATATCTGGACTTGGCTCACGAGATTGTTGACATGTGGGATGTTGATTCAGCAATTATTGTGCCGATAATCGTTACAGTGAACGGTTTAATACCCAAGAGCCTCGGCCAACATCTTAGGAGGCTCGCGTTGGAACCTTGTGTCAGGGGCCTGATACAAAAGGCAGTACTGCTGGACACGGCACGCATAGTGAGGAGGTTTCTTTCTCTCGAGCCCTAACCACCAGTAGCTTGGAGCCTGTTTCCGATACTGGTGGGTTTCCATAGGATATTGTTATATTTTTAAATGTATTTTTTTATATATCATATATTTAAAAATATGTTAATATTTTATGAGCGAAATGTGAAATAAAGAAAATAATAATAAAAAACTGTTTGCTTCTGCTGGGTCGTTGCGTAGGCTCCGCAACTTTCTACCCACAACCATCAAGATTGCACTTGTACAATCCTTGCTTCTCCCAATACTCGATTATGCTGATGTCAGCTATATTGATCTTAATGAGTATTAGAATTTCTGTATTAGAAAATCATCAAAATTTCTGTATTAGATTCATTTTTGGTTTACGCAAATATGATCACGTATCTGAATTTCGATCTAGACTCAAGTGGCTCCCAATCCGGCTTCGCCGGAATACTCATATTCTTATGTTACTGTATAATGTGTTGTTTAATCCTAATACCCCCTTGTATCTCAAAGAACATTTTAAGTTCCTCCATGACACACATTTGAGGACCTTGAGGTCGTCGGTGGATTGAAGACTGCAGATGCCGGGCACATACCACAAACTTTTACGATTAATCCTTTGCTGTTCAAGCTATCCGTTTGTGGAATGAGCTGCCGGTTGAAATTAGGCAAGAAAAAACAGCGAACATATTTAAAAATGCATTAAACAAACATTATTTGTCATTGTAAGCTTTATTTTATCACTTTATTTTTGTGTTTATGTTAGTATATGTATGTATGTATGTATAACTTTGTATGTATGTATGTGTATTATATTAAAACCATTATTGTGTCCAAACAAATGTAATCACTACACATCAAAACGTTTTCTCTTTTACAGTCTGTCCATCATATAGGGGACGTCACCCCTCCTTGCCTCACACCACACCTCAGCCCATACTCGTCAGACAATGAACCGACCATCTAACCTGATTTATTTGATGGCCATACCAGTACTGGAGGAGGCTGATAAGCTCATGAGGTATGGATTTCTCCCGCAATTTTGACCATAAGATGTCATAATTAACCAGGTCAAAAGCCTTGGAGAGGTCCAAATTAGCAGCATACACAGGCGTGTTTCTATCTGTGTAGTACCTACCAGTGTGTTTGAGTGCCAGAATAGCAGTTTCGGTCGACAACCCTGCTCTAAAGCCGGACTGAGAATCATGTGGTTTAAGCTGCTCAGTCATTCTACGCTCAATCACACAATCAAGAACCTTGGCTATTACGGTCGCTATGGATAAAGGCCTATAGTTAACCTTGTCTGCCACATCCTTACTTTTACTCTTGACTATTGGTACAACTATTGTTCTCATCAGTTCTGTTGGTAAATAGGTATGCCGCACACAAAAGTTAAATAGCACGGATAAAACCCTAAGCAGATGCGGACTACCACATTGTAAATGTTCTATGCTGAGGCCATCATGTCCCGGAGATTTACCCCTGGTCATAGATTTCATAATGTTTTTTATTTCTTTTGCTGATATATTCAATTGAATTCCAGACATATCATGCGTGACACGTTCCTGACTGATGTCAATTTGACGCGTCGTTACCGTAAAATGACTTCTAAACATATCTGCAATTTCTCCAGGTTCAGTCACGCCGTCGACATTCATAGAAACTGCAGGTCTTGGGTTTAATCTTAGAGTGGCTTTGGAATAAAACAATTTATTTACATTTATATTGAACTAGGTATTTTATTTATTTATTTATAGACTCACGCCTGTATCCCCGAAGGGGTAGGCAGAGGTGTCATATTACACCCACATTTCACCATGAATTTTTAGGTCCCACGTAATAGCGGGCGAATTATACTATTGCCGTTATCGGGCACATCACCAGACTCCGTGCTGGTATATACATAATATTCATAATTATGGCAGCATACTTAGTTCTATTGCAGTTTCATTTTACAGCTATAATTAGAGCACCATATTATATAATAATACTAATCATTATCATCATCGTATCAGCCTAAAGACGTCCACTGCTGGACATAGGCTTCGTCCAATACGCTCATTATTTCACTTCTTTCTCCGTAGTACTACTAATAAATGTAATATTCCTCTGAAAATATTATGTATCTGAACTTGGTGTAATACGGCAGCAATTAACAAATGCTCTTTGTAAAATAATTCTTTACAATATTTCCAAACATTGTCCTTGAAAACTTTGCTTGTACTTAACACTATGCATTCCTCATCAATCTTATTCCAAGGTTCACGTACGGGCTTAATTCAATACGACTGATCTTGAACACTCAGTTTAAAGCATATACTGACAAAATTATAGACGTCTTCACGACATTTAGAGATTGGTTTAACCCTTTTTAGGGCATAGGGGATATTATTTCCACCATGATTTTATTTTTTTTTTAGTAATGAAACCTCATCTTTGTGGTACTTATTTTTACTATAGCTTTTTTTTTATTAATCTTTCATTATTTTGACGTAAAGAAATTGTAAACTATCAAATATATTTTTCTTCGGTGGTTCGTTGAAGTTTGAAAAGTAGCAATTTTACGTATTCAATTTTCTAGTTGGGTCTATCTCTTGAATCTTTTTATTTCTGAGGCAAGTTTTATTTTTAGCATGTGTTATTATATTTCATCTGAAAGATTTTACACAGATCTTTTTGCCTGGTTGTCTTGATATTTTATAATATTCGTTTATTATGGTGGGAAACATATTCCCTCGGCCTGTGGGTGGCTGTGGCTGTGTGCTGTGCCACTATGAATAGTGCCATTTTTCACGGCTTTTCACATACAGTAGTCATTGTTCCTAAGAATAAAAGTTGATTTCTAATTTCTTTCTTTCTTTCTTTAAAAAGACAACTCCCGCACTAGGAAGAAATTCCTGTGTCGCGGGGGACTTTACAAACATACAACCAACGGACACAATGAACACCCAGACTCGAGACAACAATTTGTAAATCACACAAAGTGTTGTCTCGTGTGGGAATCGAACCCACGACACGCGGCGCAGTACCAAGCGGCGAGGCGACCGCTTAAACCACTACGCCAACCGTGCAGTCCGAATCAGAATTATATTTGTTGTTTACGTATACCACAGACTAACCTAAAGTACAAAAGACTAATTAAAGATTTAGAGCATCGTGTTTGAGACCAGTTATGTACATAAATAAGAAAATCTCTTATCGATAGTAGAAAAAATAAGAATAAAATTAACTGTATTAGAAATAAGTAGATGAGAGATGTAAAGTACATGCAACAAAATTAATATATCTGTGTCCCCCAGCATCTGTGGTCTGATTTGTCATCGTATTTAATATAAATGTATCCAAATTATCATCATCATTTCAGCCCTTAACAGTCCAATGCTGGAAAAGGCCTCTCCTTTGAAAGGAGGAATTGGCCTACTATACCACGCGGGCCAAACGGGTTGGTATAGGGTTTGTATCAAGTTTTCCTTCTCTTACAGTGCTGTTCTCTGCATAATATGCTCCCTCTGTCGGCTCTTACGACACTCATGGGATTATATGGGGTGGTGACAATTCGTATTCTTAATCCGTCACCACACGGACACGGAAATGATCATCAGCGTAACACAAAAAGGACTTAAAAAAAGGAACTTCTTTACTATTTAGAGAACTAGTCATATTAATCAGCATTATGTTGTTTAGTTTAATCGGTGCCCAGATTCTACAAACCACACCCCAATTTAACAATTGTGGAGGCCATTCGCATTGTGAAAACGACATCAATCAAATCAATATACAACATATCAATGCAATGGACATAATATTGTATGTAACCAAACAAGATTGTGGTACATATTATATTAGCTGGCGTTGCACATATGAAGGGAATGTAAGATTTGCCCTGACTAGCCTCCCATGTGATAATGTAAGCCATCTAATTACATATTTGCTTTCCACGCAATATCTAGAGCAAGATTTTCAAGACCTTTGAATGCATGACTTATTTTGGATTACTAAGTATTATTTCAACTGGGTTTCGTTCCTTTGACTGAGTAGATATAGAACCGCTATTCAAAATTCTTAGCGACTCTTTAAACCCGTTTCGACATTGAAGCTTTCGAAGTCACATTGCAACTATGTGCGTGGAAATCGACCGAGTTCAGCAAATAATGAGAACAACAAAATTACAAGCATTCATTGCAACTCAATCGACCGAGTAAAACGTTCAATAAACAACATTACTGAACAAAATGTCACAATAAATCAATAAAGCTATCGGGCTATCTTTCAAGCGATTTACGATTCACGTATCGAGAATATCGAGTGAGCTTGCGATAATTTGAAAATTGACACTATTTGTGAGCGTAAATGGCTAACGGACTGTGAGATGCCATGGTACAACTGTTTTTCATTTTATCATAATTTTCTTATAAAAAGAATCACTGAAAGATCTACCTAACGGACGCAGTCTTGATAAAACCTCGATCTTCGGTGTCACGATGGTACTGAGTCGGAAAAGCCGGCTGGTTTGTGGGTCTAACACTCAACGAGGCTACGTAATGCCTTAGCATCCAGTGTTATAATATTAAATGTAGGCATGACCATTGTTATTGTAATTTTAATTTTATCTTCATACTTTTACAATATATTCTCGTGTGACACAAAAGCCCACGTACCGTGCTCTCAATGAGCGCCGAGCCTAAATGTATTCAGCCATCCCTTGGTACCTGCATAATATAATTGGTAAAATCGTTTATCTGTTTTAACATGACGGATTCATAACAGTTTTTGTGGCTCTCTTTATTTATCCATCAGTTTTGAATAACAATCTTGAATAATGACTTCGTTAGCAATAAATTGTTTCAGTTTATGTAGAATAATAACTTTGAAAGCAGTTCATTTTTATAACTGTGCATTGGTGTATATTGTATAGGGGTCACAAGAGAACCTAACATAACCTAATTACTTGACTTACAGTTTCACCTAACCTTACGGGTTTTTACAGTAACATATTATATATATGTAGATAATTCTAATATTTGACACATTGTGCATAAAAAAAAACGAATTGCCAAAGGAGAAATACCAAATACGGCCTGTAGCGGCCAGAAAGTTGTGAATCGTTGAAATTAAACATATAATTATTAAAATGTATACATCGTTTTCTTTTCTTGATAGAGCTTCGGTGAAAGATTTTAGTTTTTAAACATTATTATTTTGAATAGGCTATGGTAATAGCGGATGAATGTCTTATGTTGCCAGCATTAAAAATAAATGAAGTATGGTAGGCAGAAATTGTTTTAAGGAAATAATATTTTTATTATTATATTAGAAAACAATATCTTTTAATTTACTTTATAAATATATTTGTAAAAAGAATCAAGAAATATATAATTTACTATATATTACATAATTATTCATCGGTAAAAATCGTTTTGTTTTTAATCGATAGTATACATATTTTTCAAACCATTTGCAACACATTTTTTATCTGTTATGTCATTTGTGTTGCTACTGCGCATCGTAAATATTTTGCTCTGATTTATTGGTGTTTTCATACGGTTGTAATTGTAATGTAATTGAATATAAATTCAATGATAATGATCACTACTTTCTACCCATGCTAAGAATATGCAGCGGTGTTTGTGGTAGTTTTTTTGGACGAGTATAGTACGAGGTTCCCTAGTACACAGGTGATTATTCATTATTATTGGCCTCTCTTTATGTTGTTTTTGTTCCGTATAACACAAAGACATACCTTTATTTACATCTAGGTATTAAATTTATGTTAAAATTCAATTTTGAGGTATATTTAGTTGTGGAATAATTTCCGTTTCAAATATCTCGTACCTTATTTCCACCAAGAGTTATTTAAAAAAATTATACAGGGTAATAGAGTAGTCATTTATCTTCAAAACACACATGTTTTCGTGTTTGTCCTTGCCAAGCCCATAATGTATGGCCAAATGGTACATCTCCTTTGCTATGTTAGGTTATGTTAGGTTCTCTTGTGACCCTTAACCCAAAAATAGGCTCCATCAACTTAGTTTTGTTTTTTATAAAAATTCGGACATTTAACAACACATGCTGGTAAATCTTAGGATTTACCGTACTTCTGGCTTTTACAGTAACATATATAGTTATATACAGAAGCAAAACTACTCGCACCGTACCCATTTTTTAATCCAATAATCATGTCCAAAATATATTTTGGCATCGAGATCAGAAGGATCAAAATACACATCTTCAATGGGCTCATTATCTTTAACGAAGTATTGGGGAGACTACATTATCTGTCGCATTTAGCTAATATTCCGCTCACAAACCGAGGGTTGGCAATTACTCAGCCAAGCGGCACCGAAAATTGTGCTTAACCATAAGATGAGCAGGAAATTGAAAGTTTTATCAATGAAATATCCTTTCGTCCTTAGAACAGAATTTATTGTGTAAATAAATAGACCGAATGTTCGGGTTTGATCCGTGTGATGACGGATTAAGATTACAAAATGCCAATACTCCATTTTATTTCATGATTGTTGCATAAGGCTACTAGGGAAAACATACGATGCAAATAGTATCTTTGCAAAAAAACGAAAAACTTGACTTCAACCCCCTATACCAATTCATTTGACTAGCGTTTTATAGTAGCTCCAATCCTCCTATTGACCCACAATGCTACTATAAAACAAATGAGAAGCTCAAGTCTGGGTTCGGGGAGATGGGCCTCGTCAGCCTTGGTTGGCAACCTATCTAGGAGAAGAAAACTCCGAAATTAAACCAACTTCTAGGGAGCATACCTGACACAAAACCCCCATCTAAGGTGTGAACAGACCCGTGCCGAGGGATTCGTGGCTAGAGGGCAAGCTGGTCGTAAACGGAGGGTGCCTGTGTTGGTGGTCACAGGGCACAACTGATATTCCACCTAACCCCCGTAAAGGGCTCTGCGGGGGTGGACAGTCTAGACTGTCCAGGGATCTAGATCCCTACATCTCATGGGAACACTATGGGAACAAAATCTACTTCTTCTCCATATGGCGGCGACGCGGTTCGCAACCCGTCACGTCTCGTTCCCCGCGAGGGCGAAAAGTGGCCTATGGAAAGCCGGTTTGCAACACGTTGAACGTTGGAGGAGGGATAGACGGCAAATTGCATGAAGTATGTCAGATGATGGATGATAGAAAGATTGATGTTCTTTATGTGAATGAAACAAAAAGGAAAGAGTGTGACACCACCCAGCACGGCGCATATACGGCGTATTGGTCTGGGGTAGATAGTACTACCAGAGCCTGCAAGGGAGTTGGTGTAATACTATCTGCGCGAATGAATGAGTGTGTAAAAGAATTTGAATGTGTAAATGCTAGGCTAGTATGGATGAGAATGAAAGTAGGACTTACTCGTGTCTATATTATTGGGGTGTACGCCCCGGTCAATATAGTTACGGGTATGTCACAGCAAGAGTAAGACGAAAGGCAGGAGTTTTGGGAGAGTTTAAGAGATATCTTGAGGAAATGTAAGGATAACGAAAGATTGATCTTGTCACGGGATTTCAATGGATGGGTGGGAGTAAAACGAGATGGATTTGAAAAGGTGTTAGGTGCATTCGGTGATGAGAGTGTGAATGAAAATGGAAAAACCCTGCTTGAGGTTTGTTTAGAGTGGATCCTTTGTGTGACAAACACCATGTTTGATGACAAAAGGATACATATGTATACGCGAAAAATGTTAGAAGAAGTATGATTGATTTTGTAATAGTAGATGAACGATTGAGAAAGAATGTGTTGGATATAAAGGTGTATCAAGGGATCAGCATCCATACAGACCACTTGTTGGTGCTGAGCCGGATAAGTGGGCTCTTTAAAGGATGGCGACACTGAGAGCATAATGAAAATAGAGTCTTGGAAAGAATAAAAGTAGAAAATCTACAAGACAAGATGTGAAAGATGAGTATAAACGAAAATTGATAGCAAGATTTGATGGCATAAATGATATGGATGAATTAAGGCAGTCCTTTAAAGAAGAGGTAGTATGTGTAGCGTCTGAAGTATGTGGTGTGATCAAGAGAAGGAAAATACGAAAGGTTAAGAATACATGGTGAGACAAGGATGTACAATCAGCAGTGTCAGAGAAGAAGAAAGCTTGGTTAGATTGGTTGCCTGTCAGAACAAATGAAAGAATGGGAAAAGCAACGAGCGAGGACATAGATGAAGCAAGAAAGGAGTTTGTTAGGTCAAAAAGAATAGTGAAAGAAATGGTTAAAAGGAAAAAAGAGGAAAAGAAAGATGAGTTTGATAGCAGATTATCTAACGATTTCCGGATTAACACTAAGCTTTTCTGGAAATCGGTTCGTGCAGTTCGAGGAAGAACTCAATCCTCAGAATACACATCGATCATAGACAAGAATGGAAGGATAGTGAATGGTGAATCGTACGTGTTGAAAAGATGGAAAGAGTATTTTAAAGGTTTATTTGAAAGAACGGCGATAGAGACACCGATCGATGAAATGAATGGTAACGATAGCAATGATGAAAGTGTTATTGGCGTGGATGAGATCGTGCAGGCACTGAGAAGTATGAAAGTAGGTAAGGCTGCAGGATATGATAGGATTACAGTCGAAATGCTGAAGGCTGGACAGGGCATCATAGTTGGTCAGTTACAGCGGTTATATAACTTGTGCTGAAGCACCGGCCGAGTACCTAATGACTGGGCCACAGCTGTAGTTGTGCCTCTTTATAAAGGAAAAGGCTCACAACAAGACTGCAAAAACTATAGAGGCATTAACCTTCTCAGCATTGTTGGCAAATTGTATGCAAAGGTACTGATAGAAAGAGTTATGGAAGTAACCGACAAGAAAATATGGGATGTACAAGCGGGATTCCGAAAGGGGGATGAACGGATCAGATTTTTTCCTTGCGAAGCATAGCCGAAAAGTTTTTGGCCCAAAGGTCTATTGCGCATTCGTGGATTTGGAAAAGGCTTACGATAAAGTGGTGAGGAGTGCAATGTGGTCGGTGCTGTCAATGAATTGGGTGGACAGCAGCCTCATTCGAGCTCTGAAATCCCTTTATGAGGATTCTAGAGCTTGTGTAAGGATAAACGGGGCATACACTGACTGGTTTACCATTGAGAAAGGTGTTAGACAGGGATGTGCAGCGTCGCCGTGGCTGTTTAACCTCTTCATGGACAGTTGTTTGCAAGATTTAAAACATAGTGACTCTGGATTAAGGATGATGTCAAATGCCTCCTTTATGCTGATGATCAGGTAATACTTACATCTTCAGCGGAGGAGTTGCAGAAGATGGTAACAATCATGCAAGGTGCGTTAGAGAGAAAAGGAATGAAAGTGAATATTAGTAAAACGAAACTTATGGTTTTTGAAAAGGAGTACTGCGTAACGGCTTGTAATGTTTTGATCGATGGACAGCGAGTGGAACAAGTGAATGAGTTTGTTAACTTAGGTACGTTGTTTACAAGAGATGGTAAGAATGAAGAAGATATTAAAAGAAGAGTTAATGCAGGTAATAGTGTGAATGGAGCTCAGAAGCCGTTTATGAACAGTCAAAACGTGTCGAAAAAGGCACGTTTGGCTGTGCATAGAGGGGTGTTAGTGCCTACCCTTATGTATGGTAGTAAAAGTTTGTTATGGCAGAAGAGACTTGAAAGTAGAATAAATGCTGTAGAAATGAGAGCACTGAGAAGTCTGTGTGGTGTATCTTTGACCGACAGAGTAAGGAATTGTGAGTTACGAGAGTGGTGTGGGGTAAAAGAAGATGTAGTGACAAGCATCGAGAAAGGCATGTTAAGATGGTTTGGGCACATGAGAGGATGGATGACCAAAGTCTGACAAAGAAGATATATAAGGCAAGTGTGAATGGGATAGGATGATGGGGACGACCTAGGCGGACGTTCTCTGACCAGATTGGAGACATCCTAAAAAAAGGACAGGTTAGAAGTACCCTAAACAGAAGAGCATGCATGAGAAACTTGATGGGAGTGAATGAAGCAAGAGAGGTAGTCTCTGCCTGCCCCACCGGGAAACAGGCGTGAGTCTATGTATGTATATAAGTCTGGGGCTAGGCTTCTCCAGCGTATTAGTAGAGGCTTAAGTGGTCTGCGAAATTAACGAGCTGTAAGGAATGTCCTGCGACTAAGTAACACATGTCAGTGGTGATTGGTGTGCATTGGTGTAATGAGCAAATAATAAAATGCATTACAAACAAATCCAAACTAGTATGTGACTGTGAATGTGTGCGTATTTTTCCTACTAGACGATACAATCTTCTAGTCAATTATGAATGAAGTAGTCAGTACGTTTTTTACAGTGGAGAAGCAGTGTTTAGATGAAATATAAGTTGCAAATATATTTTTTTATTTTTTTTATTTAGCCTATACATATGTCCCACTGCTGGGCAGAGGCCTCTCCTTTGGACCGCCATTCATCTCTGTCCTGTGCTATGTTCGGCCAGTCGCTGTCGAATGCATCTAGGTCGCAAATATAAGTGATATAATATGTATAATTTTGCAAAACTTCGTAGTGTACCTATATTTTATCCCATATCATAGTTAATAATGCGTGTTTTGTTGTCAGTATTCCACGAAGTTACTTGTAGTAGGTACCCATTAAAGTGTCGGGTCGCAAATTACGTCAGCTAGACAGACGACCTAACTAGCGCGTACAATGAGAACTGGAAGGCTGAATCATTACAGTATTGTTCATCATGAGTTAGTAGCAAAGCTTAGAGAAATTTAGAACGTACGTATCTCTTTATGGAAATACATTAACGCATGCCTCAAGCTTTAATTTTGCTGGAAACTAACTTCACATATTTATTAAGCTTCCTTTTTAGAGTGATCCCAGTGTGTGGTCATCAGATATGGTCGACATGATTCAAAGAAAGTTACATCCGACCTGTGAGTCTAGTAGGAAGTGGCCTAAACTGCTACTTTTCTTTGTCTGGGTGTAAGTTGTCAACAATGTTGTATGTTTTCATCATCATCCTAGCGTTATCCCAGTTGCGCTCCAAGACCTCCGCCCTGGAACCCGGGATCTGCTTTTAAAATTGTCATATATTTGCCTAGCTGCCTCGTTGGTCTCGCGGTCTAAATGTGTGCGTGGGATTGGGAGGTCTCGGTTTCGCTTCCCGGGTCAGGCAAAGTGTTATTGGGTTTTTCCGTTAAGAAATTCTCAGTAGCAGCACGGAGTCTGGTAATGTGCCTGGTACGACAATGGGCTGGCCCCCTATTAAGTGGAACCTATAAATTCATGGCGAAATGTGGGTGTTATATTACACACCTCTGCCTACCCCTTCGGGGATACAGGCGTGAGCCTAGCGTGGTATTAGTTGACCGTGTGTGAGTGGTCATGGAAATTTTGTCGTTAACAATATTTATAAATGCCATATCCATAGATATAAAGCATATTCACGTCAGTCTAGTTGTATTATATATAGTATATGTCACCCTGCATGCAATATTTACAAAACAGATCGATACAATGGATTAGCACGCCACTAGACGTGGCTTATGCCTCGTTAATTCGGATTTGCATCGCAAAATGTGGCCACGAGTGTTGAACATTAAACAGTGAACAGAGAAAAAGATAGTGCTATATATCTTATGAATACATTTCTGATATATCTATAGGTAAATATGTCTTATGATGTGTATGCATAAATAAATAATTCAACACAAAGAAGAAAAAGTGAGCAGAAGGTTGCTATGTATGTAGCTCAAAAAATTAACATTGCTATATTTATTTTATTATTATTTATTTATCTTTACATCACAAGGTAAGTATCTTATTAGCTAAGCCCCACAAAACCGTTGCAATGGTTTGACTGTGGGGTCAATGAGTCTACAATACAATTAAATGAACTTATAATTAAGTATTCTATATATATTGTAACTTAAATTTATATATAACTTAAACTATTTCTAAATAAACGTTACAAAACTTAAACACAACGATATATAACTTAAAATGTTTCTAAATAATATAACTTTAATTTACGTTTAAACCTGTTTGAATTTGTTTCACTCCTTATGTCTGCCGGCAGACTATTCAATAGATAAGGTATTCTCTTTTTTAATGTTCTATCACCAAAGTAGTTGGTGACTCTGGGTACATTGAATCTACCAGCAGCCATAGATCGTGTATTATGGTTGTTCTTTACGTAAGTTAAGTTATGCTCTTGGGTACAGTGGTGGTTAACTAATAAAAGATATTTATGTTTGAGAGTAATCGGTAGAATTTTGCATATTTTAAATAATTTTCTATAGTCTCCTTTACAGCTGCTTTTAGTTTTTTTAGTAACAAGTAGTTTTAGAAATCTAATTTGAAGAGCTTCCAATCTATCTAAGTTAGTTTTGAATGTTAACCCATAGCTGTCAAGAGCATAGCTCATAATAGAATCAACTAATGACATATAAATACATCTTAAAATATTAATAGGTACTTTAAAGCTTAGGTGGTACATTTTACTCAATAATATTCTTAGTTTACTAGAAATGTAGTCTACATGTTGTGACCAGGAAAAGTTATCATCTATTTTCACGCCAAGGTAAGTAACACAGTTAACTCTTTCAATAGGTTTACATTTACAGTCCAGTAAGTTATTATGGTGACATGTATAATCATGGGTAAGTAAGGGTAGAGTCACCCCATGAGGTTGTAAGTATGGTGAATGAATTAACATTAATTTAGTTTTACTGGCATTTAATATAATGCCATTGTCATGCGACCATTTGACAACAGCGTCTATATCTTGTTGAACTAGCTGACAGATATCATCTATATTAGTTCCGGAGCGAAGTATGCACAGGTCATCTGCAAACATATAAGCTGAACAATGCTGCAGCACTCGGCACAGGCTGTTAACATGCATAAGGTAACAAATTGGTCCACATCCAGAGCCCTGAGCCACCCCACTCCGCACCTCGACTCTGTCACTAAGAGTATCCTCCACCTTCACACGGTAGGAGCGCGCGGTGAGGTAATCACGAAACCAAGGATTTAGTGGTTCTCCCACCCCACACTCCTCCATTGCTTTCAGGATGGTATCAAACTGCAGAGTGTCGAATGCTTTTTTATAATCAAAAAATATTGTAATAACAAATTTTTTATCATCTAAGCAACTATTTATTTCTTCTGTGAATTTTGCAAGCAATGTATTTGTACTTTTCCCTTTTAGAAAACCGTGTTGACACTCGTTAATAATATTATTTTTTTGTAAGTAGTTACTCAATTGATTGACTATACACTTTTCAATGATTTTATCTATACTAGATAAAATGGAAATAGGTCTATAGTTTGAAACATTTTTGCGATCACCCTTTTTATGAATTGGGCGTACTATTGCCTCTTTAAGCTTATTAGGAAATTTGTGGTTTTTGACAGTTAGATTTATTAGTTTAGCTAAAACGGGACTTACTTTATCAATAATTATTTTAAGGTCGGACATTCGCACGAGATCGCTTCCCGGTGACTTATTTACATTCATGTTTTTAATTATGTTTTTGTTTAATTATGTTGTTGTGGCAATGCTGCCAATCTTCTGGGCACGTTCCCAATAGACGGCGATGTGGAGGACTTTCATGACGCCCTTTGAATTTATTATTATACACATGACTTTTGAGGATATTATAGAGACCTCTCAGATAAGCAGGCTTCCTCATATTGTTTTCCTTCACCCTAGAGCAAGCGATTATTAACTTTTTAATTCGCACTTAACTACGAAAAGCTAGTGGTACGTGCTGTGGGATGAAACCCGAGACCACAGGATCTCATGGTCTTTCCACGCTTGCTTATATATTATGTTCCTTTGCACATACAAAAAATTTTTTTTTTATAGACTCACGCCTGTATCCCCGAAGGGGTAGGCACAGGTGTAATATTACACCCATATTTCGCTATGAATTTTTAGGTCCCACGTAATAGGGGGCGAGCCTATTGCCGTACCGGGCACATTACCAGACTCCGTGCTGTTACTGGGAATTTCCTAACGGAAAACCCAATAACACTTTGCCCGACCCGGGAATCGAACCCGAGACCACCCAATCCCACGCGCACATTTATGCGGCGAGACCAACGAGGCAGTCAAAAATATTTTATTGGTGTTTTGTGGTGAAAAAAGTTTTAGTTACGGACTATCCGAAAAGTTACAAAGAATTTACTGGCTTAATAATCTTATCTTTATGGCTTTTTACTATCAACCGGTAATTCCGAAAAGACATATAAAACAATGAAAAGGTAAAACTGTCGATATAAAACGAATAAGGGTGGTTAGATAAAATTATAAATCTAGGTCTTTTAGGCGATAGCGGACTTATTCTGACACAGATATTTGGGATATCGCTGGCAATTGAGGTAATTTGTGACACCGACGAGATGCCTTATAAAAATAGCATTGGAAAATTCCAATACGTAGAAAACCCAGGGAAAACAACGCCAAAACACACAATATTGTATCGTTTTGTTGCGTGTAGAGATCAAAAAGATTGTTTGATTGATTGCAACAAAAAAGACAAAGAAATGTGGCAGTCGTATCGTGTCAAGGATACAATTCAAACGCGATATGATGTGAAGAAGACTGTAAATGTATAAACGCGTCTAATCGCATAATATACGCAGTAATTAATTTGAATTTAGTGTGTCATTGAATGAAAATTTGCATTTATATACAAACTATAAATTAATGAAAAGATTTAATTTAAGAATTTGCGTTAACAATTAGGTAGGTACCTAGCGTTTTCTCATGGTTTATTTGGTTGTAGCAAATACATACTACTAAACGTATTATGTATGTAGAAAAAAAATTCAAAGATCTTCATGACAACCGGGACCGACGGCTTAACGTGCTCTCCGAGGCACGGGACAAGCGATAATTAACAATTGTGTGGTTGTATGTGGTGCACAATTTACAAACAGATCGAGATACCACTAACAGTCATCTCAAGTCAAAATTCAGTCGAAACTCCTATTTTATCAACTTACTAAAAGTCTTGGTAAATTGTAATGTGTAATTCCAACTTAAAGCAATGTTCATTTGTCACCGTTCTTTTTGTACTTTCATATTTAACGGCTTTAAGGCGACACAAACTTTGTTAATAGTACCTAAACTTAATAAAGCAGTGGCGACCAAAATTAAATTTGTTGTGCATAAATCTAGCAAGCTTTACGACTACGATTGATCCTGGACGTCAAAGTTTAATTCAAATCAATTTGGATATAGATAGCTGTAATAAAATGAAATAGTAGCCATTGTCTTTGTTTTGTTACTGGGTATTAAATACATGAACTAAGCTACAATATGAAAATAATACGTTTTGCAACGTTTGTGGTTATCATTAGGGAAAAAAGGGCAGAAATTAAATTGAATTTTATATTAAGAAGAGTTCTGTTTTCGATAAGCCATATACTTGTTGACCAAGTAATTATTACTTATTTGCGTATTGGGCACAGAAACATAATAAAACTGACAAAAAAAATCAAGTGTGGATCTGATTTGTCTACTTGACAACTTTGAGCAAAATGTTTTTCATATTAAAATGTGTAACGTCCATGTTAAATGCCCAAAAGCTAAAAAATGTACCTAAATGTCGAAGGATGAAATCAAACTCTTTTTGAAAATGAGCGATGTCTATAAGCTAGTATAATCTACTGCACCTATCTATATTCTCAAATTCGAAAATGTTCTCAAATTGTATTTTCGGTATGGGAAACGTTACATAAAGCAAAAAATAAAAATAAGTACTGATGTTATCCTTTATTGTTTGTTCGAATGGCGAAATTCATAATACAATTAAGTGGGTTTTACTGTATTTGACTTGGAAGGTTAAATGTCTCACAACACTGCTGATAGGTAGTTTGTAATTTGTAAATAAATTAATGACCAAACTATTACGGTTCCTTTTCACTGCTAATAAGTAGTAGAGAAGAACACAAAGCAATCCCTTGTAAAATATATGATAATTTTATCTTGGATCAAAGACTAGTATTTAGATAATTTGTAAATATTGTAGTACACATACATAATTATTATTATGTATTATAAAGAAATGTTAGTATTGAAAAAAACATACACTATACAGCTAGTTATAAAATAACATTAGGCAGACATTAACATGACATACAAAACGAATTCAGCAAATATTTATTGAATGCAAACATTATAAACAAACGCGACGCCAGTACAAAAACAGATCACAGATTTACACGCAACCCTTCTCACATAAACTGGTACTGTTGTTTATTTAATACATGTTGCCACTGTGCCAAATATTGTTGTTCCTAGTACCGCATAAACTAGTTGGGCGGTCAGTGAGTAGCCCAATAAACTTCAAAGCATCATATCTCTTGAGTCTATAAAACCCTTACTACGAATAGAAATGGTCCTCAATGTCCTTGTCCTTTCAACGTAAACAAATAAAAGTTTTGCTGAATGTCGTTTTGGGTAATACTTGGAACGTCTAATATCTACTTCGATCTATACCGACGTTTTCAATTGGACGGCTGCTATCGGTCTGTGTTATGAGCAGGAAGCTGCTAATTATTTTAACCCGGCGTAAATGAACCAGGGTTTTTGAGACCCTCTAGTGTGTAAAATTGTGCATACGAGTCTTAGTTCGCACTACCTCGCCCCCTCCGCCTCAGTAGCTGGATTCTAGGAATTAGTGCGTCGATTCGTTTATGCAAATCAGTGCCACGTGCGACGTTGTCGGTGACAGGTGAGTTCAAAGTGCGCGCGGGTGTTTATATACCCGGGTATACCCGGGTTCATAGTTCACGTTTCAATATTTTTGATTAGTGTACTTACGTTTTATCTTGGTTTTTTTTAGATTTTGGATACATTACAATAATCGAACACTTATATTGTATACATTATAGATAACGAACGGATAAGGGAGCTTTTGGAGGAATATTCTTCGGATGAAAGCTGTCCATCAGGGTCGGACATTGTCGAAGAGGAGTTAATCAGCCACCGTAGTAAAAATTGAGTCAGCTGTTAGAGCCAGAGATGACATCTAGTTCAGCATCAGTCACGTGTCCTGAGGAAGCAAACAATAGCTCTGTTGATCGACCTTATGCAAGGTATATTTATGGCAGAGATCATACTAAATGGAATAGAGATTGTTACCGAACTAACGTGAGAACTCGTTCTGAAAATATAATTACTGTCATGCCTGGTGTCAAAGGCCCAGCTCGTAATGTCCGTTCTGAATATGACTGTTGGAAATTATTTATTTGTGATGAAATTATCGATGAAATACTTGTGAACACTAATTATCATATACGAAACAAACAAAAACCAGCTCCTACCAAAACGCAGACTTCATTATGAAAGAATTATATAAAGATGAATTGTTGGCTTTCATTGGCCTTTTATACCTAGCCGGACTGAATAAAGCAAACAGGCAAAACCTTAATGACTTATGGCGTACTGATGGCACAGGTATAGATATTTTCCGGAATACTATGTCTTTACAAAGATTTTACTTCATTATGCATTGCATACGATTTGATGACAGTAGTACTAGACTAGAAAGAAAGCAAATCGATAGATTAGCCCCTATTCGAAGAGTGCATGATAAATTTGTACTACACTGTCAAACAAACTATGAACCGTCTGAATATCTCACAATTGATGAAAAATTAGACTCTTTTAGGGGCAGATGCGTTTTTGTACAGTATATGCCTAATAAGCCGGCAAAATATGGCCTCAAAAGTAACCTGTTAGTTGATGCAAAATCCTTTTATATAGTGAATTTGGAGCTTTACGCTGGTACTCAACCCTCAGGACCATACAATAAAAGTAATAAGCCGTTCGACGTTGTGGATAGATTAGTACAACCAATATCGCAGTCAAGCCGCAATATTACTTTCGATAACTGGTATACCAGTTACCCTCTAACTCAGCATTTATTGACTCACTATAAACTAACGTCTGTGGGTACTATTAGAAAAAACAAAAGAGAGATTCCCGCCTCGATGTCAAACGCGAGGGGTCGTGACATAAATAGTTCAGAATTTATTTTTCAAAAAGATACTACATTAGTCTCTTATGTGCCCAAGAAGAATAAGGTTGTGTTGGTTATTTCAACTATGCACCATGATAATAGCATTGACGTTATGACAGGCGATAAAAGAAAACCTGACATGATAACTTTTTATAACAGAACGAAGGGAGGGGTTGATGTAGTCGATGAATTATGTGCCAACTACGATGTATCGCGAAACAGCAAACGCTGGCCTCTCACTTTTTTCTATTCGATACTGAATATGGCAGGTATAAATAGTTAATAATAAAAAAAGAAAATTGCTCGCTACCGAGTCTAAAACGACGAGAGCTTCTTCGGGTTTTGGGATTAAAATTGGTAGAAAATCATTTACGCACACGAAAAGATGCTACTGGTCTGCATACTAGTCTACGAAAGCGAATAAGTGATTCTTTGGGTGAACCATCACCTGCTCCGCCACCTAAAATAGCAGGTATTACAAGAAGATGTCAAGATTGTGCCTATAAAAAAGATAGGAAGACCAAACATACTTGCTGGAAGTGCAATAAGTTCATTTGCATGGAACATGCTGAGACAATTTGTAAAAATTGTGCAAGATATTCACAAGACTCAAACTGATTTTTTTTACTAGGTAGCCTACTCTGGTTTCTCTTTTTTTTTGTTTATTAATATCCTCCTTATTAACATACAAGTCATTTTATTTCAGAAAAAAATATTTTCACTTTTTTTTAGCGTACCGAAAGTACATGTTTTTTTCTGTTCTACTTTTTTGATAATTTTCTAAACTTTATTAAATAAATTAATTAATTGAATATTACATAAGTTGTTTCAATTATTTAACTTTTACTCCTCATATGATTTAGTATTAGGTTATCACTCAAAAAGATAATAAAAACCTGTTAAAAATGAAATACAACGATATTTCAAACAGGGTAAAACTTACCCTGGTTCATTGATGATATGATTGAAAATAGGTTCATTCACGCCGGGTTAACACGCTTTTATTAGGTCGACCTGTATGTAACTACGAGTATGTATTAGAATCTAAGGTAACTAATTTAACCATCTTCCAAGGGTCGTAACGTAATGAAAATTGGACGCTGTATGTATTTCTGATGAAACTACAATAATATGGTACTGTCGAACTGATCTGATGATGGAGCCGGAAGATATTATGTATTAGGTCGGGCTGTATGTAACTATGTAATGGAATGTAAAGTAACTAATTTAACCATCTTCCAAGGGTCGTAGCGTAATGAAAATTAGCAGCTGTATGTAATTCTGATGACAATACAATAATATGGTACTGTCGAACTGATCTGATGATGGAGCGTTAAAGAACGTTATGCTCTTGTGCGCTTCCGCCAGGAAGTTAGTATTAGTATTTGTTAACAAAAACGTCTTTCCTGTTCCACCGCCCCACGCTTTAACAATCAAATATTATAATTAAAAGCACATAGTTTATACTTCAGCCCAGAAATAGAAACAACTTGAATAATGCATAATTATTTTTTTTGTTTTTACGTGCACTTATAAAAGCGTGTTTTTATAGTCTTTTTTTAAACTATTAATTTATTTCGTTTGATTATCTATAGGTACATCTTATAAAATGAAGTCCTCGCCCCGTCCTGACAATCTGTAAGCAATATACTCAAAAACTACTAAACGGATTTTTGTACGTTTTTTATCAATAGATGGTGAGGCAGGTGAATAATTCACGCGAGTAGAGCCGCGGGCGAAGTCTTGTTGTATATATTATTTCACGTCTCACTTCTTATAGCAAAAAGTTTATTAGTAGTTTTGTTCACTGCTTTTTGACAAATAATATAAAAAGACACAAAAATATAAAATGTAATCTACTAAGTGAATAAATTCATCCACAAAATCTCGCACTTTGCAAACCTAAATAATATCTGTCTAGCTGGATATTTTTCATCTGTCTTATGGACGACTCACACAACGTCACACCTATACATTCTTTAAGGGTAACGGAAGTCTAGAACGGAGGTGAGATGTTACATGGGTTATACCTGCGTTACACCGGTGTCATTTCAATTTTACGTAATAGAAGACCACTCCTGTTACGTGGGATAGAACACTTATTACCGCATGATAGTTTTGAGGTATTACTATTGCAGTTTTTTGTGAGAATATTACAATCTGCAGCGTTCCGTGAAAATTGTCGCCATGGTAAAGCATGTAACTTACGCTTGTACAACTACTATAGCTTGTCTAGAAATAGAATCACGACTTAAAGCTTCAAGTTTGGATGACTTAAGGCCGGTACCAATATTTGATCTATCCATGGATTTGACTACTAGAGGTACATTTTTGACATAAGCTGCATACTAAATATGGCAAATATGTATCCCCGAACTCCGTACCAGAAGAAGGATTATCAAAGCTTAGCTGTTTATTGTATAAGCTAACGACGATTCAGTCACCTTACCAATTCAGCATATGTAGCGATTTTTTTTATTTTTTACTGAATTGTCGGTTATCCTAAAAGCAGTGTGTAAACGACAGAATAAATATTCAGTTTGTTGAGTACTTAAACCATGTTTTGATCCAAACAAATATTATTGTCCATGCTGGTTTTGCCCCTACACATCGACAAACATGTTCAATAATAATTCGTCAATGTACCAAAAGTTTTGTTTAATTCCATCAAAGAGTTACCGAACCGGCTTAATATTAATAATACGGGTCAGAACAAAGTTTGTTACGTGACAAGAAGAGTGCAATTATGGACGACATTTCTTGTTTTGTTTTACTATTTGTACTGCCATTGTTTAACAAATAAATATAAGGGTTATAGCAAAGGAATTTGATAGAGACCGTTGCAAAACTTTTATATTCACTTGTTTTTAAATATATTTCTTTAGTACTGTTTCACGTTTTAAAATGATTTTTCATTATGTTTATAAGTGTTCAATTGGCGACTAATTCAAATTCAAATTCAAAATCCTTTATTCATTTGGGTCACAATGTGACGCTTATGAACGTCAAAATAATAAATTTATAAAATAATTACTTATACTCAAATTTAAAACATTATTACTGTATGCTTCTACATTTACATTTACTGCCACGTTCGCAAAGCAATAGGTAGAACCATGAGAAAGAACGGGCAATAAAACTCACGGTCACTCTTTTTCATCGCCAGGTTTTGCATAATACACAATTTACATTTTGTTAGGTGCTGCAACTGTTACACCTTCTATATCACTTGTATATATTTACTGTACATAATAATACTCAAGCATAATAGTTTTGGTTAGCCTCCTCAGAATAGACATGGTGAAACAGGAGCATCCACTTACATTATATATACCTAATAATGCAGGCAATCCGCGAAAGTGATCAGAACCATGATGGAAATGATGCAGTTAAATATTAAAATCTAATATCAGCCCGCAAGACCGTCATCGACCAGTCATCGCAAGCAGCACCCGTTCACGAGTATGACGCATGTGCCAGCCATCATCCCTCTCGCCATATTAGAGGGACAGGGATGACCCGACACACGACGCCACCACAAGAAATGACATCTTAGTGAGCATGACGACAACGGTATACGAACCAGCAGTAAGAAACAATCTATTGGTATACTGACCATGACCGCCAATTACCTCCATTTTCCAGATCGTTATTATTAACATAAGTTAGTGGAACGCGTGAAGGAATGCAAATGTAGAAAGAATTTTGTGAAGGTGACAAGTGAACAATGATATGATCAGGGATAAATAATGTTAAACTACATTCAACAAATCATAAACATATCCAAATCCTGCAAAAATCATGTGTTCACGAGACACCTCCACTTAACATATAAATAAAATAATCGTGAGTTAAACAAGCCTAAGCCTATCCCCACGGTGTCTTATCATTTAAAAATTCCTTAATAGTGTAATAACCCCTTTGTAAAAGAAAGTTCCTAATTGTCCGTTTGTATTTGTGCATGGGTAAATTCATTATTTCAAGAGGCAATTTGTTGAAAAATCGTATACCAATCTCCGCAAATGAGTTCTGAACACAGATATAGATCTACATAGATAACGCAAATGCATGCACTTCGCGTGTCTGAACTCCGACCAAGCGTCGAGCTTGGTCGCCACTAACTTCAGTCCCTGCGCGTCCGGTTTACCGTTAAGTAAACTTTATTCACATTACGTTGCCGCGTTTGCTTCGGACGTTTGATCTGACGTTGTGTATTAGGAGACGATGAATATCGCACAAGCGATACTGTCGCGCATCGCTTCGACTTCGTGATACAGGCAACGTCACAGTAGGTATTAAAAAGTCGGCACGCTTGGTTTCAATACAAATCGTGATAATTGCGTTATCTATGTAGATCTATATCTGTGGTTCTGAACTTTATGTAGACGGTAGTTAGTTCCCACCAGTTTATGCTTATTCCTTGTGTTCACTTTGTGCAAATCACTATTTTTGCGGTATAGAATTAAGTTTTTCTTAATGTACATTAAGTTAGCATATATATATTGCGATGCAACTGTTAATATATCTACTTTAAATTTATCACGTAAAGAATCTCTAGCACCTAACTTATAAATTGCACGTATGGCCCTCTTTTGAATGATAAAAATAGTCTGTATATCAGCAGCTGTACCCCATAACATTATTCCGTAAGACATTACGCTGTGAAAATAACTAAAGTAAACTAGTCTAGCAGTATCTATATCTGTGAATTCCCTAACTTTTCTAACTGCAAACGCTGCAGAACTAAGTTTTACTGCGAGACAGGATATTTGGGCGCCCCACTGAAGCTTACAATCTAAAGTTACACCTAAGAATACGGTTGATTCGACTAGTTGAATTGTTTCCTTATTTAAAATTATATTAGTAGGAACACTTTTGACATTAGGCAAAGAGAATTTAACACATTTGGTTTTGCTTGAGTTGAGTACCAAATTATTTGTCGAAAACCAATCTAATACTTGTGCAAGAGTGTTATTGACGGTATCAAAGTTACTTAAATTACGATCAACTTTAAAAATTAGTGACGTATCGTCGGCAAACAAAACAATATCACATAAATTTTGTACAAAGAACGGCAAATCATTAATATATATTAAAAAAAGAAATGGACCGAGAATAGAGCCCTGTGGAACGCCCATTCCTACTGGCAAACCTAGAGACCTACTCCCATTAACATCTACATACTGAATTCTATCACTAAGGTTTAGGCAACAAGATTGAGTGCGGTATCTCTAATACCATAAAGTTTCAATTTAAGTAAAAGTGTATTATGTTCCACACAGTCAAAGGCCTTTGATAGGTCACAAAAAACACCAATGGCATCCTTCGAGTTTTCCCAAGTATTAAAAATATGCTTTAACAAAGTTACACCGGCATCAACGGTGGAGCGACCCTTAGTAAAGCCATACTGTTCACTGTGAAATAAATTATTTGTGTGAAAGTGGCTCTCTAGTTGATGCAAAATAATCTTTTCAAAAATTTTACTAATAGCAGGCAAGATAGAAATTGGCCGAACATTACTAGGGTCGCTCTTTGATCCCTTTTTGAATAATGGTATTACTTTACTATGTTTCATTAGATCAGGAAATACTCCTGTATCTACGCATCTGTTGAATATTGCAGCTAAATATGGAGCTAAGCTAGTAATAATTTGTCGCACAAGTTTAACAGAAATGCCCCATAAGTCAACAGATTTTTTATTATTGAGCGTCTTGAATACCTTCAGTATGTCATTGGTGTCAATATATTTAAAATTAAAAAGCACATCACACTCATTCACATTGCCCCTAACCAACATTTCTGCCTTGCTTGGACATGAATTTAACAGAAATATGATGACAAGGCAACTATTTAATTAACAAGTGTATGATTAGAAAACGACGAAAAATAGTCTACACTAATAATATATATATATTTAATATTATAAAGAGGATTTTTTTTATTTTTGTTTGTTTGTTTGTTTGTAATGAATAAACTGAAAAACTACTGGACCGATTTTAAAAATTATTTCACCATTAGAAAGCTACATAATCTGCAAGTAACATAGGCTATATTTTATATTAGAAAAAATAGGGGTCTGTAAGATATTTGGGTTTTTGGGGTACGAAAAGTAGTTCCTTCAGGACGAGGGTGAATTCGCGGGAAATGGCTAGTTATGAATAGGTTTTTTAAGTAAAAAAAGGAAAAATATATATAAAGCAGACAACATAGATCTTACTAGCCATAAGGACATCTATTCTTAGTCTCTTATATGAGATAAAAAAACAGTGAATGACTGATAGACTAAACTAGTTTACTACTATACTTTAGTGTTTGCTTTGAGTTGAAGGAGACCGTAGGTAGCGGACTGAATCCCATGGCACAAGTATCACTCTACTGTATGTGGTTGTATGACATATCACGAATACTCTGAGGAATAATATCGCTAGCGAGAGTTGATAGGTACGTCTATGGTAAGACTTAACATTTTTAGTTACATTCTTATAACATTACCGTGGACTTGTAGTCTCACAGGCTCCTACACTTCCTAGTGCTTTTTTTTAACAAAATTATGAAAAAGAGCTTACACATTATATTTAACTTGAAGTGTGGGTTAGTTACAGTGAAAATTTGTGTAAATATAATCTATGTTTGTTATTAAATATCTAGAAACATGCAAAATCAACACATCGGGACAGTCTTTAGGTAGTTTTAAGTGTAGCTATGTTTTTTGAAAACAAAGAAAACAAAATAAAACTTCTTTTTATTAAATTCTAACATAAAGGAACTCAAAGAAATAAAAACCACTATAATAAATAACAAAAACTGACAACTGCTGTTTACGTTTAATTATTGTCAGTATTTTCTCTAAGAACGAGAACATTGTAAGCACACTGGCTTGTTGTATGGGACACAAATGTGGGTTGTTATTGTATGCTTCTTTTCACGACAAATTCCTCGTGCATTTCTTGTCCTTTTTATGAGTGGTAGTGATTGGTCATCGACTGCTACCATGATATGTTATACCGTAGTTTTGGACGTGTAGCCTGACATGTGATGTTTAAATAAAGATTACTCACGCGTTTTTCATCGAATGACGCAACATCGACCTTTAATGATCGTTTCGTCACTAAAACTGAAGCTACTGAGCAGCTCAGGCAAGAGGAGTTAGGGGCAGTTCACAAAACTTTGAAACCAATATGCGTCCGGAGCTTGTGAGGCTACACGTCCATACTTAAAGGTTAATTAGTATGATACGGGTATAAATGCTCATATTATAAAACACAGAGGAACCTACACAGCTTGCACTTAAAATAAGGATTAGTTAAAGAAAGGTCGTACTCTAGTGGCAAGCTAAATTTTACCACAGATTATTAAAATCCGTTGGCAGTTTTCTACACTAGAGCCGAGATCAAATAATAAAATACTTCATTCGGACATAGCTCAGCACATCATACAGGTTTTTATAAGCAATACATTATCATAGGACGTCGTATATTACGATACGCTCTCGTGCGGCACAAGCAGGTACAGTCGTATTGAATTTAATTTATGCTGTTCTACTCATTGCTGTGGTGCGTAGTCAGTGTTTCCGGATGGACTGTACATAGTGCAATGCTTAGTTTCCTTTCCTTATGATTTCCTCCTAAAACATTTCTTCAACGGAAACACAATTTATTTGTTCATCAAATTTTCTATTTATTATGTCATCAACTCTACACGTGGATAATTAATGTGTTAAATAAAATTAAATTAGGCGGCCATGTCAGCACTATCCGAAGGGTATGCATGTTGCAAAACTTGGTCACCAGAGAACTGTCAACAAAATGATGGTTTTGATTTGCTTTCAAGAAACTTTAATAACTTGCCATAGTTTTAAAAGACAGGAAAATAAACAGATTTGTAATAAAGTTTCCTAGAAAACAATATTCGCTTTTGAGTATTGCAGTTAAGAAATAGGTGCAACCGACTTGCAGTGACCGGTTTAGTTGTTGAGCTTAGTTTTAACGATTTATTAGTACAAGTCATAACCTTGTTTAAAACTCGTTTGAACTTTTAGGGAGTGGTGTTTTTGGTATGTTTGTCGAAGGAGACAATCAATAAATTTGGGTTTCTAATTAGAATGAGCTAGAAATATTTATTTCATGTAGTCCATAAGAACATATGAAAGCTACCTCAACATAAGTTATAAAATGCATACAAAATTTGATTGATTTTTGGCCTGCTAATATAGAATTTTTAATAACAGGAGCAAAATATTTATCCAGCAAGTTGCGAGTAGCATGACTGTAAAAGGTTCGTGGGGCAAATATAACAAATAGGCGACGTAATATTTCTTGAGCTAGTTATCTAGGTATTTGTTATAAATTTCTTAACTTCGAGTTGTCATCCAAAAGAAAAGTATGTGCTCTCTCAAAAACACACAGATCTAAATGATACTGGCAATGTATTTGTATACCCATTAATCTCCTACTCATTCCTTAATCTTCACCTATTCTACCACATTCACACAACACCATCTAGTCCCAAACTAAGCAGAGCTTGTACTATGGGTACTAGATAATGGATAAACATACATATATACTATTTTTTTTTGTAAATACATACATATTATACATAGAAACACCCAGACCAAGACAAACATCCATGATCATGCACACAAATGTTTGACTTGAGCGGGAATCGAACCCGCGACCTTCGGCGTAGCAGTCGCTTACACTCCCGCTACACCAACCTATGTTTTTGCGTATTCTGTATTTTTTGTGAAACAAAGATAATTATGTTTTAAGTTATATCTCCGCATCAAACATCGCATTTACGACATTATTCATGAGTGTAAGCATAACTCAGATACAAAATTCGTCATTTTACTCCAACAATCCGTGGATAAAACAATTCATTGGACTAATACCTATAAGCTTTATTCGCAAAAAGTTTGGCGATGAAAATTATTTAATAGCAGCTCCCCCATATGATAACATTGTGGAAGATTTATGTGATCGTTGTGATGCCATGCACAATCGGATGTCCGCGACGTGAGACCCAGAATATGCCATAATTGACACCGGTACGAGTTAGGGGGCTTACAAATGTGCAGTGAATTGCCTTTTGGCTTTATCGCTACATTGGATGCAAGTATATTTTATGATAAAGTAGAAATTATCTGCTGGATGTTAGTTTGGTACTTCAGTGATAATATACTTCATGTGGTTTTAGGTTTCTAGAAACAATTTATTTTAAATAATTTATATAGTGTAATTTAAACCTTTGACCCCTAAGTTTAATAGTCTCGATGTTGCTTATTATAATGCGAACTGTAAAGAATTGACGAACACAAAAAATATACAATACACTACATAATTACTTCAGTACAAACATCTACACACAAAAATCTTCCAAAGCCTCTACAATAAGAGTAACGTTGTGTTGTATATTTTCGAACCTCCGAAAAGGTTTAATCAAGTACACAGCAGCTCACAAACTACAGTGTTGCCCTCTGTGAGCGAACGACCTTTGTCGTCCCACTGAAATGTTGCCATAGCTTAAATTAAACTGGTCAAGAGTGAGTACAACTTGCATTTGGCGCGCACTTTATGTTTACGCTATTTTATTTTGTCTTTTGTTGTGACTAAGAGAGGTGATGACAGAGCACTTTGGCGATTAGAGTTCCCTTTGTATGTAGGGAGAAACTACTGCAAATTGCTCAACGTGAATAATTTATGGTAAATATTGACTTTAGGATTTCAATTGACAAAGGTTTTAAATGGTGAATAAATGTGTAGCTACACATATCGTCGTCATAAAATATTTGTCTCATAGCATAATGGGTACATAAATTATGTCTGTACCTATATCATAAGATAAAGTTGTTGGCAAGTTGAAATTCTTTAGCGATAATTCATATCATATACCTACATACCCAAATAATGTAATTGAATATTAATGTTTTAATTGTAGTTTTAAGTGGAATCTTACCTACTTATACACTTAAGAAATCTACATTATACGTAGATATATCGCAAAGCAAATAACAATAAAGCAAACCTAACAGAAACCAAATTTTGCAAAGAAACTGAACCGCGATAAAATCCCTATAAAGCTGTTTAATTTCAAGGAAAATCGTGAATAAAATGTCCAAGAATTTGTGTAATTCTTTAAACTGCGTCCTCCATCGCTGCCAGAGAATGGCTGAGACGCTCTCAAATATATTTCAACTTCTTTATCAATATCAGGGACAAGCGATTTATAAAGGTCCCTTGCATTTGTATTTTAGTGTTTTCGTTAAAGTTATGTGATGTGTATGTTGAATTAAACGTTTTCGAATATTTCAATGTGAAATCTTTACGTTTTCTCAAAGCCAATAATAATATGTCAGCCGTAAGAAAATTCCTAAATGCTTTTTTTATGTAGGGAGGTCTTTGTTTTACCCCATTAAACCTACCATTTAGTGACCTACAGAATGTATTATTTAGCTCCATAGTTGGGATAAAACAAAAAGATAAATTCAAATCCGCTTCCAATGTCAACAATATCTTTCATTGTAGCGGAATCCACGCTCAATGTGAATTACGCTTATTAAATACTAATTCAATTACAAATTCCACCTATTTTATCACAATGAAATAGGTGGTAGGTATTTTGTCCACCATGTTACGTAATTAGTATACCACGTAATTATCATTCAATCAACAGGTTAACCGCGACATTTGAACATTGTATTAGCTTGTAAACGCGCCGCTATTCACAAATTTATTTATTAATCGTTATTATCGCGGGTTAGTGACATATTAATTGGTAATATAGTTGCACGCAATAACGCTCATTAAATTACCCTGAATTTATTGATTTGGTAAGTTTACATATTAGAAAACGTGAATACTATTCACTTAAGCAGTAACTTATGTTGAAATTGGTATTGTAATTACATCAGGATGCAATGACTGGGCAATCGAACTTCCTTTTATTTAAAGAACGTCAAATATTGTTAGATTTATTTTTTGACTTCTTAATGATATAGAATTTAAGACATACGTACCTTCTAAAATCTCTGCTCCAACAGGCGTAGATGACAGGGTTCATAGAGGAGTTGACCCAGCCGAGCCACGTGACTATCACGTTGACCACCTCCTCGTGCATGATGCACGACGAACAAATGCCCGACAACAGGTTCACCACGAAGAACGGCAACCAACACACTATAAACACACCCATCACTATACCCAGAGTTTTAGCCGCCTTCTTCTCTTTAGCGAATTTCGCCAACTTTCGAGACAGCGAAAAGTTTTTGGGCAAATGTTTGCCATGAGTTACGTTAGTCAAACGTGTTGAGGAACGCGATAAACCGTTGTTCTGCAAAGCCGTCAGAGGCTCGTGATCCGCCTCCTCCGGCGTACACACACCGTGACACGCGTCACTACGTTGCCGCACTGTCCCACCTCTGTGGATCCTCAAAGTCAACTCCAATTCCCCACTTGGCCTCATCACTTGCTTAGTACCGATTTTCAACGACCGCGTCTGTATAGTTGCCGCGCGATATATTCTATAATAAGTGAACACCATCACGAAAAGAGGTAAGTAAAACGATATTGTCGATGAAAATATTAAATACTCTAAGTTATCCGTGAACGGACATTTGTAATCTGGCACTTCTTCGACACGGACGACGCGCCACCACGCGATCGCGGGGAACGATATCGCACCGGAGCACACCCACACTGCCGCTATGAGAAACGCGGCCTTGCGTCCACTCATACGCATTGGATATGTTATAGGGTCCGTTATGGCCCAATACCGGTCTAATGAGATCACGCACAAATTCAATATCGAGGCCGTACTGAATAACACGTCTAAAGACCGCCACACATCACACCAGTCCACACCAAAGAACCACGTGTGTTCTAGAACCTCGTAGAGTGCGGAGAAGGGCATCACCACTAGCCCGACCAGGCAGTCCGCTACGGCGAGTGACGTCACAAAGTAGTTGGTCGACGTATGAAGGTAGCGTTCCCGCACCACAGCCAAGATGACTAGCATGTTGCCGAAAACCGTCGTCAATGAAAACAGTAAGAGAAATGAGACAAGTAAAGCTCTGTCTTGAAGCAGCTTTATGTACTTGTTCCACTGCTCCTCCGGGTCCTCAGATACATTGTAGCTGCTCGTGTTGTCGAAGGTGACATTGAACTCGATGGCGCTGTTGTAAGCTGCGCGAGCGGACTCCAGCATGTACTCTGGCCCCCGGTACAGTAAGTCCAGTTGGCTTTTTGCCACCAGTACATCTGGATCCGTAGCGTTCATATTTTTCCGATAGTTACTTGCTCGCTAGCGCCATGGTGAGTGTTTATGTTTCCCTTGTTTCGCCCGCAACCATTTTGAGATTACGTTCTTGGCAGGCATTGTATTCCAGTATTCCAATTTCTGGCACATGTTTTGTTGGCATATTTTTGTAGCCTGCAGTTATGTTGAGCCACGGTCTGTAACAAAAAAAAATGATTGCAATAAGTACTTCTTTATGACGAATAATGGAATCAGAAAAGTCAAGGTCGTATGCGGTGCCAAAAATTTGAAGAGAAAATGGATATGGTAAATTTTATTTTGGCTGAGCCGCCCAGTTAACGGCCTTTTAACCTTTGAGAAAGTTTTGTTATATCTAAAGTTTAAAGGTTGGTGTTTCAGTTAGGTGTGTCATTGTCAGGAGGGTGACAGCGTCACTCGTGAAGCGTCATCATCGACAGGTGGCCTTGCTGGGACATAAATAGCGTTCAGAGCAGCCGGCGAGATCAAACGAATTGTGTGCCGTGGGCCGTGAGCGGTCCATCCACATGAGGGCGTCTGAACCGATCCACCCCCGCGACCTTCCCGCCCCTCTGCCCTTCCCAAACTTTACGTTAGCTAGCTCGTAGCTTGAGTCATATTACGAGAGATATTCATAAAAACATAACCTTCAATTACTTAATTAACCTAAAACGAAAAAAGGATTTTATTTACTTTAATTAAATCCTAAGAATTTTATTAAACTGAAAAATGTGCAGATAATTATAAATATTCACAACCAATTAAAAGCTAAGTAACTTGAAGTACTGGTGGAGATCGTTAACGATTAAATGATGCCCTACAGGTTGTAGTGGCATGTAATTGTGGAGCCCATAACTTTTAATTGATACAGGCGAGTATCAATTTAAACTTAGTTACAACATGTCTCTTGCACGATTGGATATTCCATGTTAAATATCTCACGTACGTATAATTAAATTCTGCTTCTAATGAGTTTGAAGTTGTTCAACGTCAATCACATAATTCGCTTGGAAATAGAAATTTGAATTGAGAATTTTTTTACGTTTTTGACTCAGGCGACATGAGACAATGTCTATTTTTAAGCTTTTTTTGTTAGATAGTGGCTTTTATATCTTTTCCATTTGAAATTCAGCTTCTATTCTCGTCACTAAAATTAAGTTTTGATTGAAAGCGTTATAATAATCATATTCACACGTAAAAAAAAATACAGCTTCTGGGTGACTTGTAACCGCCATGATCTAGTTTTCGGCGATGCTATAAATACAAGATCGACTATCCGTTAGACTGGTTAGTTTTCAACAGAAGAACATGCTAGCTTGGAAAATCAATAAGTAATGGTTAGTAAGTATCGATTTTCAATAAAACATGTAACTTATGAGAGAGTTAATAAGTTTATTACTCTTAGACTTCCAATCAGAAGTGGCCAAGAATTAGCTAAATTGGTGTGCCCACTCAAAGTTAGTGGACAACGGCCCAATCAGTACTTTCAAGTTTTTTATTTTCTTTGTTGTTGCCGCCTGTCGTAGGTACACAAGGCGCCAAGTCAAGCTTTACAGATACAATACGATTTTAATATTTATTCCCTACGACATAAAACCGTACAAAGGCCACAGTGTCTAGCTTAACTAAGGGTGTGTACACAAGTGTCAAAAATCAATAAACCTACCATACTTGGAAATGAGATGATACTCAATCGCAACCGGGATAACTTATGGAATATTTTCTTAATAATATCTGAAGTCATGAATAAACGGCCGAAAGCAAAAGAAATTAAATTATGCCTTAATATACTCGCAATATTTTTCAACTTAAGATATTTTATTACAATTTTTTAATTTATTGATTTAATAATATAAATCTAACATAAAATAAACATTAATAATAATAATTATGACAATATTGCTTCAATATTAAGATTTCATTTCTGTCATAAAAGTTCATACATATTTATATTTTTGTTCGAAGTTCGATTTTGGCAAAAGTTTTTGTAAAAACGTAAATATCATCTAAACTTCTAATTGACAATTTACGAGTGAGAAAGCTTTCTGAAAATTATATTAAATCCAAAACTCAATATTTTTGAGAGAGTCAAGCGTCGCGACTGCGTCTGTTTAATACGCCATTTTGAAAGGTTTCACTTAATGAAGTAAAGTTTTTTGATAACAAGTTATTTTGTTACGAAGAAACTGAAAAGTCTTCACATCTTCTGCCATTCACATGAATTTATGTATAAGTCATATTTAGAATATTGTGATTCATATTCATTCAGTTTTATGAAATAAGTTGTAGCGCGCAATTCCGTTGGCCCTGAATTTCGTCTTAGCTAGATTTCAAATCTACTTTCACCCATACTCAACCAACTATGAGAGCAATATAAAAAAACCTTCCTTGTTGAGTGTCTATGTTATAATGATAAAAGGAACCCACTTTCTGAATTTAATGTTTCTAGCTTCATTAGTTTGGCCTTATGATTATAAATATATCGCACAGGATTCAGGACATAGAAGTTGTAGAGTACGTTAGCGCCTTTTTACGTGCCTTCTGAAGTATTGTACCGCTCTGATGTAAATGCCATACGCAGACAGTATAATATATCCAAGTAGCCACCTCTGCAAATGTTGCTTTATTTTGCCGATCTATTACAAACGGTAAATCAAGTCATTCATATATACCTAAGCACCGCATCACACGTACACAAGTGATACCACGGGTGTAACTAGTATAAAATAAAATCATCATTCTCCTCTTGGCGTTATCCCAGTTTCAATCTGGGGTCCGCTTACTAATCTAACCGGATTTGGCTGAATATTAGCTTTTCCACGGAGCGACTGCCTGTCTGACCTCCGCAACCCGATGGGATAGCGATATTCCATGGTTTAGACTAGTGTCAGTTTATTTTTAGAAGGTACTAACGCTGCCGATGTAACGTGTCTGAGCCATAATCAAATGAGATAAATATGTCATTAAATTTAATATATTTATAAAAAGAAAGCCATTCACTCAAGCACGCACAAAATAAAAATAAATATTATTAATCTAGCAACATTCATAATCACCTCACTCAACAATTCACTCAAATTCATTCTTTTCTAACACGCGAGGGCCAATCATAATCCTCTATCCTATACCCGCGCATACCCCTTCCGCTTCGCGCTCCAGTTAGTGTCGTTCCATCCGCACCCTGAAGCGTGTGTGCGCGTCCGCCACTCACCTCTCAAAAAAGGTTCTCAAAACTCAAGTACTCAATAGTGTCGTGTGTGTGAAAATTGACTTTGTGGGTGGCTTACCAGCTTCTAAGACCTAGGAATACAGCACTGCTCCGCTTCAAGCTATCGAAGAAAACACCCTAAGCAAACTCCATTACTCCGTTCCAGTAAGTACCTAAATTCCTGGCCTTTTACGCTGCGCCCACAATTTCCTGGTCCTTCGAGCCGGAGAAAAAACAAAATACACTCGCTTAATCACTCATATAACCACACACACAATACGCAAAACGCTTCCTCACGCAATTAATTTCATTAAATTACGGCAGCCATTGTCGTATTTCTGCTAAAGATGTCAAACATCCCCAGACAAATAAAACAAAGTTTACTCGGAAACGAGTGTCTCTGGACCATTAATTCAACATATAAAGCTGCCTCATGCAACAACTGTGGGACAAGCAATGCGATTGGGACGAGCGGACGAGTGGGACGAGTGGGGCGAGTCAGGCAATTTGAGGTGACACGCGAACCAACTATCTTGGAATACCCTCATGCGTTGTTGATTCGTTTCTTTTTTTGCTCTGGACATTTAATGCAATTTTGGGAATGTACGCTACCTACTGTGGGATTTGATTCAATCAATTTCCGTTGCAGGGCATCTTTGTTTCCTTGAAGAATCTTTGCATTAAATGGGGCAGTGTGCTTCTAACTAATAAATGGCAGCCCTAATATTCGCTTGTAAGCTTTGTCTTAGGAAATTGGATTGTCAAACTGCTGATTTTAGTGGTTATTTGTAACTTCTTCAAATATTAGTGTCTGTTTTATGGTTATGCGCAAAAAAATGAAGGGAATATGCATAATTGAAGATGACTTGAAACTCTATTAAGTATGCAATGTGGATGAAACTTTGAATCGCTTGAAAATGAGTTCAATATTTTGCTAGTCCTCTACGCTTTGAGAGCTTTTAATAAGTAAACAAATTGTAATGACATTTGAAACGGAGTAAGGTCAAAATCTAAGGACATAAACCAAAACACAAACTAAAAACTGGCTAAACTGCCTAAAACATAAGCAAAGTCACAAGTTTCAATAAGTAAGTATCTATTTTGAGCAATAACGTGGATTTATAATGTAACCAGTACCAATAAAACTGGTTATTGAGTAGAAGGGAGATTGGAAACTTGCTAAAATAAAGATAGGTTAAAAGTACCTACCCTAAAGCAAGGGAGATAATTATGTCAATTCGTATTATAACTTATATTAGTGCATGTGGTGTTAGTATAATTGTTACACGTGTAAATGTATGCCACCAATTAGCTGAAATGTATTGTGTTAACAATTGTTGGTTAACCTAATAAAAAAAAAACTTCGTTGCAAATAGCGGGTAGAAGTCTCTGCCTACCCCTTCGGGAAATAGGCGTGAATCTGTGTATATATAACAAAAAAATCTAAGCTTATAAAAATTTAGAATTCCTAAACATCATTTTTATGTGATATCCTTTAAGACCTCGTCGATAACTCACGATGGGTCGTATGAATATTTTGTATAAACCCATTTTGTATTAATGAGAAAGTTTTAAATCTTTGTCCCTAACATTATCCCGGTATAAATCCGGGATTAGCGACGTCAAGAGACGACCTGTACTTACAAGAATAGAAGATTTAGTTCTTGTCTCTGAAACTTACATAAATGTTATATTAGAGACATTGTCTGCCCTACGTTAAATTCTGTTGCGGAGACTAAGACTGAAATGATCTAACTTCTTGCAGTAAGCACCTCTTGCACTAGCAAATTAATACTGTGTCGCATGGGACGTTACAAACATTCAATCGACGGATGCAAAGAACACCCAAACAACAATTCAGAAGAACAATTTGTTCATCATATTAAGTGTAGTCTAGAGTGAGAATCGAACCACGGTTAGCGGCAAGACCAACGTTTAAACAACTACACCATCCGTGCAACTGAATTGAAACAATGGACACAACTAACAGCCTGATTTAGAAAGCACTATACGCGGCGTAATTCAGAGACGATAACTTAAAGTACTAAATTGAACATATAATTATGTGCAATTTCATCATAAAGGAAATCCAGAAAAAAAGTATTAGTGCTAAAATAAGCTCTTTGTTTGCTATGATACTTAAGCGATCATCATTTGAATACAGAAAATGGCGCACTGACCCATATATACTTATTCTATTACTCCTCATCTCCCAGAGGATATTAGTTTAATCAGTTCTAATTAGTAATAGTATTTCTCTAGGCCTTTGTAGTAACCGATTCGCAGAATGGGACATATATTCATGATGCCTTTAGATCTGCAGGCGTCTATATTACGGTAAATATTGACCACAAGGGACGTATTCTCCTTTGTCACGTTATAGTAGGCACTCTCCTAATTGACCCAAGCCTAACTGCGGTCGTGGTTTTTAGTGCGTTTTATTCTGCCTCTTACCGACTTATTTAAATAAATAAATAATATTCTACCACATTCACACAACACCATCTAGTCCCAAACTAAGCAGAGCTTGTACTATGGGTACTAGACAATGGAGAAACATACACATATACTTTTTTTTTGGAAATACCTACATATTATACATAGAAACACCCAGACCAAGACAAACATCCATGTTCACGCACACAAAACGCCACGCGCTATCAACAATGTAGGATCTGCAAATATGCAACTTTGCAGTAGAGCAATTATTTAAAGATTGAACTTGGCATAAAAAAGTAACCATAAGCGATGACTTTATAAATTTTGTAATGTGTATTAAATATATTATTATCTATCATACGAAAGTAATTAATTTAATAAATTCGTTTAAAAATATTAAAATATGTCACTTGTCGCCATTTTCGTCGTCCAAATTCGACCATGTTACGTCGGTTGTGGTATATCTTTGATGGAATAAAAATCATTACAACAAGTCAGATGTGGAATATCCAACATCTTTGATTGCATAAAAATCATAACAATTAGTCGGATGTGGCAGATAAAACATTTTTTATCGGAACAATTATAATAATAGTGTTGGTTCTACAGCTAACGTAACCTACTAAAGTTCAAATGCGTTAGGTATCATCAATTATTTCATAATTGAGATTTCCCTGGTCCATGGGCATTAATATTACGCAATTTTTTGAACGATACAATCAGTGGGATTCGAAATAAATTAAAATCATTATCGACAATAATTCTCATTTATTATTTCTAAGCAAATGCTAACAAAACAATTTTAGTTGTGAAAAAAATCAAACAAAAATAAAAATCTTACAAATCTGAAAAAAAAATAATAACATTTTAAATCAAAGTTTCGTAATCATTCTAAATAGACAACTATCTACTTTAGAACTAAATAAATAAACAAAATAAATGTTGCTCTTTTTACTATCATTACTTAATCTTCATATAAAATTATTAAATCAACAAATCAAATAATAATAAAACTCTAATGTGTTTATATTTAATTAATGACTAGGTTTCAGTCGAAAATCAGTCTTGAGGCATAATATCAAGCTTAAATTAAAAATTCATTAATCAATAAAATTATTCCGAGTCACTTGAACTGTTTTGCGGTTCTCCTTCATTTGGTAAGTAGCCATGTCGAAGATTTTTAAAGAAACATTGATAGCGTTCCGGGATGATGCCAGCTTGACATAAATAATGGGTGCATAGGGTTCCCACCAAGAACTTAGGGTCCCAAGCCAACCTCACCTGCAAGTGGTGCACCTGCCGATCAACGGACGAGGCTCTGGCAAGCAACATATCCCGATAAGCGGCAATAGGCTCGCCACCTATTACGTGGGATCAAAGCACTGGCGAAAAGTGGGCGTTTAATATGCCTCTGTCTACCTTTTCGGAGAAACAGGCGTGAGTCTATGTATGTATGACATAAATAATTGAGATCTCTGTATTTATCATTCTGTATCGGAAGGCGGCCGGTATATGCTGGTTTTAAATCAAATTCTCTAACAACACGCTGTCTATTTCGTGTATTCGCTCGTAGAACCTCAATAATCTGAGGACTAACTATAGAATCGAGTTTTACGAAATAACGAAATTCGATTCTGTCATAACTATTTGCAACCAATCTCACCTCACGAATGGCTGTCCACTTAACTTTTTCGTTGGAATCAGATTTACCCCAGTTCTTGTTGGCTAACAGAGCTTTAAAATCGAAAAAATCCGCAGCAACCATCTCCTTCACTATATACGAGCTACCAGATGATTTAGCCCACCGCACTAGACAGTACCAATCATCTGGTGTATAAATAATCTTACCTTCACTAGCTCTCTCTATTACAGAATGAACGCTGTCACCTTCATTCTGCGTATGTCCTTTTTCTAAAATACGATGTACAATGGTAACACCAAATTCTTTAGCAGCCAAGACATATAGCAGAAATACAATTCGGTTACAATTCTGCCCTGAACAATTATCAGATCAAAACCGAAACTCAGTAATTCCCCTTTTCTGTATGTTCTTTAATAAAATTATAAAGACAACTTGCTACCTCGTTTGCCCCTCTTCTTGCTACACCTTCATGCCACATGTACCAAGTTGCATCTTTGGTACCCATATTGAGAATAGTGAAATTATACGTAGAAAGCTTCCGTTTATCCTCTCCGTGTGGAGAAGTAAGAACCTTTTGAAAGTCAAAGGTTAGGATATTATAATTTAGTGTAGCGTCCTCCTTGTCTTTATTTTTCAGATTTCGAGCAATCTTCTTTCGGTTTTGATGCAACATAAACTCGGCCTTTTCCTTTTCGTTTGGAAACTCATTATTTTGAAACGAATGACAAACGTCACAAATATCTTTTTTAGGTTTATGGAATCCTAAATTAAAATTAGAATTCACGATATCTCTGTATTTTCTTAAGGTTTGAGCTTTTGCGCCATAAACATTCGGATCGAACCATTCGCAATACAGTTTGTACATGCGACTTACACTCAAACCCTCCTCGAGATACAATTTTTGTGATCGTTTTCGAACATAATGGGACACAATGGGATTAAAGGCATTGACGTGATCACATACACTTTTTACCACATCCTCTGTTAATTTTGTTGCTTTGTGGTCATATTTTTTGCGTCTATCCATTTTAACAGAAGTAGATCCGACATGTTTCTCCCAAGCTGTTTTTACTATTCGTTCTCCCACAGCTAACGTGTTTAAAAACATAGTTTTACATTCGTTTTTACTTTGGTTATCTCCAAAAGGAAGAAAATATTTAAATGTAAATTGTCTGTTGTGTCAAGTGATTTCGGTAGTCTGTCGTCTTTTTGGCTGTTTTTTAGTATACTTGATCATATATTGCCATTGTTTCTGTCTGTCAGCAAGATCCCAATTTTTTTTAATATAACAAAACGTTCATCCTCAGTAAAAGCTTCAAAACATTTGATACGACAAGAACAAGGCCTCTGCATATTTTTTTCTGGAAATGATTTTCCTTTCTGGTTAGTATAGGGTTTGCCTTGATTTTTCAATAATTGACTCTTCACTTCTATCCAGTCTTCTTTGCGCACAAGGCGTTTTTTACCTTTATCAGTTTTGTATGTCCTTTTTCTATCATTTTTGAGTGTGGACGGCGTTGTTACACTATTTGCAATAGACGATACCGACGATGTCGGTTGATTACCATATAAATCATCTGGTGTAATCAAAACCAAGTCTTCGGCACACTGGACACAGAAAGTACTATTACAAGGTTCATGATTCTGAGATAATGGTGATGGAACAGGAGTTGATAGTTTAGAAGCAGGTGTTACAGGTAAACTTATATCTATAATTTGAGTATTGCTGGATAATATATTTGGATCTAGATTTTCGTCAGTTTCTTCATTACAAATGTTGTCATTTTCTATCTTTTTCATTTTAGATTCAGGTTCTTCGTCAAACACATCTTTCAATAAAACTGCCAATTTTTCCAAATTATGACCCCCAGTAACAGGTATAGGCGACTCTTGTAACACCCCTTAAACAAAAAATACTGGCTATTTTCATCTTAAAAAGCAAAATTCAGCTACAAAAATAATAATAATATTCGTCACTACGCAATTTAGTCCCGAACTAAGCAGAGCTTGTACTATGGATACTAGCCAACTAATAAACACACTTATATACTATTTATTTTGTAAATAGACACATAAATTATATGTGTACCTATAGCAAAGTTATATAGAAATACACACACCAAATATAAAACAGCTATATTCATGCATACGTATGTTTGCATTGCGGGCACCGAATCCCCAATTTTAGGCATGCCAAACAGATACAGTAACCACTAACTATGGTCGTCAAGTCAAATTAATATGAGTACTTACTAAAATAAGACTAATAAATAAGTATGTAACGTAAATTTATAAGTATTTGTAGATCAAACAATAATAAGTATGCTATGATCGCCAATCAATACCTTTATAAGTGGTACATCGGACACAACCTATTTAATCATTGCCGATCATCAATTATGGATGTGACATATCCTACATTAAACATTTTAAGATGTCCCATCAATTACGTCAGACGTGTCATATGCTACAAGAAACATTAGAAGGTTTGCAATCAGTAACGTCGTATGTGGCTGATCCGACAATATGAATGTTATAATATACGATCATTAATGTCGGATGTGCCCGATACGCACTTTTTACATGGAATAACAACTTTTAATATACAATAACCAAATTTATGTAAAAAGGTATATAGTACCGACTCAAAATAGAAACGAAATAATAACTGTTTAGTACTATAAAAGAAAAGGCAATCTATATTATCGTAGCTAACAATTAATATGTTAAAATTATAAACTTACCAGTGTCACGGCTCGAGGTACTTGCAGTATTAGTATGACTTTCATTATTATTTGAACCATTAAACGGTATCAAGTATATAACACGATTATCAGTTATGACTATGTTGACGTAATTATCTTCGAAAATAGATGCAAAAGTACAAATTTAAAACAATGGTTATGTAATGGTCGTTACGCTATTCTAAGTGATTTAGAATAATAAAAAAAATGGAATTTTTCAGATCCTACTTTAATGATAGGGCGTGGCGATTAAAGTATGACTTGAGCGGGAATCGAACCCGCGACCTTTGGCGTGGCAGTCACTCACACTACCGCTGTGCCAACCGGTCGTCAATTTTTAATTTTAGTATTATATTCATTATTGCGTTGAACTTATTAATCAATGCAACGTAATGATGCCGAAAAATATCAAGTTATTCGCTTCAAATTCATAGTGGTCTCCTCCTACTCCTTGAGTCGTTTGTCCTCAATGCTGTGGGTCGTCACCTCTACGAATTACTTTCTCGTGAACTTTTGTGCGCCATCTTGTCCTATCTTCGGTGCTGTGGATGGCGTTGTAGAATAACAATATTATACTTTTAAGTATAAATTAATCGTTCTAGAGGTAATTCACATGACCTTAGGAATTATGCTATAGCTATGAATCAAGTTATAACCTACAAAATATGTTCACGCTACGAACAATTATGAATTTTGATCTTTTGTGTGTGATACCCACAACAATAGAAGCGGCGGTAACCATCGGAACATTCTATCCAATCCAACATAAACATCTCTAAATTTTTAATCATTTATTTCGCTCTATCTGACATAAAATCTTAGGTTTACATTGAACAGTTATCAGTAGAGACCGGATAATATGTATTTGCATATTTGCATATGCATTTGCATATTTAAGCCATTTCCAGCGCTAATAGCATATTTTTCCTAAGATCTAGTGATGATGCATATTATCGCTATAATTTACGGACGGCGGAAGCTTTGCCAGAAAATATAAGCGCTAACATAGCACCCAAGTTTAAATTCTGCCCAGTTACCTCAGTAGATGTGGAGCGATCATTTTCGACGTATAAAAGTATTTTGAATGTTCGAAATGTTCAGTGGTAAGATTATCTTACCACTGAACATTTAGAACAATACTTGATTGTTAATGTTTACAATAAATATTAAATAATGTAACATGTTACTGTATCGATTATCGTCTATCAATGGATAGTTTACTAAATGTATGCTGATTTTGTAATAAAGAAAAAAATCTAAAACTTAAGTTTTTTATTTTATTAAAAAACAATAAATTATAAAGATACATACTTAATGAAGTAAAACTTAAAACAAGTATTTACTAACATAAACTTAAATCTAAAGGAATAATATTTACAAAACAAAAAACATATTTAGTCATTTAATGTTGCTTATTCTGTCAGTTTTCTTGCATATTTCAAGCATTTTTCATGCACATTTCAAGCATTTTTCATGCATATTTGCATGCATATTTCAAGCTTTTTATATTGTATATAATCCGGTCTCTAGTTATCAGTATTCGCACAAAAAGTTTCTGATGTTATACTTTTTGCTGGTTCTGTACAAAAATAGTTCGGCGTATTTAAACAGACATATTTGTGTTGGATGTCGAGTTAAGCGCCTATGGTAGTGGCACGGGTGATTAATGTTCCACGTTCTTCTAACAAAGAGACTCGGCACACCGGCGTACTCTGGGTGCTCTAATTAATACATTCTATACCTACGCATCTAGCGATACACAACAAATATAGGCTGGAGAAGATTATTATTGTTATATTTAATCAGGTAGGCAGTTGAGACAGTTGATAATACCTGTATCTTGTAATTACTACTGGTTTTCATTTGCAGGTAAGTATTTGTCCAGTCAGTTCTTTAATTGGTTTATGTTGTCAGCTGTGATCACTTGTTCTGGAAATTTATTCCACGCTCTGACCACTAGGTCCATCCATATTTCGCTTCCGATTTGTCATCACTTACAGTTACAGGGCCGTGTAAACTTAGAACGGATTGCTCTAAGCTTATATCGTGGAAAGAAAACGAATCTTATCTATCTATCTTAATCTCATTCTTATCTGAGGGCCAATTCTGGTAATTATATTTGGTCAAATTCCATTATCGATCTAGTCTCGGCGTCATAAATGGTATTCTCGTAACTTAACTGACACTTGAATGAGATCGGGACTACATCGAAAGTTGAACCAAGTGTGAACTAGTGTGAACGGTATTCTGCTAATTATTAGTAGAGCAGGTAAGGTTTTTCTAGTTTTTCACAATGATACCATCGTACATAATATAACCACATGAGTAAATAAACCGAACAGAGAAACAGCTTCTTAAGAGCTTGTAAATTTGTTACCTATTTGGTAGGGTTGTCACAATAGGTTAAGACAAATCGCTTGTTCGGTATACGACATATTCTGGAATGGACAGATTCGTGATTCGGCAGATTCCCAACTCGACAGATTCGTGAATTGGGCAGATTCTTGGACTCGACCGATTCGCTATACGGCAGAAGTACAGTTGTATATAAAATAGCGAGTGGAACCAAAAAAGCATGCACCTGATACTTTTAAAAGCACGGAATAAAAATATACATTTGTTACCAAGGACACGACGTGATGACGTGATTTATTTGACATTTCCAACGATACCACTAATAGTGTTGAATATTTTTCTGGTAATATTTATGATCTATTTTGCTAATAAACATAGAAATCGCCTTTAGCTATTATGTGCCACTAGTTTTACCACGGGGATAGGTATCTAAAATAAGTTTAAAAAGAAATTGTGTAAGACAAATTCATGTCTACAAAACAAATGACTATAAAATGATCAACCATCGATAGGGCTTACAAAAAACAGGTGCATGCGATTTTCGACCTTATTGACAATTCATGATAAACTTCTTTTTGGTATTTTCTTGCTTTCTGACATTGATACGTTATTAAAATTATAAATTCTGAGTTACGTCAATAAGGTCGAAAATCGCATGCACCTGATTTTTGTAATCCCTATCGATGGCTGATAACTTTCTGATAGTCACTGGTTTTGTAAACGTTAATTGCTTTTATACAATTTCACAACTAATGAGTTTACGAGGATCCTCTGGGGGATCTGGCTAGGAGATCCTGGTGGACAACATGCAAACATGTTAAGTATTTCGTTGCCAGCATTGACAATATTTATTTCAAGATCGAAATATTTTTAGAATTCGCGAAACTTTTGCTCGAGAAATTCAACAAATGAGAGAAAATTAAAAAACCCAATTGTACGTTACCATCGTTAAAATCTTTATAATGTCTGAATTATTTCTATTATTGAATATAAATTTTTTTAATTATTGAATACCTATTGAAATTAATTCACACGATCCAAGGAACCAATATATTTACTTACTGAAATTTTATTACTTAGTTGTATATTAATTTTAATTTGGCATGTAAACGTATTGGCATCCAATAACCATTCCTATTAATGTATTTTCCCATACAATGGCAAAATTCATGTTTTTGTTTTTGAGTTTTTGACATTACCTCTAAGATCAACAAGAGATTATAAATTGATTATATCGAAATTATACTATAAGGAGATTAAGTGGAGCAGAATACCAATTGTGAGTCAATTCAAAATTAAATCGCAGTTCAGTCAAAATTCAGTGTCAGTCTCTGTTAAATACGAGAATTGGCCTTCTGGTTGAAGAATATCGATTCGCGGAGATAGGAAGAAGTTTGCCCTCAATTATCATATTTATTAGCTTCATATCGTGAAGTATGTAAATAGCTGTAGTCAGGAGAATATGTATATTCCTTCTTGTTAACATATACAACATACCATGAAGACGTGAACTTATATACTAATTTAGACAACAGTAATAAATAATAATTTTACAAGCTTTTATTTGCTGATTAAAACAGGAATGCGTAGTTTTTTATTTAATAATTTAAATCCAAAGGGTAATCATTATCATTGCTCTCGTGAAGATCTTGGCAAGCATCATGGGTTGTGATGTGGTCGGTGGCTCTGAATAAAGAGGAGTCTGGTCTGGTTTAAGGTAAGATATTATTATTATTTGACCAATATAGCGGGCGGCGAGTACCCCGGGTTCTAAATCGAAAGTCTTACATGCAACCGAGATATCGTTAAGACTATAAAGATGAACTTTTCTTTAATGGCTTTGGTAATAAATCTCATGTTTCATATCATTTTTATAGCTTTAAATGTAATATCTTTCACGCCTAATATCCTACACTCATAAACAATACTATCTACATCATCATCAGCCTTAAAGCAGGCCTCCGTCACTGGCTCAAATTCGCGCGATAAATACCTACCATTTCGTGTATCCATATGGATACAAACGACAGAGGGCCGCCGCACGCCCGGCAGCGTGTACGCACGGCACGTTTCCCGCGCTTTCTTATAGAAATGCCCAAACCACGAAGTTATTGTGCAGTGGACGGGTGTTAAACGCACAAAACAAATGAAAACTTGTAGTTTTTTCATTGCCGAAGGACAAACAATGATTTATGTAGTAAGTTATGGTATACGATTTGATATAAGTGGGTACTTATATAAAATTTCGTCTACAAATTGACACCGTTTATTTTATTTAGAGCGTACCGTTTATTTTATGTAAGAAAATAAATACTATGTATGTAAATGTTCGTAAATTGATTAGTTTAGGTTATACTAGAAATAAATATAAATGTTGTTTTTATTAAGTAAAATCTACTTAATGTCAGAATCTTATGTACGTACTTACTGAATTAACTGGTATTGTGCCAGATAAATGGAAATGGGCCCCTACTACGTACGATTATTATACATTTTATTTCTTTTTATAACATATTGCATACTTATTGTTAATTTTATTAAATAGGTATGTTAACAATATGTATTTACTAACTGACTCGTGTATATATAGGTAAGTATTTAGCACATAAAAATATGGCTATTTCGCAACATTCGTTTTATTACAAAAATCATCATAAGAAGAACCCTAGTGCCTTCGTTAGATGACGCGCTCGTATGTACAGTCACACAATTTGCAACTCTTTGCGTGAGTACTTAGGGTACATTTCTCTTCACTGCGAACAACGGCTATTATTATTAAGATTTTGTAGGTGATTATAGCGTAGGTATTTTCGATTTTGTATGGGAGGGATGTATCTGTTACGAATTATTTAGTAATCTGTGCTCAAAGTCCACTGCTGGACTAGGCCTCTCCTTTGTAAGGAGGAATTGGCCTACTATACCACGCTGGCCAAACGGGTTGGTATAGGGTTTTTATCAAGTTTTCCTTCTCTTACAGTGGTGTTCTCTGCATAATATGCTCCCTCTGTCGGCTCTTACGACACCCATGGGATGATATGGGGTGGTGACATTCCGTATTCTTAATCCGTCACCACACGGGCAACTATCTACAATGCAATTAAATTTCACGGAATTACTATGAAAGTTTTATTTAACTATGACGTCGCAGCATTATGACGGAATCAAATAATGAAAATAAGAAATGAAATGAAATGAAAATAGTTTATTTGACATACACGTGAACACACTAATATTATAAAAAAATACTATCAAATAAAAATGAAAAGAAAAAAGAGAATAAAACAAATCACAGAAAGAAAAATATCATTAAAAATAAGAACAAAAAATTAACAAAAAGGAAGGCAAATAAACTTAAAAATAAACAGAGTAGTAAAAGAAGTAAAACGTGTAGTCAAAATAGGACCCAGTTCGGCATAATGCCAGACGAACGCCTGGCGCCGGTTTTCAACCAGGCCCTCTAGTGACTCACGCATGTGATATCAAGGAAACAATATAAGTTCAGAATACAACAGAAATACAGAATTACACATATGTACTTATATAACTATTTTATTATACATGGTATAGGTACTTACATAAACACAGATAAAAATAAATATACACACAAAAAGGAGTACATAAACTAATAAATATTAAAAGTATAAGAAAGTGTAAATAGTAATACCAGTGTGTCATAAAAAAGAAGTAATTATAATATTTATGCATATTGCAAAGTGCCGATGCCGACGAATAATTTTATTGTCATCGTTGCGTCACTAAAATTAAATGAGTCTAAGCCAGACTGCCAAAGAGATGCGCAGCGCTCGTGCGGTGCGGGGCACGGGTGCGCTGTTTGTATATATATGGCTGCAGCCAATAATTTACAAAATAATAACAGGCTAGCAACGCCCTTGCCCCGCCAGTAGCCGCGTGGCATCCGGCGCATCCGCATGCAATGTTTGTGCATACGAAAACGAACACGAAGTCGTCTCAAACGCTCGACAGCTCGGCACGATGCAAATACACTTACGTCACATACCTACGTACATATATACAAACAAACAATATACAGTGAAATTTATACCAATGAACATGACAACAACTATGGAGTAATACAATAATTCTAAGTAAGCACAGTTTTATTACATATTTTGTGTCCTAGTACTCATATTGAAGCACATTCCTAGCACTTACACACGTATCTTGCACTTTCAGATTTGACGAGATTGTTAATCAGGAGCAACTAACAAAATAACGTGCTGTTTGGCAGGGTATTATTACCAAACATCCGTTGTCTATCTGATTTTCCATCAGGTAGCCGTATATTAGACAGGTATAATTCTTACTGAGTGCATAACTATCACAGCTATGCCTATAAAGAATAAAATTGACCGCTTTTTCACACGGCCGCCCGATATTCATCATGATTTTATTTAAACAAAACTTCACTGAGCAGAAACGTTTCATAGTTGCCAGTGTAATCAAATGATAGGTTAACGTTTTAAAATATTTTATTATTATAACGCAGTTAGAAAAACCGACGATTTTGCAGTGGCATTTGGTTGTTATGCAGAGGCAACCGCTGAATATTATTTAATTACCCTTTTTCAAACGAAAAGTTTGTTAGCTTTCAGTGTAATTTATTCTCATTCAATTATAATTATTTATAGGCGATTATATAGCTAAAGCAATGTGTGTAAAGAAAGTAGAAATGGGAAATTTAAAAACTTTTCAATTTAAAAACCAATAAACTTGTTTGATTTAATATATCACATCGTATCAGCTTGTATGTTAAATAAGGCTATAAAATCTTATTACTAACTTTCTTCGCTAGCTCAGCGACCCGAAGTGGACCTTGGCCTACGAAATTAAGTTGCGCCATTCTTTTCTGTTTTGTGCTACGTCCAAACTTTGGACACTCCCATTTCTTTTAGGTCTTTGACAACTTCATCTTCGTCATTTATAATTATAATCGAATCGAAATATAATCAAATATACAATCTGTCATCAACCGAGTCGAATATGCATGAGTACATTATGAATATCATGGTAGCCAGAGATTTGAAAATGTGCGCGCTGTACTCGGTACGCAATTTACCTAATACGACGAGAGAGTGAGCTTACTCTTCCTAACAATGACACGTTTACGTGCGTCATATATTATGTATGGTATGGGCAAACTGATTATAGTACATCTTTTTAAATTACTTAGCATAAGAAGAATAGTACATAGATAGTTATAAATATTTTAGTATATCTTTTCGTATAATTTTATTTCATCCCATCAATCACAAGGTGTTTGGTACAAAATCACAAATAAATGTTAAACTAAGATGCCAATGTTATAATGCCACGTACCAAATGCATCACATCCATTACAAGGACGTAACGAGTTGATATTCCATGGTAGTGGTCACAGTGATTAATGACGGCACATTCTTGTGTAACGAAGCCATGCGTGGACACGATCGCCGCGCCGCTGCGGATATACTCATTCTGAGGAACTTGGTCGACACGTAATTAATTCAAGACACCGACGCGATGATTGACAGACTGCGGACCATTAGTTGTTTGTGTAGTATGGTTGTATTTTGTTTGTACCTCGTAATAAAATGAAGACAGAGTTTTTTAAAATGCTTATGTCGTTCAAAACGTATAAGTCGAGGACAGGCCTAGGTTTTTCTCCTTTAAGAAGACTTTAAATGAGGTCATTACTGTAATAAATTTAAGCAAAACATACTACACAAAAAAGATACTACAAAGATACTTATATTGGGTTATTCTATGTAATGGTCTATAAACTCAGCTAAGGCTAGCCAAATATAATGAAATGTATATATGTATACGGGTATTAACGCGAACGTGCAATAGATATTTACATACCTTATTTTGCTTGACGTTTCGAGACGGTTGCACTCCCCGTGGTCGCAAGCTGACTGGTGTAGCGATGTCACGTCTCCGAGTGTGAGGTAGAAGCTTCCATTTCTACCCCCGGGTCGTTTATTTTCGAAGTACCGGCGCAAAACACACTAACCGTATCTGTATATTGAACATTCGCAGACTGCGCATTAAAGTGGGCACCAATCACTGGATTGAATTTCATCGTACCCAAGTCCTCTCCACGGAACGCCACTTTTACTCAAGAGTTGTGCGTGAAGCGATCGAAATCAGAAAACATAAAAATTTCAATCGGGAAGAGGGCTTCAAATTGTCATCGGCGTGGAATCCAGTGATTCGACTAACAACACCCCACTTTAATGCGCAGTCGGCGAATGTTCAATATACAGATACGGTTAGTGTGTTTTGCGCCGGTACTTCGAAAATAAATGACCCGGGGGTAGAAATGGAAGCTTCTACCTCGCACTCGGAGACGTGACATCGCTACACCAGTCAGCTTGCGACCACGGGGCGTGCAACCGTCTCGAAACGTCAAGCAAAATAAGGTATGTAAATACCTAATGCATGTTCGCGTTAATGCCCGTATATATATATTCTTAAACATGCAACGCGAGTGTTTAAAAGTTTCTATATAATGAAATGTTTTGTTACTTTTTGGAAGCTCCCAATCTCTTAATAAACTCGAACTGAGTTGTGTGAAGTAAAACTACGAGCAGCTTCAGGTATTGACTATGAAACTAAGAATATGACAATCTTATTAGAGATTAACGTTTAAACTTGAGCATGCAGCTTTTTTACTACAATATTCCTTTTTCTTTATTATTACGCCAATTTTATAAGATAAAACTAAAAGTCGAAAGCTCAAACTGCACCTTAAACTAAGTTTGTACGGGCATTCTTTCTTCGTTGAACTTAACGAGGTAAGTAAATAGTTCAAGTTCTCTATATAATCTTAAATTTGACCGATGGAAAGCGAGTTATACGTTCAAAGTGGGAAGTAGTTACGCCAGTGGCAGGTAATTAGGTTGTTATTTGAAAAGAGCTGCATTTACAACGTTAGCGTTGGTACCGTTAACCGCTTCTTGAGCGTTAAGAATATTCTAGGATGCATATTTATTCACAGCTTTTATTTAATCTCTGCTCGAGGGTTAAGTGGATGGTAATTATCCCTTATTACGGAACGTTCCGACTGTGTCATAACTACAAATTACCGTGTCGTTAAAAGCGTTGAGGCTTGAGTATTTAAATAAACGTATTCACATGTAGGACGAGACGTTGAACTGGTCGTCCACAACATTTTTTGCTGTGACGACAGTCTTGTTATAGTGGGAACAGCTGGAGACGACAGTCGTTCAAGGATAAATTAATCGTCACAAGTAAGTTAGAACGAGGACGTCGACACATCTCTTTTAGGGGCGTATGGTTTAAGAGAAATGTATTTACCGTTGCTTGTGGTCACGTTCTATCCCTAAGAAAACGGTGTATGTCCATTTTACTAATTAATTAATTACAAAACATTGTTTGGTAGTTATCTAACAACAGGTATTTGATTAAAGGATTGGGATTACTGAATGATGCTGTAAATAAAAGCCATTTTGAAGTAATGAAAAATTGGTTAGCTCAATTTCTGGGGCATCTTCCTCCTTTTTTTCGTGATTAATGGGGTATGACTCTTCATTTTACAAAGAAATAACCATAAAGTTGGATAGGGGTGGCTCAAGATCGGTTTGTGTGGAGCGGCGAGGGAGCAAAAGATGATATTACAAGTCTAGGACTAACACACACTTATATATTTCAAACTAGCAGAGCCAGTACTATGGCAATTAGATTACTGATAAAACAATTACTATATATGTTTTATAACCGTACTAGAGGACGCCAGCAGCTACGCCTGCAATTTTTTTAAATTTACCCGGTTTGGTCGATCCCGTGGGAATTTCGGGAAATCCCTTCTTAGTGCACCCCTACGGTCCCCAAGGAACATAATATATATGCCAAATTTCAGCTTCCTGCACCCAATAGTTTCGGCTGTAGCGTGTCTGTCAGTCAGTCAGTAACGCAAGGATTTTATATATTAAGATAATGCGTATAGTAATTATTTTATCAGTAATCTATAAACTGTACCGACATTACTGCGTTTATCACACAAAGATTTGTTCTGGATATGTTTACCAAACAACCTCATACTTTCTAATCAGCAGGTCACTGATCATCATCAGTCCTATATACTGTCCCCCTACTGGGCACGGGCCTCTTCGTACTATGGGAAGGGTTAGGCCATAGTCAAAGGCGTTGGCCAAGTGTGGGTTAGCAGACTTTACATGTCTTCCGAGGACATTATGGAGAAGTCTCAAATATGCAGGTTTCCTCACGATGTTTTTGTTCGCCGATAAGCAAGCGATAATTAACAATTAAATATTTCAATAGCGAAAGTTTTCCGCATACCGCACATCTTTTGGCAATACACAGCCTGCAAATTAAACACAACAACAACATCCTAACATTAAGTTTATCAAGCGCAATAAACAGTGTCGAATGTAGTTTGACATGAATTATTGTTGCCATTTCTTTCTCCTCCAACGGCTTTTAATCGAGCCCTTTCATTTAGTTGGTGACAGTTACAAATCTGTCAGTTTGGCATTGGAAGACCGCTATGATGATTTATTTAGGCGTCCGTTAGACACGGACTAACAAGCTACAACAACATCAAAAGGCTGACGGTTTACTTAAAATTGAGATTCTTCTTTAATGGAGTGATCCAATTTTATATAACGTAATATTATAAGGCAGAAGAGTTTGTTTTGTAACGTTATGCAACTACTTGGGCGTGGCTAAATGAAAATTGTGGTTAAATGTTACAATTAAAAATCGGTTTAATCCATTAAAGAATTTAACACAACATTTAGCAAATGAATTTAATTGAAAAATAAAATATTTATGGTAGTTACAGAGATAGAACCAGGGTCGCGTGATTCGACGAGAGTAGGGAATCTCGTTGGGGGTCCGCTTCCGGCGTCGCTCCGGGTAGCAGAGGTGTACTTAGCTTCTGTTCGCCGCTGTTCAGCCGATCCAAAAAGGGCGAGCACTCCCAACGTCTCGGTATTTATATGCAGCCCGAGGTGTGGTGTCTATGGTGTGGGGCGGAGGTGCAGGCGGCCGGGCGGACGGTGTCATCGCGACGTCACAGCGACGTCACAGTTTGTTGGTTTTATATGAAAATATTTTTTGTGTTATTATGCTATTTATCAAAGCAAGGCCTGGCAACCGAAAGCAAAGGCAATTGCTCCACCGACAAGAGCTAGGATCTTAATATACCTAATATTACGCTATGAGTCACGAGTACGCCACCGTAGTTATAAATAGCTATATTGTTTGTGTAACTGCGGGCTAGTTATAGAAATATTTACAAAGGTATTCTGGTTGAAAATGAAACCTATTATAGGCTTAGTTATGTTGCTTAAGCTTTGAAGTCTATAAAAAGCTTTCTGTTTTCGTTATATAACTTTCTCGATAGCTTTATGAATAGTTGAAAATTCATAATATAGCGTGCACAGAACATGCATTTTAATAGCAGAATGTTTTGTTTGGCGCAGTGCAGCGGTACAACAATTTGTGTGATCAACATTGTTTCGCATCCGGAAATTATTTGTATCCGTTTATGGAATGTTTTGAAAATCGCAAAACGTATTGTATTTACACGTCCAGCGGAAGTTATTTATGAGCAAAGTGTTCAGAGAATTAGTTAGATAATGTTTGAATGACATCTGTATATATATATATATAAAATCCTTGCGTTACTTACTGACTGACAGACAAGCTACAACTAAAACTATTAGGCGCAGTTAGTTGAAATTGGCATGTATGTTCCTTTGGAACCGTAGGGTTGCACTAAGGAGTTTCCTGAAATTCTCACAGAATCAGGCCGAAACAGTTAAATGTATGTATGTATGTATGTAGTACTAAATGTCGAGACATTGTAATAAACGTCGTAGATCTTTGATCGTAGACATGGCGTAGACAATCTACGAAAGCCGTAGAGGTTATTTGCTGTGTCATAGTGGGCAATAAATATTGATATACAAGGTGTTGATTTGCATTTGCAAAATATTTTAAGGGGTTTGTACAGCGGGTTCACAACCCTATGCTATTAACCCTTTTTTTTTTTTTTTTCCTCACATACCCGTGTGTCGGAGGGTCGGGTATCGCTGAAGCATGCCTCGCTACCCCCCGACGGGTATTGGCCCGCCAGATGGTCAGGCGGACCCCGAACAAAACCCCCTTGGCGGCGGATGAAGGTGTTGGGCTCCGCCGCCAAAACACTCAGCGGCCGCAGAGGATAGGGAGGACGGCAACGCAATACCGCATCTCCTCTTCCTCTGCGGCCCCACCGCGACCCCATTTGATCGCGGGAGATAGGGCGCGCGGCAACGCAACACCGACACGCCTCTCCTCCCGCGACCACACCCGACTGCAAGGGACAGAAGAACTGTCCCTCGCACCCGCCCCTTTGGACGCATCCTGCGCGGGCCTCCGTCAAGCCCACGCGGAGCGTCCCCTCCTGGATCCCTCTTAGCTTCACCGCGGGTGACCAATCCACGGTTACTAAGCCCCCCCACCACGACAAGGTGGAGATCCCACGGGGGGGACGCTATTAACCCTGCTGTACAGGAATGCTTATGCTAAGGTACTAATCTAACTTATTAACCTACACTATCCTAGAGTCTTAGCCTATCACCTATAATTCTATCTTATCCTAGTTATCCTAGCCATAATTCCCTATATGTATCCTAAACCTATCCTTACTTGTACCTAGCGTGTAATGCGTGAAGGCTTGGTGCTCTGTGGTATTCTATGATACAGACCAGCACTAATACGCACACACTATCGTGGTACTGCTGTGGTATGCTGTGATACTGATCTACGATTCATACGCGCCTATGACCCTAATCCTAGTGTCCCTACAATTTCTACATCCTAGCCCTGCTATACGTATTTATATATACTTATATAGATAGGTGTGGGTTATCTGCCACCGGAGACCTATGATGACAGACGGACTGTGGGTAGGAATCAGGTATGATGGATCTCCATCATACCTGATTCCTACCCACAGTCCGGGGTTTTCTGACGGCCAACTCAACAGACTCATCGAGCTGATCGGTATTGATGGCTAAAGGTGTCTTGGCCACCGTCAAAGGTGTGGGACGGGTATTGGTATGGTCAAAGTGGAATTAAACGTGTGACTGGTATATTTCTTAAACTACATGATCTTATATACTAAACTCATCCTATGTACACACACACAACTTTACGGTTGTATGCTGTGTGTGAAGAGTGCCATCTTAGCGGTATATACCTTACGTGAGTACGTGATTTTTCTTAATCTTAATATATAAAATCCTTGCGTTACTGACTGACTGACAGACACGCTACAGCCGAAACTATTGGGCGCAGGAAGCTGAAATTTGGTATGTATGTTCCTTGGGGACCGTAGGGGTGCACTAAGAAGGGATTTGTCGAACTTCCCACAGGATCGTTCAAAAGGGGTAAATTAAAAAAAAATGCAGGCGTAGCTGCTGGCGTCCTCTAGTTTAATATAAATAACGAACATCTTTGTTACGGTAAATACTCACGTAGGATTATATCACTGAAATGCCATGTTCATGTGTGAAAAGGGTTAATACACTACTATATACATGCAAAAATAAGTTTGAACACTCTGAAAATTACCTCGGTGTATTTACCGCCGCCGCTGCTCAGCTGATCGCTATTGCAGGTTCCTAACACATACAAGCACGTACCTACAGTGACTGCGCAATGCCGTCTTATTTTGCATGATTTAACAGTTTATTACTAACTAAGTAATATTGAATGAAAATAGGGTTTTATATCATCGCACACTGTTTAAAAGAAATTTAGGTGAATAAGTATACTGTCTACATTGTATTACTAAAATATTTTGCAAATGCAGATCAACACATTGTATTACTACAATATGAATAGAAGAGTTAAAGGATGGATTCTTAGTTATTGAGGTACCATTTACATATTAGTAATTTTGGGAGGAACGGTGAAAAAAGGGATCCAAAGCTACAATCATTCCCATTTCGTAGAGAAAAAGTTAAAACCTCAATCAGCCGTATTAAATAAACAATAATTAATACTGTGCACAACGCGATGCTTCCATTTCACACAGTAATAATGAACATTGTGAAACTTAGAATGGCAACCTTATTGCGTTTCGTACCTTTTGAAGCACGAGTATTTTAATATGTCACGCGAGTTGAACGACTGTTGGTCCCCGAGCCTCAATAAACCAATAAACAAAATAAAACACTGAAAGTTCAACGTTTCATTAATTAATTCCCGTAAAAACATATTGAGCTTCACGTTTTATTACGAGCGATACATGCTTTGATCATTGTGAGTTCATTTTGTACGGCAACTGAGATAATATAGCGGGAATCATTAGCAAATAGGCTTGTGTAACTTGGGCAATACCTATGAGTTTATTATTAGGTTTTTTATATTATAGGAGGCAAACGCGCAGTCAGATCTCCTGTTGATAAGCAATTTCCACCGCCCATGGAAACCCGCAACTCTAAGAAACCACACGTGTGTCACCTGCCTTTAGGATAGGAAAAGGATGGATGAAGAACCGGAATGAGGAAGAAAGAAAAGGAAGATATTCCTCAATAAAGAAACACAGTATAAATACTACTTTAGGTTCATATTCTTTGAGAGGGTAGTTCTTCATCGGTCGAGTTGACCCATAGTAGAGCAATGCCGTAATCAGCAAGGCTCTACTATGTACAAAATCACAACATTTATGTTGTGATATTTTTATTACTTACTCGTTTTTCACTCACACGAATCCAACAAATTAATAGTAATATACATCAATCTATCCATCCGCCATCACAAACTAATTATCGATATCGTAACAACCAGTCAATAATTTTGCTGTCGTGTTTGTGGATTTTGCATAAGTAATATGCATTAGAGCCTAGAATCCACTTACCATTCGAAACAGATATGACAAAATATCAGAAATTCACTTTTGTTGCTTTAAAAATGCTAGATAGAGGCAAATACTTCTTTTGTACATGCTTTATTTTATACACACTTATCTACTTTCAGTGGAATTATCTATTCTTGCCTGCAATAGTTAATTAATAACCCTACGTAAATATTGTAGTTATTACAAACAAAATAACTTGATCAGTTTCTTAGAATGAATTAATACAAAATTATAGTTGAACAAACAATCATATTTGTTTGCGGAACAATGAACTACCGAATACAAAAAGTAAACTTTATAAGAAATGGCGCCAGAAGGCAAATAGTATGCATGCACTTTGCTGACCGCGAACTAAACTTAAAAGAGTTTCGTAGTTCTAAAACCGTGCAACATGCCACACGCATTGACCTAGAATAAAACCACAACATGATGCAAAGCCATGAGATAAAAAATGGCATGTAATAACAACTGTATTTCTATAGCTATCATCTTAACCATTATCTTCAATATCATCAGCAGTTTATTAGAAGTTTCGCTAGCTAGGAAGATGCTAATAGGAGCTAGTAAATTATAAGAAGACCATGAAATACAAAATAAATTATCATTGTATTTAATTGTAGCGTGATATACAATTTCAGTGCATTCCACAACGCTTTCACTTAGATAATAATCATTATACGAGAGTACTGCATATGAAATTTGCAACATTGCATGACGCATATTTGATTTTCGCCGCTACACTGATATTAACGTAACTTTGAAGCGTACACTGTGGGTGTAAAATTATATTAACGTGTATTTTAACGTACATAGACACACATAGTGGTATTGAGTTTTGTGATTGAATAGAGAATGCCCACAGCTACACCCGGTACAAACATTGCTTGTTAAATTTGCACGATCCCGTGGGAATTTCGAGCAATCCTTTTTAGTACACCAAAGAACCGACATGCCAAATTTCATGTTCTTACGCTCAATTATTTTGGCTGTGCGTTGCCTGTCAGACAAGTCAGTATTGCAAGAATTTTATATAATACATAATATACATAATATACATAAAAACATCATCATCATCAACCTTTAACAGTCCACTGCTAGACTAGGTCTCTCCTTGGAAAGATGGAATTGGCCTACTATACCACGCTGGCCAGACGGGTTGGTATATGGTCTGTATCAAGTTTTCCTTCTCTTACAGTGCTCTTCTCTGCATAATATGCTCCCTTTGTCGGCTCATACGCGTGATATGGGGTGGTGACATTCCGTATTCTTAATCCGTTACCACACGGACATAAAAACATACGGTTTTAAATTAAAAAGATGCGACCGAATCTTCAAGCAATTTTATTTCTGAAGTTCGAGTCGTGATATTATATGTATTAAACCTTACTCATGTATCATTGCATCCACAAGTGAAAACCACAAAACCCGCATGAAAACCCGTTCGGATGTTTTTAAGTTTACCGCTAACAAAGAGACAGGCGCAGAACTTGTTCTGTATCTACACAGAAGCGTCTCATCGTCATCTGTTATAACTAAATGTTTAAGAGACAAAATTATCATCTATGTAGCCATGCAACTACACATATATATTGCCCTTGGGAATCTTTGGAACTCACAAAAACAGAAAAGCAAACAAAAAGTAAACATAAAAATACTAACATTAGACTCAAATTAAATCTATATTTATAGTCTATAGAGTCAGCTGTTGATAGTTTTCTCTTCGCTTATCATAGCACACTCAACTACAAACTATTCGCCAAACATAGTGAAGGCCCTTCAAGTAAATTTGAATATTATGATTGATGATTGTGCCTCGAAGCACCCACCTGCGACTAGTAACCCTTTTCTCAGAAACTCACCGTTGGCCTAATTATACCCAGCCAATCATTCCTTGTGAATGGCTCTTTTCATGACAAATGTTTGGAGTTTTGACGGTGGCGCTTCCTTTATAAAAGTGCAGGTTTAGCGGCGTGTGTTTTAGCTATCAATCTTCGTAAACGATTGCTTCGATGCAATGTGGTACATCAATACAGTAGGTTTGTTCGAATATGATATTCAATTAAATATGGTTAGTGGTTGATAAGTACATGGTAAACTTCTGATGATTTATGGCAAAATATTTACTAAAATTACTATTATACTTAATTATTTATTTATTTTATTTTATTTTGTTCGGAAAACATAAAGTTTTTTTTACAACTAATTACATAACTATTTTAATAACTAGTAACCATTTACACGTTTTCACATTTAGTTATTTAATGCTTGATCATTGATTTACTTATTAAAATATTTTACAAATACAAACATAAACACAGGCTATACGTAAAATTTAAACAAACTTAGCATAGAACCGATTTGAACCACTGGTCGGCAAGGATACGTCTATAAGTAGAGGCACTTGTATTGTTACGCCATCTATCGGTGAATGGGGGTACTAGAAGAGATTGAATGTATCGGTGGTTTAAAGGTAATTCAGCTACTCTGTACTAGATGGCGTTGCTGTATCGAGTAATCGACTGTTCGAGATTATTTCGACAGTTTTGTAGAAGCATCTAGAATGCGCTAGTGATGTTATCCGGCCAGTATAAATAGAGCACGAGCGAACGGAACGGACACAGTTACAATTGAATATCGAAGCGATCAACAAGAAGCGAAGGAAATAAGTCGGAAGTGTTTAGTGTTGTTCTAGTGGTGTGAATAGTGTGTTTATTAGTGAAGTGAAAATTAAGTGTGTGTATCTAGTGTTATTGTGTTAGTGAATAAAGTGCAGTTTTTCTGGCATAGTGTATAATTTATCACGAACCCCAGCTCGTAACAGTATTAAAAAATCAATTGGACCGGTTGTTCCTAGATTAGCGCGTTGAACCAACCAAGCAAACTCTTCAGCTATAGATGTGTCAAGGCCTAGGGAATAGTATTATATATTGTAGAAAAAAAAATATTTCAAGTTATTAAATGCAACTGACAACCGCTACAAACTTGTTCATTTTGTTGTCTCGTGAAATATTCTCGCTTCTCGGAATTGTTAATTTTGTTTGCCTATCTAATCTCTCCTCTTGCTTCGCATTATTAAAGCAAAAATATTTTTGTTTGGCTTTGAATTTAGTAGCATTAAGAAAATAAATATATATTGTTCTTTTTCTGTTGAAATTTGTGTAATCTTACCGAACTAATATTTATTTTAAAGCGCTATTTCATGACATTAGATGACTCGAGATGACATTGCGGAATTTCCCTATTGTTAAATCTGGAGTGTGTTGTAAAAATGCTCGAGTCGGCGCTTAAACGCTTGAGTCGACGCTTAAGCAGATTGCTAATGCTCAAGTCGGGACTCGACTGAAGCGCTCGACGCTCGAGCAGTGGCTTGAGCGTTATAGTGAAAAAGCATTTTCCGAGCACCGGACTCAGCGCTCGGCTCGAGCTTGAGCGCGCGTTTAGATGACATAGCTAGGGAAACTGTAAAAAAGATAGTATAATTGAAATAAGAGAATTTCAGTTTTATTTTTAATGAAATTTATATTATAATAGTAGAAAAATACTTATTTATACATACAATATGCCAAATGATCTTCGCCATAAGGCAACAACAAGGAAAATAATAAAAAATACACAATATATAATTGTTTCTGCTTGTTCACTCACAGGACTTGCTTATACGACCAAAGTCAAAAGATTAGTAACACTCACCGTACCTGCCACCCGCCACAACTCCTAACATTTTTATTTATCACAATTTTTTCATCTACCCGCATTTAAAAATTACAAACGCTTGAGCGCATAACTGGAGCATGAAAGTCTAAACTCTCAACGCTCGCAAGCCTTAATTGCTCAAGCGTTTAACGCTTGAGTCTAAAACGCTCCAAAGCGTCGACTCAGCGCTTAACGCTCGACGCTCAGCGCTCATAATATGAAGTCCAGATTCTGGACTTCATATTATGACATGATACACAACAGGGTACCTTGTAATTTACTTAATTAGAAATCTTCACCCAAATTTGTAGTAATAGACCATTGAAATGTAAAATTTTTGGCCTTAGCGTGCATTTGTCAGAGGACGCAGTTTTATTTTAAAGATGTCTAGAGGGGGTTAGTACAATGTGAAATCCAACTTTGTGGGGTCGGAGTTCCCTTGTCCTGCAGTCCCCATCTTGAAAAGAGTGGTAGTGGGTTTTCTAGTTTATCTGGCAAACCATTGGCTGTACAGAAAAAAATAAAATATGTTTTGTTGCAAATTAAATTCTCTACAACTTCGAATCCGTAGCATTTAGCCGTAAAATGAAAGATAACAAAGTTGCAATCGAAAATGTTATTTTTAATATGTTATAAGTTTTTCGTTGTCAGCAATAAATAATGCATTTAATTTGTCTTTTCTTCTTCCAAACAAGACCCGGTCTTCCAACTTGAGACTTTGTAGTACCATAAGGTCCAATTTTCACTCATAACAATGGCCCTAAAAACTGATATTGAAAAAAAATACAAGCTCTATCTCTGGGCGTCTGAAGTTGATAGTCTGCCCAGCCAGAGGCTACTGCAATTTGTTCTGTAATGCCTAAATGTTCTGTGGACTCCTGCAGGAAAATTATTAGAGATATCAAAATTCATTGAGGAAAATGATGCATTATCGACGAAAATGCGACTTTCCTCTAAATTTATTCATCAACAATTGTATACTGGCAATTAATCAGACCCTGTGCCAAAGCCTGACTCGCGTCGCGTCTTCTGATAAATGCAACCCCAAATGTAGCTTTTCAATGGATTATAAATCCTTAGCGACTTAAACTCAATTCAAGAAGCACCACAACCATAAAATGTAGCATAGTGAAATGAGCTTGTCAGCTAGAATGTATAAAATTTTATCTTAACCAAACCGATAAACATTTACACAAACTTAGAAATGAAACAACTTGTGCAGATATTACCCTAGTTTATTGTACTTTATTAGTTTATGCACTCATCCAACAAGGATACTATAAGACATGCTTCACATGTGCTAGTGTAGATGAAAATTAATGAATTCACAGGTACCACATTCTGCCATCAATATTGATGTTACAAAGACTATACAGCAGCAAACTACCTCACCTGCAAATACATCCACTTTATTAAGATGTTATGCCACAACACGAAGCAAGGAGCCATGACGACGCTTTTGACATGTAACCACAGCTTGAACACCTTTAGCCACGACGGGGGTTTTCTCCATTGCCAAACGATTTTCGTCCTGTGACAAGAACCGTGAAAGACATGTTTGACATGCACTATGAAGCAGAGAAGCATTCTGATGTAAATGCCACACGCTATCACTCATCCAAGTGAGCTATGTAAGCGTTGCTTAATTTCGCCAAACTATTACGAGCGCCAAGCTAAGCCACGCTACGAGCGCGACGTTGTGGATTGGATATGGAACGTGTGAAACAACCCTTAACTCTTTAAACTGAGATTCCAAGAACACTCCGCAGTTTGTTTGAATGCTGGAAACAAGAAGTTTATATGAAATACTCGGCATAGTTGAGTTATTACTGTTTCTACCGATGCAGAATATGCTTCCTGCATTCCGAGCTTAAACTATTTTACTCTTCAAGAATTTTATTAAACGTTTCACTGAGATGCAAGCTGCAATTTTAGACTAATGTCTGTCTCTATTAGCTTGGAAGATGTATTTGAATTCATAAATAACTAAAAGACTCTTCATCATTTCTTTGGATACATTTCTTGTTTTTTTATTTAGTTATAAAGACAAGGTGACAAACATCCCTTCAGTTTATTTCAAACTAGCTTTTTAACCGCATCTTGATAATGTTATATCTGTCTAGCTAAAATCAATGGGAAAATAATGTCTAGATAAAATCAATGAGAAAATATAGCATTTATTTTATAAAATAAATACTATAGGAAAGTTCTATAATTATATCATGGGCAAATATGTTTCGGGAAATCACTGACTTAAAATTCACAGTGTATATGATATAATTTTTAGAAGCTGGTATACATGGAAACCTATTTAGGTGGCTTTGTTCTTATGTTGAAAATAGATCTCAGGCAGTTGTTGTAAATGGATCTATCTCAATATGGCATAATGTCCCTTCTGGTGTTGTGCAGGGCTCACTGATCGGCCCTTTGTTGTTTAATCTATTTATTAACGATGTTAAATCCTGATTTTTGAATTCTCAATTTTTGATGTACGCTGACGACATAAAAATATACAAAAAGATCGAATGTCCATCTGACTCCATTCTATTACAACAGGACCTCAAGAGATTTGAAGATTATGGCCAACTTAATGGATTAGATTTAAATATATCTAAATGTTACTCCATAACGTTTTCTCGTAAACCGACGTTATATGAATACAACTATGCTTTAAAAGGACTACCACTTAAGCGAGTTAACGAAATCCGGGACCTGGGTGTAATACATGACGCCAAATTAACTTATGAAAAGCACATTGATTACGTAGCTAACAAAGCGTTAGGATTTGTCATGAGATCATGTTCTCAATTTTCAAGCGTAAAAGCCATCAAAGTTTTGTACTGCTCGTACGTTCGCAGTACCCTCGAATATGGCTCTCAAATTTGGAACCCACAGTACGATGTACACATAGGGAGACTGGAGGTAATACAGCGTAAATTCACTAGATACCTGCAATATAAGTGTAAGACATACGACGACAGTTATGAGGCGAGATGTAAGCGGCAACACCTACTCCTACTCTTTGAGAGGAGAAAAATAGCGGATATCACACTTTTAGTAAATATAGCTCAATCTAAAATTGATTCTCCCCCTCTGCTCAGCAATTTACATTTAAGAGTTCCTTCTAGGTCAGTACGAGTACCTTATCCTTTGCATGTCGCCCGTGGCGCTACAAATTATAAAAAGGGCTCATTCTTTATAAGAACTGCGAGCTATATCAAGGATTTAGCACAATTTGACACTCTAGACCTTTTTAATACAAGTGCCTCTACTTATAGACGTATCCTTGCCGACATTTTTTTTTGTATAGCCCATTTATCGAAGAAGGCTATATAACATCACGCTATAAGCCATGGGTGCGGAGCAGTAGCACTAAAAGGCTTAGTTGAACCCACGGCTAATCTAATTTAAAACAGTTAGGCGCAAGCTTCTTCTCATTTTGAGAAAGGAATCATAAATGAGATATTTTGTAAACGTACTAAAACTTTTTAGTAACACCCGAACATCAATTGTGTAACATATTATCATTAATAATTTACAGTGTTAGGCACATTATTTACATTATAATAATAAGGTTTGCATGATTATAAACATTACTGAGTTTACTTCCATTGCTTAACCTCCAAACACATAATAATTTTCAACGCAAATCAGCCAAGGCATCGATTTAATTTGACATTTAAGTTGAAGGTTGAGCCATTTGCAATTGATTCATATTACGAGTCGTATAATTATACTGCCGTTCTATTTATGTTCGAGTTCTACAGTAATGTCTGATGCCAAGTTCACGAACACAAAGCTACGTAAGTGTGAAGGGTGAACAAAGAGAAAATGTTTTCTCGGGATCGCGAGGAAGGAAAAATGACAGAAAATGTTTACCTATCTCTCTCTCGCTCCCAAAAGTTATATTTTTTTTGTTAGGTAACACTGTTTATTATTGTTACTGTTCACTAATGGTAATATACATGTTGACCTGTTACTAGCTTCAGTTCACATTAATTAAATAAATTAAATGGACTTGGCAGCATTATATACGATTACATCAATATAAGGCTAACTACTGTAATAGGCTAGTTGACGAAAAAAATTTTATCAGTCCGTCCTTTAGATTATTCAAAAATAAGCGATACGTATTTTTTATTTGTAAATTAAACCAAAAATGACCAAGATATAGCTCATTAAAGTTACGTATATCGTCACACCGTGCTGCATTTATTCGCACTAGGTGACGTCACACGTAACTTTAATGGGCTATATCTTTGTTATTTTTTATTTAATCGAAAAAAGAAAAAATACGTGTCCAATATTTTTTTATAATCTAAAATACGGACTATATAAAATGTAATTATTTTGACCCTGGAAACTACCCTATTGGAGATACTTCAAGTGTCGAAACATTTAACGCATTAAAGGTGCTAAACGGTAACCGTATTTCGTAGATTAGCAGTGGCGGTACAATAGTTGGTTAGATCGAGGGATGGTCGTTGTGGTTACTGCTTAGATGTGTAGATATAGTTGCACTACAAATAAATATAAATGTTGTTAAAACTAACTATAACTAAGAGGCTATTTACACATAAATTAAAACAATCATTTCTATACTTAAATAACTAACAAATAAAAGGAAATACATAAAAAAAAGTAAAAGCAGAATTTAAAGGGCGTCATGGAAATACTCCACATCGCCATCAATTGGAAGCGTGCCCAGAATGCTGGCAGCATTGCCACGTTTTATGGCAATGCTGATCTTTTGTGCCAAATACAGGCCAGCCTTCTGGTCACGCGAAGTGTCAACAAGTCTCTTTGAAAGATCTCTAAAAAGAGATCTCGCACTTGGACCCCATGGTCCCAACGTTTCAGCTCCAAACGGCTCAAATACATAATCCCCTACTAGATTTATGTATTTGCGCCTTTTGAGAGTCTCCGCTGAAGCAGCAGCAGCGCCCGCACAACCCGCTGTGCTAGGAAGATGAGATGGCGCAAGGGTGTCGACACATGTTGCGTCCCACACCAAAGGCCTACCCAGCTTCTATGGCAGTAAAGACATACCGTCTGGTCTCTTACCATCGTCGCGTGCCAAGCCCTGAGGATCAAGTTGGGCTGGAACGCCAGCGGTGACAAGAGCCCGACGAAGTGTGTCATTGAGGTTGGCGTGTCGTGAAATAAGACCTGCGCTCCTGCTACATGACAGACCATGGTGACCAAGGCTGTCGACAGACTCTCCACAGTGACAGCGATGTGGAGAAACACATAGCGCACCTAAACGAAGGCAAGAAGCAATGCGGAAGGTTGTATCGTCCAACATGGTACCTATGTTGGACGATGGCAGTGCCTGAAGCCAAAGCCCTGACTCCCACTCTCCCACAGCCAGCAAACGAGCACGCTCTGCAGCATTGGACGACGTACTTAAGAGATTTTCTCGTACCATGCTGCAAAGCGGCCCGTCCCACTGCCTCTGAGAAGATGGGAATCGGGGTAGCTCGGTGCTTGGACAAGCCATTCTCCATGCATTCATGGCATCGGTCTTACAAGGCACCTCAGAATTGACCAGTGTGGGTGCTAAAATTTTCCTGGTCAATTCTTCAGTGCTGTGGACCGAGGACAGGAATGCTGGTAAGCTTACGTCAGTAATTTTGCGAACGCCAAGGCCGCCCAGGCGTACAGGCAAGGACGCCTGTAGCCACACTCGGTCGTTTAGGGCCAGATTTAGAATTTTGCTTAAAGTAACTTGTATAAGTTTGTCAATTTGGGCGAGTGCAGATGGGTTTTTCCAAAAAGGGGAAGATCGAAGAGCGTGTGTAAATTTAGGGACAAAAAGACAATACTTAATAATAGTAAAAGCCGAACGCATATTAATTTTGAGTAACCTGTCTGAAATATCACTAAAATTTTGAATTTTTTCTTGTATAAATGAATCGAAACCTTCGTCTAATATTGGGGACCCAAGGAGGCGAAGAGCACTTTTTTCAACGTGAGTTATATTGGGAGCGAGATGTTGAAATTTTGAAAGTATATCGGATTTGTCTAAGTTATCGTTAATGAAAATTTCGCATTTACTGGGATTAAATTCTAGGCCAATGGATAAAAATTTCGACTTTAGAAGTGCCAGGTCTTGATAAACTGAGTCTACGTCACCTGCAAGGGTCCCGTCATCCAGGTACCAGATGTTAAATTTTGAATTTAGCTCTTTGATAATTGGGTGAATGGCCAAGCTAAAGAGTAGTGGTCCAAGCGGATCGCCTTGTTGACAGCCAACGGCGGATTCCAAAACATTTTCCTTATATATCAATTTTGAAGGGTGCCTGTAGCACTGCCAAAGAAAACTGAAAATTTCGGGTGTTTCTAATTTAGCTTGTGTCAGCGAGGTGTCCCTATTAACCGAGTTAAAGGCATTCTTTAAGTCTACCTTCAGGATAACCTCACCCTTATTACAGCCAAGGTATGTTGACAGGACATGTATGGCAGCCTCGCAGCCCCCTCTGGAACCAAATCCCAGCTGTTATGGCTGAAATTTACAAGAAATGGAGTTGTTATAATGGCGGCAGCAAATCTTGGCTGTCATACGTCTGAACGTACACCCAACGGCAATGGGACGAATGCCACCGTCTCGCTTCCTCTAGGCACACAGATTTGCGCCATACAAAATATCGATGATGGCATCGTTCACATTGCCGGAGAGCATAAGATTAATTAAAGCCGTAAGCTCCTTCAAAAGCGCGTCGTCGGCCGACCCGGCGCTTGCACACACAAGATCCTTTAAATGCTGTGGTGTTAAGCCGTCGAGGCCACCAGCAGACCCGCTTTGGAAGGAGCAAACGGCTGCAACCACGTCCTTGGCTGTAATACTGAGGCAATCTGAAACAGAGTCAGGTGGGTCAGGAAAGGAAAGATTATCCCCTGGCGCTGGATGCTTGCTCTGGAGACTCGCGAGTGTGTCTGCAGAGCAAGGCGCCACCACATCGCTGCTAAATAGGAGTCTGGACGCTCCCCTGATGTCACCTTCCCTTAGTTTAGTTTCTACGTGGTGGTAGATAGTACTGTTACGGTATGGTTGGGGTGTATAGTCCAGTAATTTTGACGCCGAAACATTGCAGTTTTCTTTTATTCTGGTTGTTAGTGTTTTTTTTTTTATAGCCGATCATCTTGTGCGTGTAAAATTCTGTAAGGGAAGATGAAAAGTTGCTCCCAAGCCGTCACTGAATTCTCCCGTACCACAAAGCCTATGCACTGTGCTAGATTTTGAGCCACTGAAGGCCTTACGCCACGGGGAATTCGTTTGATAATCTGAACTGAATTTTTTAATTTACCCAAATATTGCCAAAAAGGAATTTCGCAGGAGACTATTTGCTCAGTGTGTATACTATTGTGTATTGATGTATTCGGGCCAGAAGGTACATTCAGGTGTTTATGAACTTTACCAAAATGTACCCTTAAGCCCCGCTCACCTTTAAAATAACGTGCCTGGGAGCAAATAGGGCTTATATATACTTGCACTTATATCAACCTCAATGCTTGCATGCATAAGGGCTTGTGAAGGGCACGATAAGTTATATTAAACGAGATAATAATATGCGAAGATCACCTTGATGGCTGTAAGGAGACTTATAAACTCTTACAGCTATACAAATATACGCAAAAAAGGTGATATTAGAAGACGAATGGAGTCAATATCGTTTTATAATTTTATTTGTTGTTATTCTAGTCTATACCGGACTCTATTTGAAGTCCCCAATGAGCATAATCATAGCTCTCGTGTATAATGGTATCAAAATACACAGACCTCTAATATTAGGCGAGGTTACATTAAATATAATTACTGATATGAGCCTGATCTATTGTCATACTATCACGGCGATACATTGACACTAAATGTAACGTGTTATTCTGGACTCGATATAAGATCTTTGTAAATGACGTAGTTAGGCAATTTTTATAGCTTTTGTAATGTGGCAACATGTGTGATGATAACTTATATTATCGTTATTGCTTAGCAGTCAACACCTTGTTTAACTGTTAATCAAAAACAATGTTAAATTAATATTTCATAAATGTATTCGCCATTAAATAAGTTCAAATAATTTTGTTCAAGGTTTTGGTCAAGTTTGTGGTCACAGGAATAAATATGTTACAGAATAATAAACTCTGTAAAACATAACATACGTTTTAAGCACGAATACAAAATATCCACAAAATTAGGTATTACGAGAACAAAAAGCTGAATGAACATAAGGTAAATTACGAATGAATTCAACATTCCAATTAATTACAATATGAATCAAAGGAATATTTAAATAGCAACATTTGCTCCTAAATATTACTGCCTACTGTCGCCCACTTGCCCGAATGTGCGGCTTATAACGTACGTAGATTATTTCAAGCATTAATTAGTAATGGAAACCACCAATTCAACTTCACCGATAAAATAATTCGACGTGTTTCTTGGGTGCATTTACCAGAGCTTCTCAAGCGCCAAACTAATTTTAAGTCAACTTTGCATAATGATATTAACGAATTCAGACACCGCGACATTCTCATAGGTGAACGATAAGCAATTACTGCGTGAATATTTTAATGTGTAATTACTTTTATTCAAATAGACTATAAAAGTCGGGCGTGTTTGCGAAGTGAATACCTACATGATGAAGTGCTTTGCTTAACCTTATCTTGTGCGTTCTAATGTCATAGCCGTTTTGTATGAGATCGGCTTTGTATAAAGTCAACCAGTTTACGCAGTGAATCGTTTATAATGCCATGTTATTTATCATCGTCATCCACCCAGCGTTATGCCCGATGCATCCCAAATTTTCGCCCCGAAGCTCGACGCCCCCTTACAGATAATAAATTTCTAATCAGATTTGACAAAATTTTAGCTTTGCCGCAGAGAGACTGCCGTCTGACCTCCGCAATCCCAAAGCTCTCGATAGCGACAGTCTATAACTTTGACCAGTTACAATATTTTCATGACATCGGCAACTCTAAACACTGGATAGCTAGAATTTGGCAGTGTTATACATTATGACTACGCGGACAATACTTAAAATGTTTTATGATAATACACGTAAATGCATTATTTTTTCTTTACGTCGAGTAGGGTATCATTAGATAGTTTTTTTAATAAACTAAGGGTTTGCTTTAACCATACTTTTATTTAATTTGATGATGAGTTCTTGAAATATTTAGCAGAAACCACCAATGGCAAAGTGTACCATCACACTCTATCTTCTAAATCGTAGTATTTTGGTATGTGTGAACTATGATAAATAGCAACATATAATGAACGTTCAATGAATATTATAACAGCTCATTAGACTTTACTACTAAACGAGTAATAGACAAAATTAACTGAAACTTCTACGGTTATGCGAGCAAAAAAATGGCTATTGTGCTAGAGTCCTACTATTCATAACTCACTGGGGTACTACGGAACCTTACATTGTTCGTGGCTCGCCGTGCATTTGGCCGGTTTTATAACCTTATTTGAACGAAGTCATATAACATGCTGACACATAACTTTACACCAGACGTATTAAAGTGAGCGAAAAAATACCTAAAATAATGAAATGCTCACGACACGTAACTATAGAGTATGTGGTTAGTAAAATAAATTATTAAAGATATCAGAAAGGCGGGTTTATTTGAAGGTGGACTCAGGGTAATTAATGACAGACATTATTAATGAAAAACAACTTTAGAGCGCCCGTAAGCTTTTCTATAAAAAAATTAACTGCTTTTCTGTAAGAGACGTAGGTCGGGACTAAGTCAATAAAAAAGAAAATTATGTGTATTCTGTTCACTTTAAATGCTTGTTTGTAAAATGCGACGCATAAAAATTTTTAAGAGTTAGTACCCTATTTAATTCCGTGGGTTCCATAAGAAGTTATTGTGATAATACACGAGACAAATATTTTCTATGGGATGAGACGAAAAGCTCAACATCAACCCGATGCCAACTTGTCTTGCCAGCGTGGTACAGTTGGCAGCCAAATCCTCCTATTGACTCTCAACGATATTGTGACGCAAATTAGGAGAGGCCTATATCTGGCAGTGGACAACAAAATGCTATACGATATTCTATACTATAGTGTGATGGTAATGCGTAGGAGGGTGAAGAACTAATAAATTTTAATGTTAGTGAGAACATTGTACTGAAAACAAGCATCATCATAGCTTTAATATAACTAAATGTTGGATTGTTCATCGACATTAACATTTATATATTGGTTGCTAATTGATATGAAAAATACACAACTTTGATTTCTTAGGGTGATTTTAACTATAGTACATATTTTTTATAACACAATAGTATAATAATATGTCTCACAGAAGTGCAATATCTAACGTTTAACAACGGTCTGTTTATGCTTCATCATAGGAACTGACGGCCTTAGTGTGTAATTGTGCATCCCGCACGTCGTCGTCACCATGCCTCGAATGTTCAGCTGGCATTACAAATCTTAAGATCGCAGCTCTGAAAGCTGATCGGAATCAAAAATATTCCAGTCAGCTTTCAGAGCTATGCGGTCATGAGCGTTGTCATATATTTTTGTCCCTTGCATTTACATAATAACAAAACACCTTTGATTTTCTAAGCGCTAGTGACTTGTCGCTACTGAAGAATACGACTTTTAGAACACATGCAGAAATAAAACATCTGCTAACAGAAAAAATACTACATTTCGAGTGTTATAAATGTTCATAAACGTGGAACGTGATCCGGAGTACTTAATATGTTAAGTATTAGGTGAGCCTACCTTATACTTAACATGGTGGTGTTAATACTGTAAAAGTAGAAATCGTTCAGATGCTGAAACTATTTAAGCACTATAATTTAATAACTACACAAGTTCAGTGTCTCTTCAGTACATAAAAAACGATTGCAAAACACACTAGGCGGCTTATATACGGACAAACCGTATCAGTTAACCGATACGTGAAACCATAAGAGGATGGACCCGCCGTACGTTAGTTTCAGAATACGACTGACCTAAATAAAAGCGGTTATACGAAATTCAAACACACTCATTACATTGGTAAACTAAGGGTTATAAATCGTTAATAACCGGTTACTTCATTAATGAAATATATTCGCAATAAACAGCACGCAGTGGCAAAGCCTCCCTTGTTACGAGAGGGTAAAAAAACATTATGCAAAGTAGAAAATCTCATTTACCACGTGTTCTACCATGTCGCCTCACGCCAAAGGTCTGAAACAACCTAATAGAGTTGTTTATAGACGTAAAGTGAATTCGCTCCCCTTCGATATAAACATTTTCTTTTTACAACATCTATTTTTTTGGAAAATATCAGCAGATTTCGCTCTTGAGTTCATTCGAAAGATATTTTTGTACTTTATTTGGGTAGGAATATATTGTGTGACAACAAAGAAAACATAACAGATGGACCTACATAATTTGTATCTTGGGACTATCATCTTGTTGAAGTAACCCGTAGAAAATTGAACAAGTAAGTATGTATAAGCCACATTTATGGGCAAATATAAAATGTACGAAAATAAATCGAAGTAAATATGCTGCCAAGAGTGTTTATGCTGGTGTTATCTTGCTGTGAGATTGGTCGGTATTCATTATAGATTTCTTAGTTCGTCGATATAATTACTCAGCAAAATAATTTTAATGCTTTCAATTAGATTTCAATATAAACGAGTTCAAAAGTTACTCAATTTAATAAATATGACTAAATCTGAACTTATAATTTATTAGGCATTTACAATCATCAATGACAAAAGTTTTAGACGTTTGGTCGTAGTAAGACGGGATATGAAAACTAAATTAAATCCTATTTCAGCTACAGTAAATTAGAAACATAAGTGGAAATTTTTCATAACATGATTCGTAAACCAAACTATTAGCAATATGTATATTGCTTTTATATTTTCATTGACGTGAACCCAAAAGTTTAGATAATATATTAAGAAACATTTAAATGATGGCGATATTTTATATGAAAGTTCCACATATGTGGCAATTGAACAGATCCAGAGCCATTTTATTTACAAACTGGAGGACGCCCACAGCTACGCTCGAATATTTTTCCAATTTATCCGTTTCTGCCCGATACCGTAGGAATTTCGGCCTCCAACGAACATACATGTCAAATTTCAGCTTCGTGTGCCGAATAGTTTTGGCTGTGCGTTCTCTGTCATTCAGTCAGTAAAGCAAGATTTTTTTATATATATGTAGGTACAGATAGTAGATTGTAAGTCGCAGACATGATACGTGAAAACCTCGGCATCTGATAAATAAATCCATAAATTAAACGAGTTCCAAGTTTTTCCACGAACACTGTCAGTTACGTGTCAGAAGCATCGGCCGCGAATAAATTACGACTTTTAGTTGCCTACAAAGATTCTTTAATGTGAAATAACTGATTAAACTACATGTCTGAGGTGCTTCAAAACATTAATGCTGGGAGTTTTCAAAATACAGTTTTGAAGTATTAAGTGTAGTAAATCAATGTAAGGAGGACTAATAAAATTTATGATTTCAGTATGAAGGATTATTCTCTATTGGAGAGGCATGCATTTAGCTTATCACTTTCTTTGTTTTGACTTAGAACTTGCTGATGTTGATGATGAAATTAAAAGCTAAAAGAGATTATTGAACACGCAAAATTTATGCTAGTTTTAATAATCAATTTAAAACACTATTTACCTTTTTATTAATTGATAATAAGTTCTCTACTTGACCGCAAAAAGTTAATTCAATTCAATTCATTTTATTTTATTTGCGAAAATGGGTATGTTCACACAAGATGTTATTTGTTACATTATAGTATCACCACATTCAGCTTTTCGGCATCCAAATATTTCCTTTACGGTTAACAAAATGATTAAACGTACATTACAATAATAGAAATCAAAATTAACAGATGATAATTAAAAACTCAAAAGTAGGTACGTCAACTATAAATTTAACTAGGTTTACTACAGTTTATCTAGCAGATATTTGTTATGACCTCACTAGCGCATATTTCGTAAAAATCCGTAGAAAGAGATTGTTTTTGGAATTTCATTAAAAGTGTCTGATTTGACTAGTTGGAATCATCCCTATTGCTGAGGAATCTACATAAATTAATTGTTGTTTATGATTATTATTATAGATTTTTTACTTCACATCTTGCTATATTTTACTGCTTTATTACGATGTAGATGTAGCCATGAAGTACGTGCAATACGTGCTCACAGATTTACAATAACAATTCATGAAAAATATCTCTCTATCCCTTCAGTTGAACAGACGTCAAACTCTATAACTTGTATACGCTATAGCGCTCATAGCGAGACTTGGCTTGCCGTTCGTAACAGATGGGCAAAGTTAAGCAATGCTTGCATAGGTGACTGTGTGTGGCAGTTACATCTGAGCGCTACCCTGCCTTGGATGATACATAAAGCTGTCAGTCCCGGTTCTTGTCTTAGGATAAGGATCGTTAGGCCACGTCGGACGGCTTCGGGCGGTCTGAAAACTCCGACACCAGAGTTGGCCACACACTCACACGAAAAACAAACAAACGCTATACTTGATAGAAACTTAGTCATTTACCAAACTGCCACAACGATGAGTCGTGCAGAGGCGGTACACGTGTCCCCGCCTCTGCATGCAAATATACTATTGGTTTTGGAAGGGAAATAATGTAAATTGGACATAAATTGGGCTACGGTCGGCTGCCTCTTTACTTTCATTATGCTAAGAGCGCAGATTTCGATCGTAGTGCTTACTGCTTTTTAAGAGTGATAATACTTGAAGCGCATCTTTTCCTTTCTTTTTTTTAAATATTTTATAATCTTTTTAACATAGCGTAGTCGGTATTGTAAAGCACAACTTGAACCTGAAGCTCGGTGGCCGCTTCTAGTTCTATTCAGACATGACTAACCATTCGTTTTTCGACTCAGCCATAGCGTCAGACATCCGCAATTAAGAGTAATAAATATATTCTATGGTTTTGAAATAAATATAATAAACAAGGAGATATGCTCTGTAGACGAAAATGTATCGAATACCTGTGTCGCAAGTTTGCCCCTACCACGCGGCTACTACTACACGTGCAGTTCAGTAAAAGCAATATACAAACGCAGTCGCGCACACACTCGCATTTTTTAGATCAAAACTTACAAAAAAGTCAATTATAAAGTTCATCCTATCGAACATAGCGTGTATTTACCAAGCAATGTTCAACTTACTCACACAAAAACATCGGCCACTATCATTGTGCCGTGCAAAAGTACTGTACACTAATTCGTTGCAAGAAGCAGCGGCCGTAATACGGGATGCGATGATGATGAGTATCGTTTGTTCATAATTACATTGCTTGTCCAGTTACTTCACGAAAAATTTTGGTAGTAGTTAAACAGCAATGTATTTATTGAAAAATAATAAAGTCGTTATGATATTTGAAAACAATAATAACAGCCAGGAATATTTTACGATTTGTTGTTTTTCATGTTTTTAAAGACAAATATAGTAAAATACTTGTAGATTCATATGGTAAGTGATTTCATTCTATACAAAGTTTTGGTTTGTATTTTTATTTTTACAACAAACCACCTAACAAGACGATATTCTTGTAAGTTGTCGCGATCACGGTCGAAAGTGCAGTAATTCGCGGAAACGGCCATTTGCTTGCGATAAATGCAATATAATCACTTTGGGCATCTCGCGCGGACACCGACACGCACCCTTGTCATTTCTCCTCTTGTTCCTATTTCTATGGGTTTTGGCATGTATTAAGGTATCTTAGGGCTGTAACCACTCGTAACGTTGTTAAAGATAATTACAGCCGGGAACAACGTTTTTACGTGTTTTTCGAAGCATTTAGGCGGTTTACCTGTTATTATTTAATACGCACATTATTCCACAAAGACAGAGCTCCACGTTATGGACTATAAAGTATATAGTAACTATAAGCGATAGCCTAGTGGAGAGACCGATAGACTGCTACGCAGAGGGTCCGGGTTCGAATCCACGGCGCGCACCAATGTTTTTCGGAGTTATGTGCGTATTAAATTGTTAATAATCGATTGCTAAACGGTGAAGGAAAACATCGTGAGGAAACAAGTGCATGCTGCATTTCTGAGAGTACTCCTCAATGTTCTCGAAAGACATGTGAAGTCTGCCAACCTGCACTGGACCAGCGTGGTGGACTATGGCCTTACCCTTCTCATAGTGAGAAGACGCCCGTGCAGTGGGACAGTATATATACAGGGCTGATGATGATGAACTATAAGAAAATCATCAGCCATCAAAGGTAATTGTTAAAGGCTCTTGTTTATACAACTGAATAATGTCTTGAATTGTCAAAAGATGTTTCTTTTCACTGTTATATTCATATTATAAATATATTCAAAATTAATTGCATTTTAAGTAAATTTTATATTTAAAATTATGTGAAGGACCAATTTAAATAATGTTTTGACGAGGAGACTGGCGAATTTTGTGGGCAGTGACGAGTTCCCTTAGAAATAAAAAGTGGTATGGGAATGCTACCAATTAAGATGTAAATTTGGTTGGAATTACATCGCAATAAGAATTAGTCCGCGTTAATGAAATACAGAGTTCTTTGGAACAAACGCGCATAAATTGGCAACAGGAGTCTGTTGAAAATACTTTTAATTTCTGTTTTAGGCGTGTATGTAATTAACAGCGTAGCGAGTAATAATCGAAATAACGTAATGGGAAAATGTCTAGAAATTATACCCATATATGTCTAGAAAGGTCTACTCAATGCCAACACATAATAGTGGTTCATGTATCGATCATATGTTTGTAAAATCTATTCATCAATATAATACGCTTGTTACAAATTCGACTATCACTGATCATCACGCTGTCCTACTCACCATAAATTTAACACTGCCTAAGCAAATTCGTACCCGGACAAAGCCTAAGCTAAACATAAACAAACTTGAATGTGATTTATGCAATATTGACTTTAGTAAAGTGTATAATACTGCCGACCCAAATGAGTCACTATCGTAGTTAATAAAATTTGTCCAGCAAGTCTATAAATTGAAATATCTATAAAATTGAAATAAAACAACAGAAGTAACCATTAATAAGAAATACTACAACATTAAGCCATGGATTATACCCGGGCTTATTAGATGCATAAGCAACAGAGATAAACTACACCAAAAGCCTAAAAAATACCCTAATAACTTGATTCTTCAATTAACATACAAGAGATACAGAAATTTCTGCAATAATCTCCTCAAGAAAATAAAAACTAATTATGATAAAGAAAAATTGCATAGGGCTGGTAAAAACCCTAAACTAATCTGGGAGCATATCAAAGACGTCACTTATATCTCAAAACAACACATATCACATTCAAGTTTATTGTTAACAAACTTCTCATCACTTTCATCTGCAAATGACGTCAGTAAATATTTTGTTCACGTTGGCAAAAACTTGGCTGAAATTAAAACTAACCAAAGTGGCTTCCAGACTGTACCGTTGCAGAAATAGACTAGTTATGCGTCATCTTTTGTACTGTTGGACACTGACGAACACGAAATAGAGCGAATAATTACAGGATTAAAGGACAACAGTGCTGTTGGCTGGGATAGTATAAGTAATAAAATCCTTAAACGTTTTATGCACATTTTTATACCCCTCTAACGTACATTTTCCAAACATGCCTATCCAAGGGTATCTTTCCTAAATGCCTCAAAAAGGCAGTAGTTATTCCGATTTATAAATCTGGAGAAAAGGAGATAATTATAGACCAATATCATTACTTCCCGCACTATCAAAAATACTTGAAAAGATTATTATTAGCCGATTAGTTAACTTCCTCGAAAAGACACACTATCTCTCTTGTTCCCAATTCGGCTTCCGAGCAAAATTATCAACGTCTGACGCCGTACATAGCCTGACTGACTATATTACACAGGAAATTGGAAAAGGCAACTACACCTTAGGGATCTTTCTTGACCTAGCCAAAGCATTCGAAACTGTATGTATTTCATCACTTCTACACAAATTGGAGTCCCTTGGTGTAAGAGGAACGCAGCTTAAACTGTTTGCGGACTACTTAAATGATCGACATCAGTGTGTTAAGATAGATAATATTACGAGCAATTATCAAAAAAAACACTAAATTTGGTTTGCCCCAAGGAAGTATTTTGGGCCCCACACTGTTACTAATTTATATTAACGACTTGTGTAACATTCAGTTAGATCACGGCAAATTAATATCATACGCTGACGATACGGCACTTGTTTTTACCGCCGCAACTGTCAATGAACTTTATGACAAAGCGCAGTCAGGCTTTAATGTAGTAAACAACTGGCTCCATCGTAACTTACTCACATTAAATGCGGACAAAACAAAATATATTCATTTTGTGATGCGCAAGAGTAAACAAATTGTTACTAAACCTTACCTATACGCACACGAATGCACAACTCCATCTGGGAACACTATATGTAACTGTCCTACTATCCTCCGTACTAACAACATAAAATATCTAGGGATTACTGTTGATGAAACACTTTCCTTCCGTGAATATATAACAAACTTAGTCAATCGAGTCTGGGAATTAATTTATGTATTTAAAAAACTAAGGACATTTGCAGACTCAAAATTAATCACACAAGTGTATCTGGCCCTATGTCAATCTATAATCCAATATTGTATAACTTCTTGGGGTGGTGCTCTGAAAACAATCTTATTGCCTCTTGAGCGAGCACAGAGAACCATCTTAAAAGTAGCAAACTCTCGCCTTTTTCTCTTTCCCACAACCCTATTATATAAATCCTGTCATGTGTTAACTGTTCGTCAACTCTTCATCATGCATATAGTTTTTTAACAACATGCCATGCTTACCTACAATACTAACAAGAGGCGGCAAGATATAGTCTGCATTTGACACCCGACCTCAAAATTTACTTTTACAAATAGATTTTACACATTTATGGGTCCATATTTGTATAACAAATTAAATAGAGTCATAAGTTTATACACCTCAAACTATTATAACTGTAAAAAAGCACTCTGTAATTATTTACAAGACATGTCATATGAACAGACAGAAGAGTTACTTGCAATATTAAAATAGAACTAAGAACATAACTGTATACAACTATTATTTTTTTAGTTTTAGTTATTTTAATGTTGTTTTACCATATAAGATAGTTTTACTTGATCGCCTGAAGCACAGGTTTTTAACCTAGTACAGGCAAATACGTATTTATCCCTTAAATTTACTTATAAGATCTGAATTGTAAATGAATTTGCACTATTTTGGAAATAAATTTATTATTATTATTACTACATTATTTTCTTCTTACACCTAAAAAGTTAAAGACACACGTTTACTGTGTTATTTTAGAATAACAATGGCAAAGCCAATCACTTCCAGGGGCTAACTGTCGTAAGGAAGAAAAGCTAATAAGGAACAGTATTGTATCTGCGGGGAAGAAGGCAACTAATTCTCTTTCTAACACTTGCTAGCGAATATTATCATAGATATCTGGGAAATATGCCTTTATCTAATAGTAGCTTAGTCTATGAGTGAAGCCGCTTGTCAAAACCTTGAAATTACTCATAAGCCTCACAACAGACTACTTGCCTATGAACATATTGTCTTTTAAGTAATAATGAGTACGGTAAAAAGTTTTCTCATAGAAAGTTTTATGCCGCCAAAGCCTCTGCTCCGTATTCAGTGGTATAATAATTTTACTTGGGTATTTTTTATGAGAGGATAGCCTTTTAGATCGATCCCTTTTTCTTTGTACTGAAGCCAATAAAACTCTCCTCGAACGTGGGACTAAATTAATATTTACCTATTGAAAAAGAAAAGATTTTATACATGAATTTGTCTACAATTTTGTAAAATATAGCCTTTCGATGGGAGTCTAAAGCCTTTCAACCTGTTTTACGTTTAGACGCTCTATTTATAAAATAATATACATAATAGATAATATATCAAAACGTGGTGTACTTACATCGCTTGCGGTGTTCTAACACCAATATATTGTAGAATCACTTTAAAACGAGGCACGATCGTATCGCGGAATATGGACCATACTCTGCAAAGCATGACATATGAGGGAATACATTAAAGAAATGCACTTTATTGCTTACACCGAGAATATTGCTTAAATGACGTGTGTAGTGACGAAGTGTGTAGATTTTTTTTTCAAATCTGTTTAGTACCTATCTATAATTATTTTGTTATAACTCGAGGGCAGTATATAGCATAAGATAGACGAAATGTCTTAGATAAATGTCATCACACACAGTACCGGCACCGTAACGGTGCAGCTGCAACACGGAAATTTCCTGAAGTAGAAAGGTACCCGCTCTTTCTCATGATCATCGGCTAAAGCTGTAACCTATCCTTCATCATTCATCCTCATTATAACTTTCCATACCTTCTATAGGTATGGAAAGTTAATGTTTTAAAATTAAGTGTAATGAGAAATATAATCGAAAAAAATGCTTACATGCATTGAAAGTACTACTTTAAACTAAGCACTTTTTGACATGCTCGAAAAATCTAGGAAAACATCACGTTGGTGTAGCATAACTTTTGCAATAATATTGATGAACATGTTTTGTGTTTTGAGAACTAAACGACATCAGAGTATCTGTTGAATTCATGGAACAGTGTTTCTAATATCCTGGGCATGATTGATCGTATGTGATCAAAGCTGTAGAATATTGATGACTTTAGGTGTACTCAATATGCAAAACTGATGTGTTTCTACTCATGTCATAATATAAGTTCAATCTAATTGGATTATTCATGTAAAAAAAAAAACATTCTGTATAGCTTTTGATTTGAACTTCTAAAATTATGTTCAATTCAACTGTAGCACACATTAGCTTTGCTGTCGGGAAAAGGAAGCAGCTACTTCGCTTTAAAAGTTCCTACTGAAATATAGTTAGCTCTGAATGAAAACTCATCACATCTAACAAGTATGCTGCAATCCAACGTGCAAAACTCATTTGAAATTATTTTGGACGTCACTGAATGTGATTTGCAAGTTACTAACTTTGCAAGAAAAGTCCGTAAGCTATGTGAATAGACTAATCATTTTAAAAGTGTTACTATAGTTTGGTGAATTTTTGAAATGTTAGTTTAGTTTAACAATACACACCATTATTCGGCAAGTAAATTTTAAATATAATCTATGATATTTAATATTCATTCGGCTTATACGATTATTCGATATTGTCTTTTTCTCCCAAAGTTCACACATGCCTTAAGATCTTCCCAACTTTGGCAAAATATTCACTTTTAGAATGAATCAAACCGACTAGAATGACCAAATAATCCAAATTACTTTCAAGAGAATATGAAAGGTGGAAGTCCACATTTAATTACACGCTTGTAGCCAGGCTACAAGCGTCTTTGCCCATACGTCTGCGTGGGCTCGGTGTACGCAAAATTTATAGTGTCAGTTTATCGGCGTTCCTGTTTTCGATACATAGCACGGTAGAGTTAACTAGAAAAATTTGATTACCTACACTGGTTAACTCAGAAGTGCTGTACAAAACCGAAGCTATAAACGCCTGGAAAATGGCTTGTCCAAGCACTGATTTACCTACCACCCTATTCTCCCAAAGACAGTGGGACGCACCGCTTTTTAACATAATAAGAAAAAACCTTTTGGATACTTCTTTTAATGTTACAGAGCGTGCTCGCTTGCTGGCTGTGGGAGGGTGGGAATCCGGTCTATGACTTCAGGCTCTACCATCGTCCAACACTGGAACCATGTTGGACGATGAGACGTTCTGTATCGCCACTTGTCTTCGTTTAGGTGCTCCATGTGTTTCTTCGCATCGATGTCATTGTGGAGAAGACGTCGATAGCCTCGGACATCATGGGATATCCTGCAGCAGAAGCGCTTATAGAATTCCTCGTCATGCCCATCTGAATGACATAATCCATCGTACTCTTGTCGCGTCTGGCGTACTAGCTGTACTTGAACCAAATGGTTTGTTTCGTGACGACGGCAAGAGACCTGATGTTATGTCATTGTTGCCATGAAAAATGGGTAGACCTTAGGTATGGGACATCCTCGCGCCATCACATGTTCCAAGCACGGGAGGCCATGCTGGCATTGCTGCTGCAGCTGCGGAAACCCTCAAACGGCGCAAATACAGTAATTTAGTAGCTAATTACGTGTTTGAGCCGTTTGGGGTGAAAACGTTAGGCTTATGGGGTCCGAGCGCTCGTTCCCTATTCCAGGATATATCCAAACGATTAATCGACGTCTCACATGACCAGAAGGCTGGTTTATTCTTAGCTCAAAGAATCAGCATTGCCATCCAGCGTGACAATGCTGCCAGCCTTCTGGGCACGTAACCCGATGACATTGATGCGGAGGCATTTTACGACGCCTAAACCGTGTATATATTTACAATTTCTTTTTATGGTTTTTGTACGGTCATATACTTACTTAGACATTAAGATTAGACTAAGCTTTATTTAAATTATAAAATTATGTCAAAGTCAAAATCATTTATTCATTTAGGCCAGAAAGTGACGCTTATGAACGTCAAAAATTTAAGTTAGTTACTAGATAATTCTACATTTACATTTAGCCACGAGAAAGAACGGCCAATAAAACTCGTGGCCAATCTTTTTAACTGCCAGTATAATGGTTTTACATGTTATCTTTGTAAGGAGCTGCAACTGTTATGTTTATTTAATGTATATACCTATAGATGATGAAATAAAAAAGTTTGGTGAAAGTAATTAAACATTCAAGTTAAAATGACAAGTAAGTCACTGAGTTGCAACGGTGCCTTTAAGCTGCCTGCTTAATGTGCTATGACCGTTACTCTTGCCTATAATATTCAGAACGGTTATGAAATGTCACTCGGTCCAAATTTAGAATCGTCATAGTCACATTTGAGCAGGGGCCAAGCACCGAAAACAAATCATGCCTAGTTTTATTAACGTACAAAAGTAACTACAACATTTCAATTATGTTGCTTATTTCTCAACTTTATGACGTCATCAAACCCTGATAAAACAAAGAGGGAATGAACAAAGAAGGTTTTTTCAGTGTCGCATTTACAATCGCTTTTAGAACTTTTTAAGGCCATTTTATTACCGGGTTTTGCACTTGAGATCTCCTTTTCCGACACAATTGCGTAGATATTTATTTGTAACACAGTTGTTATTTACTGAAAGTTTAACATGAATTGAGTTGACCCGTTCAGCTATAAATGTTCTAGGTTAACAGTGCTACAAATGTAGACTAGCTTTAGTTCTAATTTACTTCTTCAATATTAATCATTGAATACACTGTAAAATTATAACGATATATTATTTGACATATATCTATAGGTTGCCCGGTACGGCAATAGGCTCGCCCCTTATTACGTGGGACTAAAGTATATCTGGCGAAAAGTGGGTGTAGAAATACACCTCTGCCTACCCCTTCGGGGATAAAAGGCGTGACGTTATGTATGTATGTATGTATATACCTATAGGCAGCGCGTAAGTCTCTTATATATTATTTGTTTTCCAGTTCATGGCTATTTTAACGGATACGTGTTATGATGACAAAATAGCCTTTTTGACAACGGGTTTTGATTTTTATAAGCAAAAGCTTAACGCTGTTTTGCCTTAAGTGACACTTAGAAAATACAATGCATTTTTGCTTAGTTCTATTGATTTGAATTTAAAGTCGCAAACCATTTGGCTATATTCAAAATAAAATTAATTGATAATATTTAAAAACCCTTCATAATAAAGGGATATTATGTTCGATTGCCATTCGACTGAATACAGCACAGCATAAGCACTTACCTATCTGACTTCGTCTACACAAAATTAATTAAAGACCAAGAAATATAAAACCCTTCACCACACCTGTAAAGAATTCCTCTACTTATAAATTCTTATTTCATAGTACATTGCAAAGTAAAAAGCTTACACAAGCAAGGAGCGAACTTAACGCCGCGTTCCGTATATAACCAGTATCTCCAATGTTGTTGATAACTACTTGCATCAGAAACTGGGTCAGCCAACTGTTGCGTTTGCGAGTTGACGAACTTCTTTAGTTTGACAACCACAGCCCGTCTCTTTATACATTCTGTTAACTTTGAATATGATATTATCATGTTTTACATAGTTGGATAGAAAGGAAAGTCTTCAATGAGAGACGTGTTCGCTCATATTGAAGATATTTCTTTTTAGTTTCAATAAAGAACTGAAGCGCTCAGACTGAGGTTTTGTATTCGGTCGCTTTAATATCAGCGGTTATAACTGTATATAATATAAATCTATATAATAATATACACGACAACGCAACAACCCGCAAGTACTCCAGCGTCAGACCCTAGAGCTGGATTGACCCGACACTATACCGAAGATATCCCGGACATCAGCATGCACGAGATTAGTGTGGCTCTCAAACAGCTCAAAAACAACAAGGCGCCGGGTGATGACGGAATTACGAGCGAGCTCCTGATGGCTGGTGGTGCACCCGCTAGAGAAGCCCTTTGGAAGCTATTTAATTCCGCCATTCTCGAGGGTAAAACGCCACAGGCGTGGCACAGAGGTGTGGTGGTGCTTTTCTTTAAGAAAGGGGATAAAACTCTCTTAAAGAACTACAGACCCATCACACTTCTGAGCCACGTCTACAAGCTTTTTTCGAGGGTCATCACGAATCGTCTTGAGAGCAAGCTAGACGACTTCCAGCCTCCCGAACAAGCCGGTTTCCGTAAAGGCTATAGTACCATAGACCACATACATATGCTGCGGCAGGTTATACAGAAGTCCGAGGAGTATAACCAGCCCCTATGCTTGGCGTTTGTGGACTATGAGAAAGCCTTCGATTCGGTCGAAACCTGGGCGGTGCTACAGTCTCTCCAACGGTGCCGGATTGACTACTGATATATCGAAGTGCTGAAGTGTTTGTATGAAAATGCCACTATGTCAGTCCGCCTCCAGGACCAGAGTTCGAAACCTATTCAACTCCAGCGAGGAGTGAGACAGGGGGATGTCATATCCCCGAAACTGTTTACCACTGCGCTGGAGGATGTTTTCAAGCTTCTGGACTGGAATGGACTCGGCATCAACATCAACGGCGAGTACATCACTCACCTTCGATTCGCAGACGATATCGTAGTCATGGCTGAGACCATGGAACACCTAGGCACAATGCTCGATGGCCTCTGCAGAGTCTCCCAACAAGTAGGTCTTAAGATGAACATGAACAAGACGAAAATCATGTCGAACGTCCATGTTGCACCTGCTTCTATTCAGGTTGGGAACTCTACGCTCGAAGTATATCTACCTGGGACAAGTAGCCCAATTAGGTAGGTCCAACTTCGAGAAGGAGGTCAATCGTCGAATCCAACTCGGTTGGGCAGCGTTCAGGAAGCTACGACATATCTTCTCGTCCGATATCCCGCAGTGTCTCAAGACGAAAGTCTTTGACCAGTGTGTGTTACCAGTGATGACTTACGGATCAGAGTAGTGTTGCCAATCGATAGTCGACTATCGATGATTAATCGATAGTCTATCGATTGCCAACCAATCGTAAGACTATCGATCAGCCTATCGATAGTATCGATATTATCGATAGTATCGATACTATCGATAGCACAGAACAAGGCAATACTATCGAATGAGTGCAATACTATCGATACTATCGATAGTATTGTAGTTCCTCAATAACAAACTATCGATAGAATCGATACTGTCGATTTTATTTGCAACGATCGTGTCGATTGTGTCGATTGTTTTGGACTATCGATTGTTTAAAAATGTACAATAGTATATCGATAGCCCAAAATAATCGATACTATCGACAGTATCGATACTATCGATACTGTCGTTACAAATAAAATCGACAGTATCGATACTATCAATAGTTTGTTATTAACAAACTGCAATACTATCGATAGTATCGATAATATTGCACCCATTCGACAGTATTGCCTTGTTATATATTATCGATAGTATCGATACTATCGATAATATCGATACTATCGATAGGCTTATCGATAGGGTACATGATTTGCGATGTAAACTATCGATTGTTTTAATATCGATAGTTCGGCAACACTAGATCAGAGACGTGGTCGCTCACTATGGGCCTTATCAGAAGGCTCAAGGTCACTCACAGGGCGATGGAGAGAGCTATGCTTGGAGTTTCCCTGCGAGATCGAATCAGAAATGAGGAGATCCGCAGTAGAACCAAAGTCGCCGACATAGCTCTCCGGATAGCCAAGCTGAAGTGGCAGTGGGCAGGGCACATAGCTCGAAGAACCGATGGCCGTTGGGGCAGAAAGGTTCTGGAGTGGCGGCCACGTACCGGATGACGCAGCAGAGGTAGGCTCCCCGCAAGGTGGACCGACGATCTCGTCAAGATTGCGGGAGGCGGTTGGATGCGGGCGGCTCAAGACCGGTCTGTGTGGAGAACCTTGGGGGAGGCCTATGTCCAGCAGTGGACATCGTTTGGCTGATATGATGATGAATAATATATTGTACATAATAATATTGAATATAACTTGTACATTATAAGGAACTTATTTGTAACGATTATCTTTGCTTTTTTGTTTGTCAGCTATTTAGGGTTGAGCGACAAAAATACACAACAAGAAGTCGAGCGAGTAGTCAGAAATATATCGGCATATCCCTGAAAAATCTATAGAGTCAAAATATTCATTTTTTTATACAGGGTTATTTGTAAAACGACGTTAACCTCTCAGGACTACGTTACTAACATCATAATCAACAATTTTTGTTCTAAGACTTTTTACAAGATTTCGTTGTCCTATCTAACACATTTCAACTTGTGTATTTTGATGTACCTACACCTGCGCGCCCCCGCCGACACCCGCACCCCTCGCTATTGTTCTATCGCATAGACTTTGCAACATTTAGAGAGTTCAATTTAAATATTGTTATTTTTGTATGAAAATCTGGGGCCCAATTCTCCTAAATATATTTGTTCAAAATACAGTTTCGATATAATGTCAGTGTCACAAATAGTATTCTTGTAAATTAACGGATATTTGAATGAAATTGTAATGATATCGTAAATTGAAACAAGTGTCAAAATATGTGTCAACGACGAACAATTATACAATAATGACATTAGGTTAGTAGAATACCCATTCTCAGTCCATTCAAAATATAATCTCATTTCGTTCAAAATATAATCTCATTTCGTTCAAAGTATAATCTCATTTCGTTCAAAATATAATTTCAACGTCATATAAAATAGCAGAATTGGGCCCCTGATGAACTAAAATATGATGAATTTTTAAAAGTCATAGAACAAAAGTTATTGATTATGATGTTAGTAAAATAGTCCTGAGAGGTTAACGGTGTTTTACAAATAACCATGTATAGACTCACGCCTGTAACCCCGAAGGGGTAGGCAGAGATGTAATATTATACCCACATTTCGCCATGAATTTCAGGTCCCACGTAATAGGGGGCGAGCCTATTGCCGTTACCAGGCACATCACCTGACTCCGTGCTGCTACTGAGAATTCGGAAAAACCCAGTAACATTTATCATCTCGGATAACGTTTACTAATCGTAACATTTGATATCCATATTAACTGCCCGGCACCAACATAATTATCGAAATGTCGATACAATTTTATATCGATAATATAATCGAATAGCTAATTAACCACGTATTTTGTACCGACGCGACGGGGATTTGTCCGTGTGGTGACGGAATAAGAATACGGAATGTCACCACCCCATATCATCCCATGGGTGTCGTAAGAGCCGACAGATGGAGCATATTGTGCAGAGAACAACACTATAAAAGAAGGAAAACTCTATACCAATCCATTTGGCCAGCGTGGTATAGTAGGCCAATTCCTCCTTTCAAAGGAGAGGCCTAGTCTAGCAGTGGACTGTTAAAGGCTGATGATGATGATGATAATTAATTAACCAATAGAGTATCGGCACTGTAACTCCTAAACACAGACTACTCAGTAATTTTTTTTTTATAGACTCACGCCTGTATCGCCGAAGGGGTAGGCAGAGGCGTAATAGGTATTGCACCCACATTTCGCCATGAATTTTTAGGTCCCACGTAATAGGGGGCGAGCCTATTGCCGTTACCGGGCACATCACCAGACTCCGTGCTGCTACTGAGAATTCGGAAAAAACCCAGTAACACTTTTGCCCGACCTGGGAATCGAACCTGGGACCTCCGATCAGCAGTCGCATACGCTATCCACTTGACCACGGAGGCAGACTACTCAGTAGTCTCTCTAGGAAAACAGTTATTGATGGAAAACAAATACTTATACATCTTCTGTGTCATTACGTGACAATGGTCATAACTGTCATTACGTCCGGAACGAAAGTGGAAAATAATTAAGACAACAATGACGTATTAATAATGAATTGCACGAGTCAGCCGTTCATAATTAATTTGGTTTTGTATACATTTTCTATCATGCTTATCAGTAAAAATGGCCTTACTGGTTTCATAATGAATGGGCCTACCCGATAGATAAAGGCAATTTGTTTGTTCAAGCTACACAAAAATAATCCAGTATAGAAATAACAATTTCTTAATCAAATTTAGTTCCTTGTAGTATTTAACCTACAATACTCGGGCCATCTCTTATTATATCGTGTGTAAGTGTATCCATAATGTTATGTTTGGTTCGGTGAGGGACGAAATGCCTCCAGGACATTCTGTGGCTTTGCCTTCAAACGGCCTTAATAAAAAGGCAACGATAGCCTAGTAATACAACCATGAGGCGCGACTACTGACTTATTGAAGTATTTGCGTATTTAATTGTTAATGATCGCTTGTTAAATGGTGAAATAAAACATGGAGAGGAAACAAGCAGGTCTGATAGTTCTCTATAATGTTCACTAAAACATAACTATAAAGGCTGCCAAGCCGCACTTGAGCGGCGAGGTTGAGACCAGCGTTGGAACAGTTTATCTACTGGCTTGATTTTATCTGTATATATAAAATTCTATATATAAGGGTGCATAGGGTTCCCACCAAGAACATAGGGTCCCAAGCCAACCTCGCCTGCAAGTGGTGCACCTGCCGATCAACGGACGAGGCTCTGGCAAACAAAATGTCCCAATAAGCGGCAATAGGCTCGCCACCTATTACGTGGGATCAAAAACACTGGCGAAAAGTGGGCGTTTAATATGCCTCTACCTACCCCTTCGGGGAAACAGGCGTGAGTCTATGTATGTGTATGTATGTATGTATGTATAAAATTCTTGTGTTACTGACTGACTGACAAGCTACAGCCAAAACTGTTTTGGTTGTAGCTTGCCTTTAACGGTAAGCTGAAATTTGGCATGTATGTTCCTTGGGGACCGTACAGGTGCATTAAGAGAGGAGTTCCCTAATTTTCCACGGGAGCGAGCAAAAATTTGCGAGTGTAGCTGCAGGTATCAGCTAGTCTATTATAATAGAAAGAAATCCTAGAAACTATTTCTTATTAACTAATTTTAATTACACCAATAATCAAAATTCCAGCTCAAGCCAGCACTATTATCATCAAATGACAACGTCTAATGTCTGAAGCATGATTTTATTTATTCTACTAAACACAGATTGTCGGTCTGTCGACAGACGACGTGACCTCATTTCTAATAAGTAAGTCTACCTTTACCTTTATGAATACTAATAATTGACAACCAAAATCGCTAGAATAACACCTACTGTTTTTCGGTAATTTGTATTGGTATTTTGTTCGTCAAAAGGAAATTACAACCTTAACAAGTAAAGTGACGGAATACAGTTTAAACTAGCATAATTATTGTTTTCTTATAAATCTTTATAACCATTAAAATAATGAACACAAAGAATATCCATAACGATTCGAAACTGAAAATTGTGGGATTGTGGGGTGTTGTCCTGTATGAATTTAAGCCGATTTTTTAAATCACTAATCCGGTGGAATAAATTATTACGATAAATAAATTTAAATTTAAGTATTTATTTAAATTTTAAATTTATATAATTTTATTTGTTTCTATAGATCTTTTTAGACATACTATATTAATATTCGCAACACCATCTAGTCCCAAACTAAGCAGCGTTTGTACTATGGGTATACAACTTATCAAAAAATCAAAATATTTTGCTAAGCCAAAATGCTGTGTGTTTAAAAATAAATTAACGAAAACATTTTCTAAAAGATCTTTGGAATTTTCTTTCTTCGGAACATTTTATTATTTAATAAGCACTCTTCATTCGTACTTCATCAACTGTATTATAATAAAATCCCAAAGACTAGGGGTTTTCTCTTTTTAAGACAAGAATATTAAACAGATTGCGCTATTGCGATATTACAATCACATGGTTTTTATTTTGTTGAGGCTTGGATTGCAATGTAATATATATTATAATATTATCATACAGGGCAATGTAAAAGGAATTTCTGTAACATAAGAGAAAAGCATTATTCGATTACTAGTCCATTGGAAGAGACTTTCTTAAATCTTACAAAATCTCACCTTTACCTTTTTAGTATTCCGGTATTAATACACACTTTGCGCGACCCGAGGATCGAACCCGAGACCTCCCAATCCCACGCGCACATTTATACCGCGAGACCAACGAGGCAGTCTAACTATTACTATATTATTATATAATCTGTTGTATAACATCCTAATCTTATGGTTTTCATTACCAAAACGCGCTAAAAATATATTTTAAGATATTGAGCTGGTTATCGAACGATTTAAGTTTACTGCCTTCTTATATTGGCTGTCAGAACACGTATATCGTGAGAAGTAACATTTCGCGTTTGAGATACGTCAGTACGTTTTAAGAACTCGTCACTCGCGTGATGTTTCCGCCCGTGTGCCTATTTTTGGCGTATATACATTTGTTTCTGACAGAGTATAGATAGTTTATAACTGTTTATGGCTTAGTTAAAGCTTTATGGTATCATACAGACAATCCCGAAATATGATTTTAATATTTGCGACTTCCAGAATGATATATTAAATCGGAGTTCGGAGAGAGAAAGATATTTTTAAATCTCGACGGCATACAATTTTATTTGACACTACAAAAATATCAAATAGCCTTGCCTTGTTTAACGTTGCCGCGTAAATCAGTAATACGAGTTTGTTCCCAGCGTTCACGTGCGACACTGGGTAAGACTTTTGTGTCTTAAAACAAGTTCGTCCGCACGCTAAACTATCTACTTAAAGCTACAAACCAAACACCTTTTAACTTAAAAGCCAAAACGGGAATAAATAAATATAAGTACGATTGAAGAAAGAAACTTTCCTGGAAATCCGATTAAGTACTTTTACTATTCGCCGCTGGTATTTTCGAAGTACTTGTCTATAGAAATACGAGGTTTTGTTACGACGTTCGACTTTGATGAAGCTTCCTTAGAGTTTTTCTCTCAAACATGTTAGCAACATCCTAAAGAAGAGAACAATGTTAATTACTTTTCTTAACACGTTAAATACGGAACATGCTCTGATAAAGATATAAGTATATTTAAGTTTCTGAGCGAAGATCGAAAACTACATCAAAAATTGTAATATGAAGAATATTTTGTAGATATAAGCTTTGTTTGGCATAAATTACTATTTATTATTATTATTATATTATGAAGATATATTATTTTTGAAAATTTGTCATTAATCAAGCCAAGAGTTTGATGATATAAGAAAGAATTTGAATACATTCTTTTTGATGATATCTTACTTCTATTATTAACGTTTATGTTTGGATCTGTGGATGTTGGTACCTCTTTCACGTAAAAACTACTGAACAGATTTTGAATAATGCATGATGCAGTAAAGCTTATAGATTATCCTTCCTCACAATATCCAACCCTCCACTTGTGAAGCGGCAGGAAGACGCTAGTGAGAAATAACATCCAACGTGATCATTTAATGGGGAATATTATTTTATCTCCATTTTACTAGCGCCAACTAATCTGGTCTTATGATAAGCGTTATTTTAAAAACGATGGGCCATGTGTACCAACTGGCAGAATTTTCACATCTTGGCGAACGATATCAAGAACTCTCAGTAATGGGAGATTCGTAACGACTTTTCTTAATCCATATGAGATAATCGGTTTTGGCAACTCCAAGAGACTAATTAATATAAAGAGCATTCGTTCGTCAACAGTTATAATTTAAATATGTAATAAAATATGGTCTAGGTTAGTAAAGTAAGGTTCTTTTTACACCCTGTATGATACAAGGTTTCCTATGGTTTATAAGTAAGCATTAGTATTTGTTACGTATTATATGATTTACACCTAAGTGTATTTGCTTTAGTTCTTATAATATAAAGAGGAATAATTTATGCTATGGTTCAATATCAGAAATACGGATTGGTAATTTCATAAAATTCATCTTAGGGTTCCAAGCTTTAAAGAAATATTCATTGTCGCACCAGCAGATAAACCTTTTGTCAAAAAACGTGTGAAAGTACCACGATAAAATTAAAATAATTCCTCCTATAAAAAGATACGGCCTTTATATAAAAATTCAACGCATTTGCATTTCAATTTGAGTTATCGCTACATTACAAATACTTTTCGCTTTAGATTGATGCATTTATTTCTTATTTCCAGATTAAGTAATAATTCGCAAGGGTTTCATTGTCACTGTTTCAATTTCGTTATATTTTCATAGTGAAACACTCAATATAAACGATCAATAATTTCGTGTGCAAACTACCAAGTCAACTTTAGTATTTGGGAGTGTGTAAACTATTCAAAATTGTAGCATACATAATGAACTTACTTCGGCAATGATCACAGCTAATCAAGCTACACTAATTAACAAATTATACTCAAACTAGAAGACGCCAGCAGCTACCCCTGCATTTTTTTTAAATATACATACCCGTTTTGGCCGATCCCGTGGGAATTTCGGAAAATGCTTTCTTAGTGCACCCCTACGGTCCCCAAAGAACATACATGCCAAATTTCAGCTTCCTGCGCCCAATAGTTTCGGCTGTAGCGTGTCTGTCAGTCAGTCAGTAACGCAAGGATTTTATATATTAAGATTACTTAAGCTGTTTTTTGCGGGTGACTAAATGAATTGTGGAGATGATAAAATGATTGAGGCCTTGTAACAGTTATACTACAAAATCCGATATTGTGTTTCAAAATGCGCTTGATCGGCTTTTTCATTCGCCTTCAATCAACAACAACTACTGTCGTAAGAAAAAAAATATTTAAGACATCCATCACAGAAATATTCGATTCCGTTTCGGTTTTCATCTTTGGCTATATTCAGACATCGTAAATGTCACTTATGATATAAATCAAACATTGAAAAGACGCAAAAATGAAAATCGGTCCAATTCCGAATGGAAGTATTTTTTTGTATTCAATGTATCTGCAATTCTGCACCTTTAAACAAAGTGGCCATAGAATTGCGTATATAATCTATCAGGAAAGAAAAGGGTTATAACACTTGTTTGTAAGGACGTACGAAGCTAAGCATCGATCAAAGTCCCATCATTCATCAACGACTCTCTAACCGGTGCCGCTGACAATAATACAAAGAAATACTTGCTAGTGATTTATATTGAGTTACTCAATCGTCAAACTTAGAGGAAGTCTTTACAGTGTTAAAGGAGTGGCTTTGTTATCTATTGATTTGTCATAGACTAGTATGATTGTCCACTTGTCCACTTATACCACTAGTTTTAAGTTATTTATAATTTGATCACTGTGTTCTTGTTCCTCTTTTTGTATTTCTGGTGTACAATAAAGAGTTTTCTATCTATATCTGATGGACCGGTACATACAACAAAGCCGTACGTAGATTCCAAAAGAAGAAGTTCTAAGTGTGTACTAGCAATTACTAAATAAGATATGCCCTCTAGATTTGTCAATCATTGTCCTCTAGTTTACTCAGAACAGTTTTGTTTTTACAATAGACAACGACAGCACTAGGAATAAATCCCGTATCGTGGAGGCCTTTATTATCATTGAACAAACGATCATAGATTATGAAATGAAATGAAATGAAATGAAATGAAATGAAATGAATGAAATGAAATGAAATGAAATGAAATGAAATGAAATGAAATTATTTTTATTTGCAACTCCAATGCAGTAGTAACAACAATATAGTGAACAAAGGAAAAAAAAATAATAAACAGTTTTTGGATCGCAAATAGGGTACCTGCGTCAGTATAAATTGCAGAATCAGGTGAGACTGCAAAACTGATCTTCCCGCAGGACCTACTTCCATACATTCAATCTCTTAAAACTAGTTATAATTAATTATAATTAATAATTATGCGATAGCCTAGTGGAGATACCAACAAACTGCTATGCAGAGGGTATCGGGTCCGAATCCACAGCGCGCACCAAGGACTTTTTGGAGTTATGTGCGTATTGAATTATAAATTATCGCTAGCCCCGTGCCTCCGAAAGCACGTTAAGCCATCGGTCCCGGCTATCATGAAGATCTTTGACAGTCGTTATAGGCAATCAGTACCCATGAATAAACCATACTAGTCTAAACCATGGAATATGGCTATCCCTTTGGGTTGCGGAGGTTAGTCAGGCAGTCGCTCTGTGGAAAAGCTAATGTTCGGGTAAATCCAGTTAGACTAGAAAGCGGACCAGGGGTTCTAACTAGGATAAAGCTAAGAGGATGACGAAGCGATCATGGATAATGCCTAGACTCGATACAACAATGTGTGGATCCACACACAAGGATTGGGTGTAATGTTACTCAAATAACAAAGTAAGAAAACAAGCATTATTAATTACTATATTTACGCAACTGAATCTAAGATCCAATAAAATTACGAGACTATACTACACCGCAATCAACGGTGATCAAAACATATGCCACATCCTTATAAAACAGGATGGTAACTATCAATTTAGACGGACAATCGTGTTCGATATCCTAAGCGATGGAATGATCGCTAAATCAGATATGCCACTGCTCGTAATAATAATTTATCAAGGCACCCCACAGACACGGATAAGTTAAGTTCAAAGGGTGACCTTCGCGTTAGATTGCTTACAACCTTGTACACAGAAATAGGAGTTCAAATTTTGACGAGCACGCTATCTTTTTCGCTGACGTATTAATATATTTGATTTCAGAACATTTTGCGTACGTACGATAAATAATTTTCGTATCTTATGTCTAGTAAAAAATATGTGTGAGTTATTTTTGTTTCTGAAAAATAGTTCTTACATTTTTTTTGTTGACCGCAGGGTGCTTACCTGAAAACAAAAAGAATAAAATAGTTACTTTAGACCGTACAAATATTAGATTTTAGACAACTAAGAAATAAGTACATGCTTTAAGAACTGTACAGGACTCCGCATCATGTGTTACTACAAGTAAGATCGGATTTCTTTGAGTCGCTCTTCAGCAACTTTTCTATTCCTCTTTCTCTCTTTCATTCGTCTCTCTCATTTTCATTACTTACATCCAAAAGAGCGAGTATCGTAATGTTCTCAACTGAAGTACACCATTGAAACACATTGTTGCAATATAAAGTAGTATACGTATATTCTTAAGCGGTGCCTGTTGTTTAAAATACTTTGAGTTGAGTACCAAGCAGCCGTTAACATAACCCACTTATAACGACCCATGTAACAATAAAACATAATGATACTATTCATTAGGCCCTACATTAAATTTTATCATTTACGCCATTGAAGTTAAATTTTATTTATTTCCCGAGGCTTTTGATTGAAATGCGGGAACTTTGCATCAAACTTTGTGATATTGTGACGTTTTAAATTCATTTGTAGCATGTAATTATTGAACTAAGTTACTTGATAACACAATCTATGTGGATACTTTTACAGCTACAATCACTTCATAACACAACCTTTCACAGTCCAATTTGACCCAGTATCGCATACTGGCCAGATGGCTTAGTACAGGGTTTAATGTCGAGTTTTCCTTCTCTTCCTAAAGATAACATTGGTTTCGTGTAGTTTTCCTGAGCCGTCTATTACGAGAACCACTATACCAATGGAGTAGTGACACGTTCTATGCCTAATCTGTCACAACACAGGACATTCCCTTTATCAAACAAAGAAACAACACAGATTCATTGACAAAACGTATGACTTTGTGTCGTTTGCACGGTGTCAGTTTTACGTAGCGTAATATTGTAGGTCTGCGGTCATACGAGAGCTATTGGGAATAGGAAACGTGCTTGCACCTTTTCACGTAATAGGCTGACTTTGTTGTTACTTTGGCTCGAGATAGTATCGTGGATTCAGGTCAGAAAAATAAATAATTATCTGCCTACAAAAAATAAATTGATGATACGTTAGGTTGATATAATAAACTAAAGGATGCCCGCAGCTGTACCTACATATTTTACAATTTAACTGTTTGTGATTTATCCCCGTGGGTATTTGGGGAATCCCTTGTGCAGCCCTATATACTCACCAAGGAAATACAAAATTTTGCAACACCAATATTTTTGTCTGTGTGTTATCTGTTTGTAAGTCAGTAACGGAAGAATGTTTTATACACAGATAAATATATCTTTTTTGATTTGTCAACGAAATAAACTCATCAAATATATAAGGGCAAACATACCACATCACAAATGCCAGTTCTAAATTGGTTCAGCTGTACAAACATGAAAGTTAGCAGGAAAATAGCAGTAATTCAATATTGTTCCCAATAATTAGTAGCTTTAGAACCCACCTTTCCAATTTCAACTACGGAGAATCCTGCCTAACCGATTACTGGTAACATGTATGGTAAAGTAAGTTTTACGTCGCAATAAAAACAGAAACAGGCTGTTATTACAGAAGTTCTGTGGAAATAATTTGAAATAGTGCTTCTGTGAAGTGCAGTGGTTTGCTGATCGATAAACAATGTTTATGACGTCACAATACATACATACGTCAAATAGAATTAGAAAATAGCTTGAATGTTATTTGCTTTCTTAAAATTAGTTAGCAGATTTATTTTGATTTCTATTGTTTTAATGTAAAGTTCCGTAAAGTTCTCAAGTCATTTGTGGGTCAGGTGAAGTTGTATTTTTGTTTTTTTTTTATCATTAAATAATAAAAACGCTGGCACGGTACGATGTTGCCTCTCGAGCTCTAACTATTGGTAGCTTGAACCCTATTCCCGATACTGGTATTTTTTGTTAAAAAACATACATACATACATATGCTCACGCCTTTTTTCCGTCGGGGTAGGCAGAGACAACAATACGCCACTTGCTTCTATCCTTACAAACCTCACGCGCTTCCTGTACATTCATTACTCTTTTCATACATGCTCGCCGGTTACGGGTGCTTCGGAACTTCGTGTTAAAATTCTTATTTCAAAATCTATAGATAATGTTAAATTTAATTGAAAAAGTGACGAAAAGACCGGGCATTACTTCCTAAAGGAGCCGTGGCTAAGGTACTGGAGGTATAGATAAAGATATTAAATATACTGGTCGATAAAATAACTAAGTGAGCGTGCTTAACACTAGAGAAAAACTTGTCATTATATCAATTTAATAACAAAAAAATTAAAGCTCAGGTACTTGAGTTTCATAAAAGTTTATAAAAATCAATAATTTTTACTAAGGTTTGGTAGTTTTTTAATTTACCAAGTGTTAAGAATTATCTACCAAAAAGAACCCCCCCGTGGGATCTCCACTTTGTCGTGGTGGGGCTCAGTAACCGTGGGTTTGAGGTACACCCACGGTGAAGCTAATGGGGATCCCGGGAGGAGACGCTGCACGTGGGCTTGCGTGAGACCTGCGTAGGATGCGTCCCAAGGTGCGGGTGCGCGGGGGACAGTTATGTCTGTCCCTCGCAGTCGGGTGCGGTCGCGGGAGGAGAGGCGTGTCGGTGTTGCGTTGCCGCGCGCCCTATCTCCCGCGACCAAATGGGGGCGCACCATCGTTGCGTCGCGGTGGGGCCGCAGAGAAAGAGGAGATGCGGTGTTACGTTGCCGTCCTCCCTATCCTCTGCAGCCGCTGGGTGTTTTGGCGGCGGAGCCCAACACCTTCATCCACCACCAAGGGGGTTTCGTTCAGGGCCAATACCCGTCGGAAGGTAGCGAGGAATGCTTCGGTGAAACCCTACCCTCCGACACATGGGTACATGAGGAGCATTTAAAAAAAAGACTATAACTGTAAATACTTATATTATGACAGTATTGCAAATATGTACTTAACAAAACTTTGATTTTATCCCTGTTTAATCCCTACTGAACGTTCAGGATCTGTATTTAAAAGAGGAGAAAATTATATCTATCTCTTTGAATCTAAATGTAGCTTAATGGAAACAGAACAACAGGAATGCTTTGCTACCTTTAGCTCGTATGTAAATATACTTGCTTACAAACGTTTTAGAAACTTTTAAATGTCACTATATTTATCAGGTTCAAAAAGGGCATTACTCGCCAATAGCATGTGAATAGACCGACGTAAAAATCTATTTCACGACCCAATAAATACTTCTAACGGAGGATTAGAATCAACTCTGGGGCATGTATTGTGTCCCCTTACAGATGATATAAACAAAGGTTGGTAACTATCCATAGTTACTATTTTATACCCTGAATAGGGAACATGCGTGTGACTCAAATATAAGCGAATGTATTTTTATGACTTTCTTTATCGGTAAAGAAACACACTTCTAACATTATTCTATATTTAAACACTCTAAAATTGCGAATATTAATAAATAAAAGGTTGAAAATTTAGGAGTGAAATTTAAAACGTCGAAACGCAACGCCATTGACTACACGGTGTAGCCAATAGCGTTGTGTTTCGCTAGACCCCAAGTGACGACACGATTCGCAGAGGATATGTCAAAAGTGTCAACAGTACCAGACATTTGACAGAGATGTTAAAACATTTGACAGAGTTGACAGTTAACAACTGAAACGTTGAGAACGCTGACGTAACCACAAAGCGCGCTAAAATATGTCATTGCAATTCTCAACATTTAATTTAAAATAAATGTTGACTTCTCCGCCACTAATATTTTTTTACTGTATCATATTAACATAAATAAACGATAGCAACAATAAAAAAAAACATGCATATTCCCTATTGAGGTCGAAAAATATGTCGGGGTTAGTTCGGTAGATATATATGTCGGCGGGTGGCTTGATTCTTGGCCGGTATCAACACTTCACATCACAGTTTGTTATAAGTTCACACCAAATCAAATTTACCAAGACTGACTATAACTATTTTGTATTACTGAACACGAAACGAGTGACAGTTTCTAGGTACTTGTTGTCCGCCCGGAGTCTCCAAGAGAAGTAATAGTCGTCGTTGCTCCGTTGAACGTCAACCGTCATCCCCTATCTTCAACTGTAGCGAACGTCACACAAGACTCTGTCGAAGCGCGCCATCTTCGCACTTCCGTTTCGTAGTCAATTGACGTCCCATACTAATGATCGTTTCGATACGGCCATCCTACAAGACACACGTCCCTGTGTGTTAATCTATAACAAAATATTACACGCACAGTATCACTTTGCTCGGTCACTCCTGACTTAACTCAGGTAAGGGTTGAATCAAAACACTGTTAGGATTCCAATCAATTTTTTTTTTTACTAAATTACCTCTTACATTACATTCCTAACTATTATAGGAGCTGGATTCAGAGCATCACTGGCAATACAGTCAATTACCATAGACTCACGTTATAATCAAATCAAATAACTAAAGCTCTACATGTGATTCATAACCATTCAGTAACCTCCAGTTACCAAACCAGGCACTCAACCAGCCACTCGGTTGCCACCATTCAGTAACCTCCAGTTACTAAACCAGGACTTAAACCAGTCACTCGGTTGCAACCCATTTATCTGCGCATCCTCACAAGGATCGCCAAGTCCCTCCTGGACTTTATGGTTTCCACGAAACCCCAACACCAGAGTTGTCTGCCTACCGCGTACTCACGGACAACTGCCTTCACAGTTGTATTGAATCCGATCTGTACTGATTTGCGGCTACAAATCAACCTCTGACATTGAATCACACAAGCAATCAACATGTAAGCCAAGTTTTCTACTGTCTCGTCAGTATTAAGGTTCACAATTTGCTCTCTTCAAGATCGTCAGCTAGGCGCGCGGCAACGCAACACCGACACGCCTCTCCTCCCGCGACCGCACCCGACTGCGAGGGACAGACAGAGCTGTCCCCCGCACCCGCACTTTGGGACGCATCCTACGCAGGCCTCACGCAAGCCCACATGGAGCGTCCCCTCCCGGGATCCCGCTTAGCTTCACCGTGAGTGTTGTACCTTAAACCCACGGTTACTGAGCCCCCCACCACGACAAGGTGGAGATCCCACGGGGGGGATAACTTCCTACCTACTTAAGATTCTTTAAGTACCTAATTTGTAATAATCATTATAAATTAAACTTGATCAATGAAAATCCTCTGGCACAAAGTTTCAGTATCAAAATCAATAATCAGGAAACTCAAAGTAAAACTGACTTTCACTATCGCGGTATCTCTCAAGATATTTTTTCAAACCAAGTAAACCATAACATTTAAGCTCTACATGTGATCATGGCTACGCATAGCCCAGTAACCTCCAGTTACTCTACTTTCTGCGAACCCCACATGGGAACGCCGAGACCTCCGCCATAGCTGACTGCAATACCGCCTACTCAAGGACTACTAAGTTAGTAGACGCCGATTTTTACCGAGCTACGGCTACACGTCAGCCTCTGGTACGGTCCGATCCGATCATCATGTAAACTTAACCCGTATCTTCGCTAGTCCCCAAAACTTATCTGATTGAAACGAAACTTTCAGAATTACTTGTTAGTAACCTATTTCAATAATATGCAACAAGAAAAAAATTCAATTTCTTGTATTTCAGTTACAGTACCGATCCAAAAATGGAACAGTAGGAAATTATGCCACTGTGTTTATTGTGTGCTTCTTAGGAAAATGATCGTAAAAAATAAAAGATATTTATGTAGAATCTTATTTATTGTATATATTAAAACATATTTTTATAATTTCGAAGTATTTATTATCGGAATTTTATTTCGTGTGAAAAGCAGGAGAACATTTTTGGTGTAGGGCGACGTTGCATTTGTTACATTTCATTGTCGTGTTTTTATGACACAAACCACAACGGTTCTGTTTCTAACTTTTGATAATTTGGTGTGCCTTTCCATCTAACCTGATATCAACTGAAACTCGTTTTATGACTGCTAGAGATGGTCTTGGAATCGGCTTCTTTACTGTAGAAGAATTTTCAGGACAAGTCCGAAGATATGTTATTACAACATATCTTGTAAATGATAAATAGTCATGCTGATTGTTTTCTGAAGCTGGTGATAATTTATATAACTGGAAAGCATTATTCATACATACATTTATAGGAAACATAAGCAGTTGCCAGTACCACCTTTTCAAACGAATAGAAATACGATAGCATCCCACATTTTGATCCAAACGATCGACACCGCCCATATATTTGTTGTAGTTGACGATACAGCGAGGCTGGTCGACGTTTTTTTTTTTTTGCTTGTCACAGTAACGTTTTACCTTAGCTATAGGCGCCACATCACATAGACTAGGTAACAATATTGTTGTCATTGTAACGAACGAGAGTAATGTCAGTCAAAGTATCTGTACACTGGTCAAAAGACCCTCTGCTACTTTTCTTCATTTCTTTAGCTTCTTTCAAGGGTGCTTTTTCTACTCTATTTGCTCTAATCGTTCCTGTCGCATCATGTCCTAATATTTTTATTTCATCCAACAACGGTAAAGATGTAAAATAATTGTCCATATAAAAGCTGTAAGTGCCGGGCGGCAATTTGGATATGAGGTCTAAAACAACAGAAGCACCTACACCAAGTTCTGGGTGGGTATTTCCTGTGCTTGCCCCTTGATAAAGCTCTCCGTATATCAAATAACCAAGACGAGTACAAATAGACCAGTTCTTATAACCAAACCTGATGGGTTTACCATGAATATGTTGTTTTTTCCCATATTTCCTGAAATATGGAATCATGGATTCATCAATGCTTAGATTCCTATCACCAGGATAATATTTTAGCCATCTCTTATTGAGTAGATTCCAGAGAGGACGAACCTTCGCGAACTTGTCCTGTGGAGCCAAGTTGGTGTTATCAGCGACGTGAAAGAATCGTAACAGTTCTTCGAATCTGTTCCTAGGCATAGCAGCTGCCACACCTTGAAAATCCTCCCAGTACATTCGATATCTTGCAACACTGTTGTAACCCGACAGCAAGAGAATCCCTATAAATCGTTTTATTTCCTCAGTTGTAACTTTGAAATTATGGTAATCTTTTTAAATAGCATTTTTTTCTGTTTCAGAGCGAATCAATTCAAATACAACTTCGTCAAAAAAGAGTTCAAAAAAGTGTACAGGAGTATCTAGATGTTCTAAAAAATGTGGCGGGTCTGATATTTTTTCTGCCTTTGCTGGAATATCTACTTTCCTCCATTTTCGGGTAGCTGGGCATTTCTTTTTCTTTGCAGGTGGTTAAAATCGCCGGGTGTATTATTATTTATTTATTTTTACAGAAAGCTTACGGACTAATTAAACCTATGAAACATAACAATAAATATTATCAGTTTGCCAATTAAATTAAAAGCCCTCACATATGGGTATAAAAAACAATGAAGATTTTTGTACTTGCTTTACATATTATATACAAAAAATAAATCAATATAAAAAAAACCAGTATACACAAAAAAATACGATTAAGAAAAGCAATCAACAAAAATAGAACAATAACAAAAATAGAACAAAATGGTAATTGCACTCAATCAATCCTGTGCTGATTCGGTGTTAGTGCTCACATTGTCAAAGTATTAATTTGCCAATTGCCGTCTCATGGTCGTAACGCTCGTGCAGAACAGATCAATATTTAGGTCACGTGCAAGCGCATTGAAACTTGCAGCACTTCTTTGGGAAAAGGCATTACCCCTATAGTTTGTTAAACTTAACGGAACATTCAATATTGGCTGTTGACGAAAGCTTAACAAATTTGTGCGAATTGAGATATTAGCTAATAAATCAGGGCAGTCAATTTGACCATTAGCAATTTTTAAAAGAAAACTAATATCCCCAATACGTAGCCTTAATTCGAAAGGTAGGAAGTGAAACCTTTTACATCTGTGTAAAATATTATCTAAAGAAGGTTCATTTGATATGACTTCTATAATATCTAAATTAGTTTGTGAAGATACAGTTGCCCTAATTTCAGCCTGTGCTAAAAGCTGCTGCCTGGATAGGTGATTTATGTTCGAAGACTCCTCATCTCCACTGTCTTCATCACTTTTGTCGTAATTATCTGGGGGTGTTATGTAAGATATCTGCAGACAACACGTCATCACTGTCTTCAAGATGCGATATTATTTTATTTACCGACAATCTACAACAAAATAAACGCAAAATAATAAACAACAATTATTTCACTTCATAAAATGTTCCATATCCATATTATCCTACTGATCCACTATTGGATCGGTTTCTTCAATATCAGAACTACTTTGTTCTACCTGTATTTCGTCAGTTGCACTTTGACCTTCAGGAATTTTTCGCAACCTGTCGAGTGCGTACTTACAGTTACGCTTAGAATTAAGGGCTTTGCGATTATAACGATCATCGTATAAAGAACTTCTGTAACCTCAAATGGGCCTTTATACTTAAGATATTTCAAACCAAGTTAACCAAAACATTAAAGCTAAGGTCTTTGGACTCTACATCTTCTAACCAAATTCCTTTAATAAACTACCTTCACTTTAATTGCCAGTTTCGGCCAGATATGCTTCAGCTATACTAGTTACCAGGCTTCTCAAAGCCACATACAGGCCTCACACAGGCCCCGCGCCACACACGGGCCGCGCGCCACACACGGGCCGCGCGCCACACACGGGCCGCGCGCCACACACGGGCCGCGCGCCACACACGGGCCGCGCGCCACACACGGGCCGCGCGCCACACAGGCCACGCCGGCCACCAAGCCATACTCGCCACCAAGCCGCGCGGGCCTCCAGGCCGCGCCGGCCAGCAGGCCGCGCCGACCACCAGGCCGCGCCGACCACCAGGCCGCGCTGACCACCAGGCCGCGCCGACCACCAGGCCGCGCTAGCCACCATGCCGCGCCGGCCTCCAGGCCGCCACACACGGGCCGCGCGCCACACACGGGGCGCGCGCCACCAGGCCGCGCCAGCCTCCAGACCGCGCCGACCACCATGCCGCGCCGACCACCAGGCCGCGCCGGCCTCCAGGCCGTGCCAGCCACCATGCCGCGCCAGCCTCCAGGCCGCGCAGGCCACCAGGCCACGCCGGCCACCAGGCCGCGCCAGCCACCAGGATTACACCACGGCCGCAGTTGCAAGCTCAGCCGATTCACCAACATAGCAGCGTTTAGCAGTCGCCTTCGCTCGCGCCTTGTGGTCGCGCTGGTCCATTATTCCACTTCTGATGTCGGCGGGTGGTTTGATTCTTGGCCGGTATCAACACTTCACATCACAGTTTGTTATAAGTTTACACCAAATCAAATTTAACAAGACTGACTATAACTATTTTGTATTACTGAACACGAAACGAGTGACAGTTTCTAGGTACTTGTTGTCCACCCGGAGACTCCAAGAGAAGTGATCGTTGTCGTTGCTCCTTTGAACGTCAACCGTCATCCCCCCTCTTCAACTGTAGCGAGCATCACACAAGACTCTGTCGAAGCGCGCCATCTTCGCACTTCCGTTTCGTAGTCAATTGACGTCCCATACTAATGATCGTTCCGATATATATGTTATTTGCACGAGCGGTTTACAACTCAATGTCAGAAAATGTGCCCGGATGGCAATAGGCTTGCTCGTATTAATTACGTGGCACATAAAACATGGTTGGTGAAATGTAAATGTCGGGGATAGGGGCCAGATTGCATAAGCATTTGTAGTCCACATCATTTCAGGATTAAAGGCATATATTTTATAACTACCGCCTATTTGTAAATAGGGTTCAACGGATGCCTAAGCAGAAAGCAACGGTGTAATTTTTCGAAGCTGATGATACTGCCCATCAAGCGATTAACCACAATTTCAAAATTTTTAAATGCCATATTGTGTATAAGCCAAGTGAATCTGAACATTATTTACAATGTTTGAAAAATGTGTCTCATGACTATTACGAAGAAGTATACCATAATACAAATTTCTTGAGCTTTTCCACGATAATGTATGAATGTTCTCTTCACGTGCATCATCATATTCGTTCGCACAGGGAACGAAAAACGAAACTTCCTAATCGTCAGACGATCGGTATATATTGATTCGTTAGCTACCGTGCCCTCGGGAAATATTCACGTTTCGGAATTATTCGGTGTAGGGTACATTCTTATCGGTACGAAACGGTTAGTTAAGCATCGTGTGCTCATATTTACTTGTTGTTTTTCCTCTTGTTTTCACGTCTCGATTTTAGTGAGGTGTTTTGCCATTGAATTGCGTAACCTTCGTTACCGATCGGTATTATTTGTTTTTTGGCACGTTATTAACTATGTTCTCAATGGCGACATTTTCAAAAGATTTATATATTTATGAAATGAATTTTGTGCGATAAACAATCGTATGGAAGAATGACAGAATCAAGTAAAAAAATTGTCTCGTTTAGATATGCGCTTCCGGATTTGAGGGCTTTATACTTCCCCGATTGTGCTAAGGTACTACATATTTCTAAGGCTAACCAAGTCACGGTAAAGTATGCTATCCGCGAATCGCGTGACCTCGCCACTACACGGGACCCGTAGGGACACCGCGGTGGTTTTAGTGGGTATGCCCCGTAGGGGAGAGCCTCCACACACCTCCTCCGCCAGTCCCAAGCCCGGCCGAACACACTCTGGCCGGGTTGGCGTCGAGTTGAGATGGCTCATAAGGAGAGTTTCCACCGTTGTGAACAAAAAAAAGGCTAAGCAAGTAGATGTACCGAAGTTATGGAAGTGACATAATTTAACATCTGATCTACGAACAACAATCTCTTTTTAATTTTTACTGTTCCTACGGGATATATACCACGTACATTTGTTTTGAGTAACCGATATTTCGGCACTGTTGATAAATACTGTAAAAAGTAATTATAGTGACCACGAAAGTTGAAACAATCTCTCTGCCCTCAAATATGCCACCACGACTGCTGATAATAAAAAGCAAAACTAGAAGACAAATTGGGTATCGCCCACAATGAAAACTGTTCAACGTATTTATAGAGCCTACATCAAAATGAAACGGCTGGATATATGTCAATTTGTACCGCAGCTCGGACGCCAAGCTATTGTTGGCCAGGCTTTTGTTAAACGACAGTTGACTGTGGCTTCCATTTGTGAATTTGATACACTAGCTAGATTTTCATTGTGACCTATTTATTAATCGCAATATATTGTATGCGTTTTCGACGGATCTCGGTACGGTTTTTGACAATCTGGTATATCTACCCAATAGTTTTAAATACTGGTTGCGTGTTATTTTCTTTTTTATGTCGTTTCTTTGTATGACTATAAACGTAAGCGAGGTAAAGAGGTGTGTGATGTTTGTCTAATTACATAATCAACTTGCATGCCTCATTTTAGTCATTTAGGGGATGACATTTAAAAGGCTACGTTGGATCCACTAAATCCATGCATAACAGACACACAGACTGACACTAGTACAAATTGCTGGCAATAAAAAACGAGCTACCAATCCAATCAAAAATTGAATCTGATGGTAAGCAGTAACCCTAACTCATTAACAAGATAGCCGTCTGTCAATATTTTGGACTCGTCTTTTCTTCTATCTTCGCTTCTCAGCCGTGTCAAGATAGTGTTATCTTGACACCCGAGCCACTATATGCCGCAAGTAAGAAGAAGGAAAAAAAGAAAGGTTATGAAAGAGCAGCAGTTTCAGCACTCACAATCACTTCGAAAAGTACAGCGTTATGAATAACGTTGACCAAATTCTATGAAAACCAATACATGATAGTACGTCGAAGACTGAAAATGTCAATAAGTTTATTTCATAAGTTCAATAAAAGCAAAAAGAAGTTTCGTTTACAGGAAACTGGAAAATATTGACCATTCTATATTGACAACTTTATTTTGGAATAATATAATACGAAGAAACGAGCCGATAAAATCTCTGGTCCGACCCTCGAGCTCATAGAGGAAAGGCGTAGGATGCTTCTGCTATCCTCCGATGACATGCCAAAACATCGGCGTCTCAATAGTTAGATCTCTAAGGCCCTTCTCTCACGAAGCTATTCAAATGCTACGGGACTGAGATGCAAACCATGATCGAATACTGGTATACCACTTTTTACCGCACACGGTGCTACGCTAATGAGACTATATTTTATCATTTGAAGAACAACATTCATACGACGATGTCTAGTGACTCTAGCGATGAAGACATTATCTTCTGTATTTATATTACAAGAATAAACGAAAATATAAAAGAAGATTCTGGGTGCACCCATATATAAAAAAAAATATCAATTGTAGGGCATTTGTCGAGGGACGAGTCGTCATTTTTATAGAATGTCAATAGAATCATATTATTATTTAAAATATTTATCTGAGAAATTATCTTGCCAACTATCTAAATAATAACCCTGCTTCGCTTCCTTGGCAATAAAATTATTGTGTATAAATTTAATGTATTCCTATAAAATATGACCTGTTATATTGTTTTTTTTTTCTAAATTTCAATCCACGCCTTTTATGTAACATCTTTTGTTACGTACTTTGGCAGCTTATTATTATACAAACATGGAAAATTTTCTACCTTCTGCACAAAAATAACATTTAAAGTTTGTACCGCCGCCATTTTGTAATGCGACGCATATACTACTCGGGTAGCGTGCGACCAGCAAGACGATAGCGTGCGACTGACATCAAACGCGTCGTCATAGCGTCTCGTCGTGTGCGAAATTAGCTGAATATGTATTGCGGCTACTCACAAGCGACGCGTAGGATACGGGTACAAACACAAATCGTTTGAGAGTAGCTTCGTGAGAGAAGGGCCTAAGTCTCTGACTCGCAATCTCTGCCAATAAAACACTAACGGCCATTTTCAATTATCGATCCATACATAGATTTTGAGGACGTCAGCAGGCACGAGATTAGTGTAGCCCTAGAACAACTAAAAAACAACAAGGCACCAGGTGATGAATATGAATAACTACAAAGCTCCTGAAAGCTGGCGGTCCACCTGCTGTGGAAATGCTTCGGAAGCTATTCAATTCCGTCATACTCGAGGGCAAGACGCCACAGGCATGGCACTGAAGTGTGGTGGTGCTTTTCTTCAAGAAGGGTAACAAAACCCTTTTGAAGCACTACAGATCCATCTTACTTCTGAGTCACGTCTATAAGTTGTTTTTCAGGGTCATCACGAATCGTCTCGAGAGCAAGCTAGACGACTCCCAGCCTCACGAACAAGCCGTGAAGGCTGTAGTACCATAGACCACATACATACGCTGCGGCAGGTTATACAGAAGTCCGAGGAGTATAACCAGCCTCTATGCTTGGCGTTTGAGGACTATGAGAAAAACCTTTGTTTCGATCGAAACCTGGGAAGTGGTGCAATCTTTCCAACGGTGCCAAATTGACTATCGATATGTCGAATTGCTGAAGTGTTTGTACGAAAACGCCACAATGTCAGTCCGCATCCAGTACCAGAGCTTAAAACCTATTCAGCTACAGCGAGGGGTGTGGCAGGGAGATGTTTTGTGTCAGAAACTCTTCACCGCTGCGCTGGAAGACGTTTTCAAGCTTCTGGACTGGGAAGGACTCGGCATCAACATTAACGGCGAGTACATCACTCACCTTCAATGTGCTGATGACATCGTTGTCATGGCTGATACCATGGAAGACCTTAGCACAATGCTCGAAGGCCTCTGTAGAGTCTCCCAACAAGTAGGTCTTAAGATGAACATGGACAAGACGAAAATCATGTCGAACGTCCATGTTGTACCTGCTCCTATTCAGGTTGGGAACTCTACGCTTGAAATTGTCGACAAGTATATCTACCTGGGACAAGTAGTCCAATTAGGTAGGTCCAACTTCGAGAAGGAGGTCAATCGCCGAATCCAACTCGGTTGGGTAGCGTTCGGGAAGCTACGACATATCTTCTCGTCCGATATCCCGCAGTGTCTCAAGACGAAAGTCTTTGACCAGTGTGTGTTGCCAGTGATGACTTACGGATCAGAGACGTGGTCGCTCACTAGGGCCTTATCAGAAAGCTCAAGGTCGCTCAGAGGGCGATGGAGAGAGCTATGCTTGAAGTTACCCTCTGAGTTCGAATCAGAAATGAGGAGATCCGCAGTAGAACCAAAGTCGCCGACATAGCTCTCCGGATAGCCAAGCTGAAGTGGCAGTGGCCAGGGCACGCCGTTGGGGCAGAAAGGTTCTGAAGTGGCGGCCACGTACCGGACGACGCAGCCACGACGACGTAGGCCCACAAGGTGGACAGACGATCTAATCAAGATCGCGGGAGACGGTTGGATGCAGGCGGTTCAAGACCGGTCTGTGTGGAGAAACTTGGGGGGGGGCTATGTCTAGCAATAGACGTCGCTAGGCTGACATCATGATGGATATAAAACAGTTCACTATCGATAATTTAACCATACTTACAGTCTTTATAAGTTCTTTTAAGCTAATATTCAGCCAAATTCGGTTGGATTAGTAAGCGGACTCCAGATTAAAACTGGGATAACGCTAAGAGGATGATGATCTCTTACAGTCTTTATAAAATACAATTTACTAAAACTTTTAGAATAAATCTCAAAGTTTTAATAATAAAATTTCAATTGGCATTCCAATTATTGAAAAGCGGTTCCTGACTGCAATTGAAGAGCTGCCTGCGACAATATTTCCGTCAGACATTTTAATAAATTACCACAAATTTACAGAAACAGAGTTAAGTAGATATTTGTGTACTAGACTATAGATCTCTAAAACCATAGTGACCTAAAATTGAGTTTCAGTAATGTTTGAAAAGTGGCGTTGGTGGTGAAAAGCCGCCTATTATTTCATAGGCCCTTTAACTTAAACACTTAATAATTTTGGGACTACAGAATAGTGGCCCAACCCACTTTAGTTTTTAAAATATGGCCACACCAAAATAAAACCTCAATCACTTTCGCTAGCTTATGTCACTGTCATTGTAAATTTAACATTGTGTTTAGTTTATTTCGCGGCTAAAACTGATAAAACGCATTTTGTTTGTGAAATATGATGACCTAACCCAAGAATAACTTTCTCATTTAGTAGAATAGTGGCCTACACAACGCATTTATTTTTAAATTTCTTAGTTTTATACTTGTTTGTAATCATAAAACTATCAATAAAATGATTACCTACTTTGTATGGTCTGTGTTTTATATATACATGTCGCAACGCGTAACGTACATACTTACCAAGATGTTACCTAAACTGAGCACTAGATGTCGCTCGTGTATCCCCACAAGATGCAAGAGGAGAATAACTGTGTACCAGATGACTTCAACTTTATGGGTTCCCCGTCATACATAACTACAGAAAATACTAAAATATCAGTACTGATGTTATTCTCAGATAATAAATGCTCATTATCTCCATACTTAATGTGCAAGGCTTGGGTCACTATTGTACTGAGCGACTTAAATTTTGTTAGCGTCTGTTGGTTTTATCTAAACTTGGTTTGTACTGTCCTCAATATTTTCCTAAAATACCTGCCCATTGAATTGAGAAATCCGTGCTAAAGTAGTTACAATTTTGTTACTATCTGGTTTAAATATAGGATTTCACCTCTCTCCAATAAGTTTTTCACAACGTGGATTTTTGGGTTCACTTCTAACTGTAGTCTAAACAACGACAGCTGTGGCAACGTAAGCGGATAAGTATTTAATTCAATACGCACACATTTATGAGGTGCCAATAATGACAGCAGCTAAAGCAGCAGTGACGCAAAGAGCGGTAAAGCCAAAAAATCAGATGTCATTGTCTCGCTGTTACGTCAAATCTTAGCTGCAAGCGATGGCTTGCAGCTAAAGCGGAGCGGCGGCAACGCAGGACGTCAGTGCAGTAGTGAACGCTGCCCAGTTGTGTGAATGACACCTTACATGATGTGAGCGTACAAGGTGTCATTAATTCCCTCGTCTCGTCTCGTCATTCGTCTGGTAAGCATAAACGTGTTATAAAATAATCATCAATATTCATGTTGCTGAGACGCAGGACACTTCGTTTTTTGTTTAAACAACATTTGGAGAATTTGAACAATAAACGAACAATTTCATTCTCCAATTTCAAATGCGTTTAAAGCACGCACGAGTTGATTTAAGGTACCTAAGAGTAGGTAAGTTTGTTTCTAACGCCAACGAGAAATTAAGCAATCGGTGTACAATGTCATTTACATATCAAGCTCAAATTGTCTCCTGAGTAGCATTATTTTTCACGTTTCAATGTTTCTATCAAAATATTCAAATAAAGGACAAACCTGTCATACAACGGCATTATCTACACTAATATTATAAAGAGGAAAGATTTGTATTTTTGTTTGTTTGTAATGGATAAACTCAAAAACTACTGGACCGATTTTAAAACTTCTTTCACCATTAGAAAGCTACATGATATGCGAGAAACATAGGCTATATGTTATTTTAGGAAAAATAATGGTCCGTCAGATATTTGAGGTTTTCGGGTACGCGAAGTAGTTCCTTCAGGACGCGGGTGAAACCCCGGGAAACGGCTAGTTCCTATATATGTATGAACTGCATCTTACCTCCTAGGCTATTAAAGCAGTATAATAATATTTTTTCAACATCATCTTTAGCCTGCCATAGTCCACTGCTGGATATAGACCTCTCCAATCGAACGCCACTGAGCCCGATTTCTAGCTTTTCGTGTCCAGCCGCTGCCAGAAACTTTACGTATATCGTCAATCCACCTAGCCGGAAGAACCGAATAGGATAGTACCGTAGATAGAATGCTACGTTTGCCAAGGCGCGGCCTCCACCCTAGAACATGACTTCTCCAATGGTATTCGATATTTTTCTCACTTCTATCAATATATCCAAACTACTTCTGACTTGTCCTTTTTTTAGGATGTCTCCAATCTGGTCAGAGAACGTCCGCCTAGGTCTTCCCGTTCGTCCTGTCCCATTCACACTTGCCTTATATATCTTCTTTGTCAGTCTTTCGTCATCCATCTTCTCCATGTGCCCAAACCATCTTAACATGACTTTCTCGATGCTTGTCACTACATCTTCTTTTACCCCACACCACTCTCGTACCTTAAACAGAAGAGCATGCATGAGAAACTTGATGGGAGTGAATGAAGCAAGAGAGGTATGTCAGGATCGTTGCAAATGGCGTTCCGTAGTCTCTGCCTACCCCTCCGGGAAACAGGCGTGACTCTATGTATGTATGTATGTATCCAAACTATTTTTACAAGTAGCCAACTTATTTACATTGTAAGTTTTATCCTATTTTCATAGAACTTATGATTAATTTCACTCAGTGTACCTGTTTTTGACAGGAGAGACGTGATTGATTGAAGATCTTAAACAGTAAATACTATAATGTAAAGTAGGTAATCTAGCTTTTCTAGGTTCAACAGCGCCATTGAGAGTCACATTGAATTTCAATGAAATATTTAATGAATAGATCTTTTTAGAAGCTTAGAGCAAAGTTCTTTCCTAAGTAATCTTTAAAAGGTTGTTGACGTGACAACGTCTTATAAATTGGTTTGCCGGGTGACACTTCAAGAAACTGCGTTACGCTCCGCTCACGTTATGCGCTCACAATGAGAGCGAGTGAGAGGCACGCGTCCCGCCTAAGAGCGAGAGAGACAGACATAAAAAGTGAAAGGCACGCGTCTTTCATCCTTCTTCCTACTATACGAATGAATATTCACATTAAAATTATTTTACCACTCAAAGTCGTTGTCACGTAAAACTTTCGCCCGTATACCGACTTTTTTTTTTTAATTTTTTTTAGAGACACACGCCTGTATCCCCGAAGGGGTAGGCAGAAGTTTAATATTACACCCACATTTCGCCATGAACTTTTAGGTCCCACGTAATAGGGGGCGAGCCTATTGCCGTTACCGGGCACAACACCAGACTCCGTGCTGCTACTGAGAATTCGGAAAAACCCAGTAACACTTTTGCCCGACCCGGGAATCGAACCCGGGACCTCCGATCAGCACTCGCATACGCTATCCACTGGACCACGGAGACAGTCTCTTTAAAATAAATATACTTCAATATATATTTCTTTACTTAACTAGGGGAGTACGGGCAGCTACGCTTGCATATTTTATTTTAATTTAACCGTTTCTTTACGAAAAATCCATTGTTAGTGCACCTCAACGGACCTCAAGCAACATAATTGCCAAATTTCAGCTTTCTACCCCCAATTGATTTTGCTATGCGGTGTCTGCTAACCAGTCTCTAACAATAGAATTTAAAAATAGATTATATTTGACTGTGTGAATGAGACAGTACAAAAATATTAACGAATTTCAAAAGTTTTCTTCTTCATAAACCTTAAATTTTTTCACAATACTTAACTTGTTTTCCTCTTGTTCCGTTATACGCTAACGAGAAGAATTACCCATTATTGTCATAGTGGTTGCCTATTATAATATAATTCTAGCAATGAGAATATGTATTGGCAGTAGCTTGATAATAAAATACACAAAATATTGTGCTATTGATTCACTAGGTATATAGGGCGCACTGGAGATGGTTTGTTTTATTGTAGATCTAAGCATAAACGTAGAGCAGAGCCATCTAGATGACTAAATGATAACTAAACCAGAAGTTAATATTATTTTAATGTAATTCTGTGGTCATAGATCGGAGAATGATGGGTGCGTTTTTGGTCGATATGACTTATCAATATAGGTATAATCGCCAAAAATGCTTTTTCATTTGGTCATATTGGATAACTGCGTACAAAATATTACTGTTGTATTGAATACTAATCAGATTATGATAATGCATGCAGTTATCCTAATATGACCAAATGAAAAGGCATTGTTTTGATAAGTCATGTTGACCAGGGGCGCACTTGTCATTGTCTGATCTATGACCACAGAATTTTAACTAAATAACCAGTAAAATATTAATTGCATTTGCTTGTAATTAATATTATATAAATTGTGTTACATTTTTGTATTTACATATATTTCTTAACGCAGTATTGGTTGATATCGTCTTTAATAGTTTGGCTAGCTTTGTTGCCCGCCAACACATTTTTGTAATTTTATAACTAATTAAATTTATCAAGACGTATTTCGACGCTTTAGCTAAAGGAACTGTAATTCTATATTGTTTCTTAATTATAAAGATTAATTGAAAGCTCATACATACGATAATTTAAATAATATGTATTATTGAATATGTTTTGATACTAAGTTATGTTGATGCGACGGCGGGCGGCCATGACACTTTTGGTTCGGACATTCGTATCGTGATTTCGTGAAGTTCAAGAAATATATTGCAGTTAACAGTGAATTTAACTAGTTTCATTTATGGTTCCTGGGGTGTCCTGACGAGTGAGGGTGCCCAGGCGCCGAAAGCAGCGGTGGGATAGCGCCCCCTAAGAGCCATCGAGAAATACATTTGGCGCGAAAGTAATGGATCTCTTGGCTTGGTCGCCAATACCAATGATGACCTGAAGACTGATGCGACAAGCACTTGGAAGCCGTGTTTGGCGCTTGTCAACCCTGTTCGGAGACCGCACGGTGTGTCGGAGTTATCGTACGAGCGAGAGCGACTACGCCGGTCACCGGGGTGTGCTGTGGCGCGAACGCTGTTCTGCTTTGAGCTCTACCAGAGGTTGCAGATGCGGGTTGTTGATGCACTGACAGAGGTATTTATCCAGAGCTGATTTGATTAGAGTTTTTGAGAAGCATCCTTTAACATTTTATAAATCAAGGTGCTGTTTGTTTACATGATTACCTATTGCCCCCGTAAGGATTACTTACCAGATAAACATACAGTAAAAATGAAGTAACTGTTGTTTATCCACGTTTGGTACATAACAGTGCTACTGTGCTTATAGTCACGTCGACCATGTCGGAAAGTTTCTGTAAAACTCGACATCAGAGATGGTCGCACACTTATTACACAAGAAAGAGAAAATAACTTTGTTGTTAAGTGGTTCTACTAATGAAATTATTGGTAAAGAACAGTATAACTGCCCTTTTCAAGTTGAAGCTCTGATGTAGATCCATTGTATAAATTACCTGATTTGCTTTCAGTTTAAATAAGCTAATTGATGCGCTGAATATGCATTCAGTTGATAGTCAATAGGTTATCTGAATGGTAAAACATTAAAACTAATAAGTAGGTATTTGTAAAGTTACAAAATAGGTTTTTGCTATATATTTGTGGACTCTGTAGGTGCCTACATGATTTCCTTTTAACATAATGTTGAAATGGTTAATGTCAACTTGGAGCTCAAGTTAAGGTAATATAATAACAGACAATGGAACCCAACATAATTACCTATCTAAATATCTGTCGCTTAATTTTATACCTATGTAGAATGATTTGTCCCAACAATGATGATAAGTCCTTGCTTAACCCAAACTACTGAAGCTAGAAACAGACAGTAGATTCCTTTACGGACATGGGCACTCACTTAGGTTCTATAATTGTCCACCTCTGAGCATTTTAGGTTAAAAGTCTTAAGGCAGGTAACTGCTAATCTTGTATAAATACCAAGCCTTAGTGTTATACTTGGTAAATACAATTTATTTTATTTGTGAGTTCATTTGCAAAGATAGTGGCATATCTACATATATTCAAGATGACAATCAGTGATAAACTGATAAACCAATAAAATTTACTGCCAACTTTATTGCTTAGCTCTTGTGGGATACAAGACAGTTAGGAATATGATTATTACAATAGTGATAAGTGGGTTTAAAGAACATGTGAAAATCCATATCTCTTTTCACATTTAGCAGTATTTATTCTGAGCAAATAAAAGTAGTTGTACGGACTACTCATACTTTATTAAGTCAGTTATGATTACAGTCAGTTTGAGTTTATTTATTCAGATAAACAATAATTAATTGTGTATGAATTAATAAGAATTACGTTAATATCACATGTTAACAGTTTTCAATAAATATTAACATTATTTAGAAAAATCCCCTTAAATATAATTTCAAATAGATATAAACTCACCACCATATCTACTATACCTACACATTAATAAATAATAAAACAAAATATAAAATTAAAGTTGAATTACCTAGTGAAAGAGTTAATGTGTAGAGAAATCATAAATAAAAACATTTATTTCAGAAAAGAAAGGTCTATTTATATAAGTAAAATGTTGAATTCATTATAAAATACCAATATATGAATGACTTTATTAACTTTTATATTATGGTTTATTGTAGTAAATTCCTTAACTGAGTGGAATCATTTTTAAAAATAAGAAAGTACTAATCTTGCTCTGAAATACCGGAGCTTGTTAATTTCTCTTTTATGCCTCAATTGGCAAACAGTTGAACAATTTTACAGCATGCACTATGCCTAAACATATTCAATATTGGATTCGACTGGTTCTTACATGAGAGTAATAATTATAGCACTAGTATTTTCGAAATCCTTGAATCTACAACATAGTTTGAAATCCTTTCATATTTATGATCATGAGTCTGACTGTTCACGGCTGAACATAGGCCTCTCCTTGTTCTTGCCATATTGTTTTCTTGTTTGATGTGGATAAAACTTATTTTGAATATATTAAGTTATAACTGTTTTATCAAAACTACAAATGGGTATCCCGATAACTTTAATATTTGATTATCTAAAATGGCACTGTCAGACAGAACCTGAGAAAATTCAGTGTCTACTGTCTTTTGTATTTTACCTTAGGTGTAAAATATGGCCTCCAACACTGTTGTAGCAATGCTAACTTACAGACCAATGCACAGGTTGAACATGCCTGATATATAGATACAGCTTAATAGGCCGCACCACTTTGCAAGAGTAGAAGTTTATTTCATCTACAGTTACAAAGGTTCATGGAACTAATACTTGGGTGGGAAATGTTGCCCACCACCTGCCTTTTGAGTGTTACAGGTTGAAGATGACATCCTGGCAGATGACCTGGCTCCTGGACTTAGCGTGAAGAGAGGATGGACGAGCGGTCCTTTACTGATTAATATGTATGGATGACGGTGGCCCACCCCTTTGACGTCGGTGGTTTCGTCTGTGGGCTACGCGCACACATGCCGCATGAGCGCTGTACTAAGGTGGACCCCAGCATTGCTTGCTAACCTTTGTTGCTGATCAACATCAACAACTGTATGAGCAGCTTGACCGTATGGGCGGAGGATTCGTCAGATACCGATTCACGTGGGGGGTCCTCTACCTCCTCCACTGTCGTTGTTGGACCTATGTAATTGCATTGTATTGATATAACTGATCATGACGAATGATGATAATTATTTTATGTATAAGCATTGCTGTGTTTATGAGGCAAATTTTGCATTTATGTGTTTGAGTAAAATTTTATTTTTCCTATCCAACATCCTTCCCAAAACGCTGGCTGGCCACCATGCGTATCCTTGATCCTGGTCTTGTTGGCTAGATCCCGTGATGGGTGATGCCGTGTGTTGGCTAGATCCCGTGATGGGTGATGCCGTGTGTTGGCTAGATCCCGTGATGGGTGATGCCGTGTGTTGGCTAGATCCCGTGATGGGTGATGCCGTGTGTTAGCTAGATCCCGTGATGGGTGATGCCGTGTGTTGGCTAGATCCCGTAATGGGTGATGCCGTTTGTGGGCTAGATCCCTATGTCGGTGATGCCACGAGTTGGCTTAGCCATGGTTGATGCCTGTAGTTTGTAAGGCTAGATCCGAGGTGGATGATGCCTGTAGTTTGAAAGGCTAGACTCGAGATGAGCGATTGCCTGTTATTAGTGTTGTAAACTATTTGTTTGAATAGTATGTTTATACATATGAGAATCTGTTACCAATATTGAACTGTCATTGTGGTTCAGTTGTTGCTATCTGTGTTGTTAATTTTATGCAAGCTATAATTTACCTTTCGTTATTATGTGTGGAAACATGAAATTGTAACTGAGATAACTGATAATATTGTATTGTCTGCTGATCTTAAACTTATTTACATTTTGTTTACACATCAAGTGCTTTGTTAAAGCTGTAATACTTGTTTATTGTGATCACAATATTAACTTGAAGTTTAAATCTCAAGAACTATTGCTGATTTTGTATTGTTTACTGATACTACATTGTTAACCGACAGTAACTGTCTGCTGATTACAGTTCACTGATAATAACTGTGTGTTGATGTCTAAACTGTTAACTTTTTCGTTTATTCTATACTTTTGTACAACCTGTAATTCATTTTTGTATTGTCATTGTATGAGGATGTTATTGTGATTGCTTGCTCTAGCATGATGTGACTGGATAAGATTATATTGTGATAGTAACTTGGTGCTTGCTAGAGCATGATCTGACCAGTAATTTGTTAATTACCCACCTGAATGTAGAGTCATAAAAACTTTATAATTTGTAGTTTTCAAGCGCAGGGAGCGCGCTTGTTGTCAGTATGGCCGTATGGGCGCACTGGAGATGGTTTGTTTTATTGTAGAGCTAAGCATAAACGTAGAGCAGAGCCATCTAGATGACTAAATGATAACTAAACCGGAAGTTAATATTATTTTAATGTTATTCTGTGGTTATAGATCGGAGAATGATGGGTGCGTTTTTGGTCGATATGACTTATCAATATAGGTATAATCGCCAAAAATGCTTTTTCATTTGGTCATATTGGATAACTGCGTACAAAATATTACTGTTGTATTGAATACTAATCAGATTATGATAATGCATGCAGTTATCCTAATATGACCAAATGAAAAGGCATTGTTTTTTCAACAGTGAATTTAACTAGTTTCATTTATGGTTCCTGGGGTGTCCTGACGAGTGAGGGTGCCCAGGCGCCGAAATATACATAATAAACGAAATAAATTCGAATAAGCTCCAATTCTACTGAACTTTGCAGAGTCTTATTATATTGACAAACTTTATCGACACGATTGTAAAGATAATTCTGTAGTGACAGATTAAAAATACAAAATGTCACCACTTCATTCCGTGATTAGGTATCGTAAGAGGTCATTTCTTTTTGTTCTTTTTGTCGTATCAATGGCGATTTAAGAGACAACAAAGCGAAATACACAAAAAAAATATACTTAAATGCTAAAAATATACTTTTGCCAAGGGACAGAAATATCGACATCGAATCCTTTACCAAACCGTCTGGCCAGGTATAGTAGTTTTATTCCTCCTTGGTTTGCAAGTGCTACTGTGAAGCTAATTAGCAGATCCGAGCAGTGAACTGCGAAAGGTATCGTTTATACTGATTTATGGAGTTCTGAATAAACCATTTCTATATTTACATCATTTATAAGTCAAGGCTCATTAGCAAAATAGAAAAAAAATACAAGGAATTTTTTTTTACCGAAAAGCTTTACTACTAACATTATGAAGGAACTTCACATTCCCTACCCATATACAATGTTTTAGTATATTTTACACGATTCATAATAAGAACTTCAGAACAACGCAGAGGTAGCAAAATAAACATTTTTACTTTAAACTTTCTCGTGGCAGCCAAGTACCGGGAATGAACATACTACGATTATATACCAGGCACAAGAACACGAAAATGTACCTTAATCCAAAGGACTAGAGTGTAATTTTGCAACTACATAACAAAACCACTGGATTAAACAGTTGGTACACATTTCTTCAAGAATATTGTTACTTCCTTATTTTTGGCAGAACATCATTGGCTTGTCTTTCGTTTTATTAGGGTATTATATAACAGCCTAAAGTTCTTAACTTTTGAACAGAATATATGTACATATGACACCTTCTGTATATAAGGATTCCGAGTTATTAACGTAGCGACTACAACCTTATTTTTTATTTTTGTTGTCTTAGCTTTGTAAGTAAAAATGCGTAACGCAATTTTAGAACGGAGGGAGGGACACTTTATTCTCAATCAAATCTAAATCGTGGTTTGTGGGCAAAATAACCATAACGTCTGAGGCCCATGGCAGAATTGCGGCCGCATGAATATTGAAGTCGACTGGTAACGTTACAAACGCGCCTTTAACAACGCCTCGATTACAGATGGCCAGTAAGAATCGTACTTCTCCGTACCTTGGAGAATACCTGAAGGAACCTAAGGGTTAAAGCAGTTTTGAAGAATTACGATAATCGATATGGTAACCAGTACCCACCAATCAAATATCTTAATAACATATAACTATTGCCTATCCTTTTGGGTATTCGTAGTTATATTGTAACGTTGGGACACCACTCTGACGTCGCACGTGGGTCAACGTTATTAAGTTAAATAAAATATCGATATATATCGGTAACAATATGTATATTTCAGTTAAATGAACCTAAACAACCTTTAGCAAAGGAAAAGAAAACTGATTTACAAAATTTGACTCTAAAAAAGTTAACAGGTTAGTATAGTCCAAGTAAAACGCAGTCCTGGATATGCAGAGGGAAGACGACTTAACTTGCGATGCTGCGGCGGCCAGAAAGGGACGGTGACTTCCGCGCCACGGTATTTATAGCCCGTTTGGGCAAAGCAACCAGCCAAGTGAAGTGGGCGGACGATGTCAGCGACGACGTCACAATATAATTAAATAATTATAACTCTTTCTCTTAGCGTTATCCCAGTTTCAATCTGGGGTCTGCTTACTAGTCTAACCGGAATTGGCTGAATATTAGCATTTCGACAGAGCGACTGCCTGTCTGACCTTCGCAACCCGAAGGGATAGCGATATTCCATGCGTATATGCGTAGGGGTTTAAGCGGTCGCCTCGCCGCTTGACACTGCGTCAAGTGTTGTGGATTCGACTCCCACATGAGACAACACTTTGTGTGATCCATTAATTGTTGTTTCGAGTCTGGGTGTTCATTGTATCCGTTGGTTGCATGTTTGTAAAGTGCCCCGCGACACAAGATTAATTCCTAGTGCGGGAGTTGTCTTTTAAAATAAAAAAATCGATATTTCGCCTCGTTTTGTATATAACTGCATCGCCATAGCCAATATACGTAGGTGATTCCACGTATACCTATAGGCTCCAAAAAGTCGTAGAACGTGCTATATCGGTTAAGTGACGGATACACCAAAACGACGGCCTTGAGAATAAACTACTCGCGCTTCATAAAAATTGTTTTATCTGGCTATTTGACTAACAATAAACGGTCCAAAATATATTTGTGTCTACCAGTGTCTTTTCTTTATTTTTTCGATTGCTTGTATACAACGTGTAATGGAAATAACGCACATCCTCAGACACCCCAATTAGAAAACCTTGTTACAATCATAATGCATGCATTGAAATATTTTTTTTATTTGCGTAAATAATGTTTTTTAAAGAAAGTATTAACTCAATTAAAAGTGAAAATCGTGGTCAGTTTAAGTCTGCGCACGCACACAAACGAAACGGTTGCTATGGTAAACAAACAACAGCGATCTGATAGGAACGAAACACAATACGATATAACAAAATGTATGAAATTCAGTCTGTAAACCACACTCTGATAGAGTGGGGTTTACAAAAATGATGTTTGAACAATTTGTCGGCTACTGTTGATATTACCAAAGATATTATGAGTATTTCTTTCCATCACACTTTTAAGCTATGGTGTGGACAGTCGAATCATTTATTGTTTGTTATTAATATGCACGATCTATTGTTTCTTAACATCGTAAGTGACTATTGTGACTATCTTAACTTAATCAGATAAAATAAAAGAATATCAATGAGAGAAATAAACAAGAACGGCGTGTTTAAAGTTGTCTTGTGAATCTAAATACTTACAATAATAGAATAATAAAATAACTTACAGGCTTAAATCACATTTCTTTCGTCCACGTAGCACTTCAGTATTTCCTAACAAATCACATCTTTTCACTGTTTCAAAAGCAGCTAGTATCTTAATTAATTAACTACTCGGCACTTTTTCTCTCGTCACAATAAACTGGTGATTTAATATTTCTCCACAATGAGAAAGTCCAGGGGTGACAAGTCAACATCAAGATGATGTTGAACTTTTCACTTTGTTGTTGAATGATTAAATTATACACCATTACACATTTTGTAAACAAGTGAACTTTTAAAAAGGTTTTCACAGCACTCACTGATAGAATCAGATAGATATTCCCGGTTGTACTTGTGTCATAACATGTCTAAGCGCATCGCCCGCTGCGCTTGTCATGCGCCAGCGCGAGCGAGACATTACGTCTCGCTCTTTCCCGTTGTTTATTACCTACGTTAGTGAAAGATAGATGATAGACATTTTGGTGGTCAATTGTGTGCTATTGTCTTTTGCCGTCTATTGTGTTGTATTAATGTGTGCGTTTGTGTAAGTCAACGTGAAACCATATAACAAATGCATTTAAAAATAAGCCGTTCTGCTTTGATTTAAGGTTTATTTTCGAATAGCTCTTTTTTTTTTAATTGTGTTGTTTTAATGTGTTCGTTTGTGTAAGTCAACGTGGAACCATTTAACAAATGCATTTAAAAATAAGCCGTTCTGCTTTGATTTAAGGTTTATTTTCGAATAGCTCAATTTTTTAAAAAATGAGTGACTACAATTTACGTTATTTTAATTATTTTAAGACTAAAAATAAACAATATTAAAAATGACGGAAATGGATTCAGTTGCCGATTCTGAACAAAGTACTTTCAAGATGTGCATTAAACTTGTTACATGTTGTATAACTGTTTCTGTGACAAATGTCTGAGATTCTGGTGCTTAAGCTTACGTGAAATATGAACTGTATTTCACGTAGTTTTCGTTATTACCTATTTTGTGCTTAATCCTCCTCAAAATATAGTAACAGTTATAATATCACGATACATAATAAACAGTAATAGTTATTTTTATCCATAAACCCAGTCGTAAATATGAATACAAATCCCTATTTGCCGTGAAAGGCGATTTCTACAATCCTCTTACGGTGTGTGATTTGCGATTCTATCCAGAGACACAATTCCACCTAGGAACATCTACATAAAAAGCCTTTTGCGGATAAAGCACTACCTACTTAACTATTTGGACGTATGTGGTTTGCTCTCCTTGCAGGTAAACCTAATATGTTTACTAATTAAATGTAAACGGAATAATAAAATGTTGATGCGTATTACGTAGTCTTCTCGGTATTGATGTATGTTGATGTACGCATAACAATAGTCTTTAGTATAGTCTAGCAAATGGCGAAATAAAATTTACTAAAATTGCTTCTCAAATTTATAATTGAAATCTTTAGGTACTGTGTATTAAAAATATAAGCGCTTGTAACGGGTTCTGGTATTAAAACGCAGAAAAGGTTCTATGCGTTTATTGCCGAGTATTGTCTCACTTCCCTTGCCACGAGTAGGACCGACCAACAGCACGACACTGGCCTGAACACTAAGGGCTGCAGTCTCCCACGCTGTTCCCTCCGGTAGTGTGCAGGGCAGGTTGCTCGAAGGGCTGCGCGTAGCGGCAGATCCTCGCAGGCCGTTGGCTCAGCTGGCAGGTGCCGGCGGTGTGTGTGCGATGAGCGGGGCAGGTCAGACTCTTCGGCAGAGGTGACGCCGAAGGCGATGCAGCAGGTGTAGCGGTCTAGGTAGTGTAGCCGGAGTCATAAGGTGCACCTGGAACCTGAAGGAAAGCAGCATTAGGAGAGCCACAACCAATAGAGTCAGGCAGATGGCGTCAGCCGGCCTCAGCTAGCAGGTAGAGAGATGGGCAGTACGCTAACGCAGTAAATGTAGTGCTTACCCGTAGCTGGGGCCAGGATACACGTAGATACGACGTAGGGTCAGTAGGTACGCTTAGTTATAGTAGGTAGGTAGTAGAAGCGACGTTAGAGTAGCGGTGCCGGCCTCTCTGTCGGCCCCTTTATATACCGGGCCCTCCCTCAGGGTGAGAGTCCGTTTATGACCATATTTGGTCAGGCTTTGCGAGTGCGGACGATGGCTTTCTCTGATTGGCCGAGCGTATGGGCGGTACTGTGACGCAACGCGGTAAGTACCGGACATACGTTACACGCTTACCATAATATCTATAAAAAAGTAAATAGCCTAGTTTTCAAGTTCAGGCTAGATAGTAAGAAAATCTCAATGCATATATTTATATCATTGAATTCCTCTTGAAACCTTAACGTGCGGCAATTCCAGATATTTTACACACCTGCAGTATTATAAATTGTAGCACTCATACATTATTTATCAGAAATCTGTCGTACAATATCATCAGTGATGCATCATAAGCACCGGAAAACGATGATATTGATAACATTTAACGACTGTGTATCACAACTGCGATATCTTTTTACAACTGGAAAGCTCAATATGTTACGCTTTATTTACTGCCAGTGATAAATTTATTTTTATGACTGTCTTATTTTCACAAGAAAAGGTAAAAGCATCTCTGGCAGTGTTGGAATTATTCTTTTTTTTCCGTTCGTTACGGTCGTCCCGTCAATAAACAATTTTATTGGTGTTTTGCTAGACGACGTGAACGCGCTCACTCGTCAAAAATCCCCAGTGCTTGTAGTTTTAAAGTCAAAATATCCATTTAAACGAAAACACGTTGGGCCTCGGCACTTTGTTTGTTTTATACTGACGACAGCTTCAACGCTTTACCGATATTACTAGGTACTGTGAATGAATCTGTTTTGAGTTCTTTTGAGCGAATTAATATATGAAACAAAAGATTAATTTGCGAATAATTGAAATCACTTACAGTGTGATTGAAAATTAAATAAGCTTATCGTTAAACTGGCTCTGAAATTGTTGATAAAAGTACAATCATGCCAGTATCAGAATATGGAACTAATGACTTATACCTTATGCTAAAATATATATGACTTTCACGTAATAAAGCGTTTAATGCCGCCGTTCATGCAATAAATGGGTACAGATCATCCCTTATTTTAAAACAATTATGAAGTCACGGGTAGGTAGTTATTTAAATGCGCTTGTAGTCCTTGTTTTCTATCGCCATTTAGCTACGATTTGATCTCATATTTTCGGGAAAAGAAACAGATAAGAAATATGTATAGCTATATTATTTTAAGTAAATTAAAAAACATTTAAATAGCTCTTAACCCGTCGAGCGCAAGGTTTAAATATGTAACAAAGAGCGCCAGGTGGGTGTGGCACACCCAGATAGAGATTGTGTGGTTTTAATACACTATTAATAATAATATATATTTCTGAATTCTATACTGACATTTAAGTCTATCTTGAACTAAAATATAGGGTGAAATAAAAAATGAATTAAGTAATATTCTTATTTATTTATGAAAATAACAAAATTATCAATTCTTAATTACAATGATTAGTTGAGCTACATGTTTCAGTTTTTGTCAAAAATATGAAAATAAGAACGGCAAAGTAATTTTCTTCTAATAGACTAAAACAAAATTAAACTTATATTGGATCATGAAAGTAATAAAAAAAATCTTATTCATCTTGCGATCTTGTGCAGATTTTACAAACGAAAATGGCATGTTGCGTACACAGATAACGATTGTTATTTTTTTTTGTTCCATTTGTATTTTAAATAGCTACAATTATCTTCCCTATCATTATCTTCTAATCCTACAGGTTGTTCTTCGTCATCCAACTTCTGCTGTATCACTTTAAAAGCTTCTCAACATTATCAATTCTTAGTCACTACCAGACATGTTAGAAAAACTGACTTCAGCTTTCCAAAAAGATGTAATAATCTGTTGTGGTTGTCTTTGTACGATATTCTAGATTTTTACCCTGAAAATGAAACTAAATAATAAAAAGAAAATAAAATGTGTTCAAATCCTCACAAGTAGCGTAAAGTGGGTTTCACGCACCCGCTGACAACTTCAACCTCATCGACATCATTTGCTGGTAGGCGGTCAACGGAAGCAGTGGCAGTCGACGCTTCCGTACCTCCCTCCTCGCAGCTACTCGGACGCACAAGGCGAGAGACGCAAAATTTTGATTGATTTTTCTAGGTCTAGGTGTGCCACACCCAACCTTACGCTCGCCGGGTTACAAAATTTTGTCCTCGATTTGCAGCTAAAAACTGTTTTCATGATAACACTGCTGACTGTGTGTGACAATCAAAACCTCTACACATCAATTAAATGGCACAAACGATGACAACGCTAAAATTCACAGACACCACAACACAGCCGATTGCGAAGTCGTGATAACAACGCAAAACTTTTGCATTTTATTGAAACACACTCAAATTTACATCGCAAAAGATATTGGTAGCCGTTAAACAAACATAAACGAAATGAATCTCTATCGATTACCTTACTGTTTATATTATGCAAATAAACAAATAATAAAATAGCATATCTTTTTACTTTTTGGTCTTTGAATAGGATCTTTTAGAAATAAATTAATGTCGTCTTTGGAATCATTATATTGGTTATTATTTTGTCTGTAAAAGCTACTAACAAGGTCTTTGGTGTCTCTCAATTGGCCGCAATAGACGAACCTGTGGAATACTTAGTAATGTAAGTATCGTGAATACATCATGTCACCTGCGTACTCGAAGTGTCCATCTGTCACTATCTAGCCTTATGAATATCACTGATTGTATAAATATCTTGATCACTTGCTGATCAAGAATGATCTCAAATCTTCGGCGATATTGTGTTTCACCAATTTATTTAAGAAAGACAAAATTAGTTACCACATTTGATACTACTTTGTAATATAGTTTCTACGTGTTATTATTACACAGTGTATTTTCTTTTTCTTTTACACTAGTAGTTTTTATTTTGTACTATGTTTTATTAAGTATTACTTTCAGCAAATATACTGATAGTTGTAGCACTTTTGATTATATAACAGTCCGTTACAAAGTTATTTACTTTACAGCCTTTCGCAGTACATTTCCAGACGTATGTCTCTCCTAAGTTGTTTCACAGTGAGTGAATAGGAATATTTGGCCTTCAAACGCTGGCCAGAGGGTTTGTCACGGACTGATTAAGAAGACAAACTAACAACCACATGATTAAACACGATATAAGTATTTACTTTATTAATAAATAAAATTGAAACTACCAATTAACTGCATTTTGACCTTGACCACACATACCATAACCACACTAGACACCAAAAATGTGGTCAAGCTGTGGTTACGTGAGATTTGTGTCGCTGCGGCTCCTTGTAGTTGCGTTGTGGTACCTACAAAATTGCCACATTTTATAGGTACCACAACACAACTATATAGTTATGACGTGGTTATGATTTTTTTATAGTAATAGGCGGCAAACGAGCAGACGGATCGCCTGATGGTAAGAAATAACCGCCGCCGCCCATGGACACAAGCAACATCCCAAGAGTCACTAGTGCGTTGCCGCCCCTTGGAGATGGGAAAAGGGATAGGATGAGGAGTGGGATGAGGGAGAAGGAATAGGGGATAGGGCCTCCGGCACTCTCACTCACCGAAAGAAACGCAACAGTTTAAGTACTGTTACTTTAAGTCGATTTTCTGTGAGAGGGCAGTACTTCCCCGGTCGAGCCGGCCCATTCATGCTGAAATCAGCAAGGCTCTACTACCTGTAAACTCTCTCAAACTAGGCTCTACTAACTGTTGCTTACGGACGTCAATCATCAACGAGATGAAGAGTGTGCGTGGTGCCGTCATGTTGTAATTGCGTCGTGTTAGCTATGTAGTTGGTAGCACACCTGCGGTTGCGTCCGCCAACGTGGTTTGGGTGCGGGGTAGTTGTGGTTGTGATATGACACATATAAGAATACCATATTTCAACTGGCCTGCCGGCTAAAATGCAATACCGTAGTGGTATTGTTCGCCAATATAATAGGAAAGTTCTCAATTTTTATTACATAATTGAAAGCAAATTAATAATATACCTCTTATACATGTAATACTGGTTTACTTCCGATATTGATTATTTATAAATGTATATCATTTCAATAATAAATATTATAACCATGAATCTACGAGTACTACACAGTTAGCAAAGTGGCAAGGCAGGTTGTTCGATAGGTACTTGATACTGCGCAAAGAGTTGTGGATTCGATCCATTCATGAAACAACACTTTTTGTCATCTAAAAATGATTGTGCCGATTCTAGGTGTACTTTGTGTACGTTTTGTAAAGTCCCTCGCAATACAAGATACATTCCTAGTAGCGTTGTAACAAAGAGAATAAAAATATTTGCTACTCGCAATAATTTTTTTATACACACTAAGTAAGATAAAAAGCAGCGCCTAGTTTGATATCATTCATCAATACCAAGTGTATGTAAAATCTAAAATCCATAACACTAAGATATGCAATGCCCATAGTCGGTTAAAGGAGAAACATCACCACTTGTCTATATCGTAAAGCTACACCGGACCGCAGCTTGAATTCAAATTAAAAAGAATATTGTTCTTCGATATGACGGATCGCATATAACCGCTGGACACGCAAGGGTTAAATTCAATTAAATCTGTTTAGGCTTGACAACGCAACATATTTTGAATAGTTTTGTTTTTCGCAGACGCAAATGTGGGAACTGTTCGAATGTACTACAAATGTCCTACGTTCGTAGAGCGTGCTACGTAACGGCTACGAAATTACGCATGATATTACAAGGACAACACTTATACCTACGTTTTAAGTCTCACGTAGACGCGTTTTTCTTAATTTCTTATTCTTAAGCTACTATTATTAATACTTAGCGTGTTAAGAAAATATTGGTCCCCATTTGGTCACAGGAGATCGCAACGCAACACCGACACGCCTTCCTCCCGCGACCGCACCCGTCTGCGAGGGACAGATAGAACTGTCCCCCGCACCCGCACCTTGGGACGCATCCTACGCAGGCCTCACCTAAGTCCACGTGGAGCGTCCCCTCCCGGAATCCCGCTTAGCTTCACCGTGGGTGTACCTCAAACCCACGGTTACTGAGCCCCCCCACCACGACAAGGTGGAGATCCCACGGGGGGGTCAATGAGGTACCTACATAATAAGAAGCTAAAGTAGCTTCTTTAACTTAAGTAGCTTCTTTCAAGTGGTAATTTTTAACCGTTTTCAGGAATTTGAAATGTTACTGTAAAGTACAGTAACATTTCAAATTCCTGAAAACGGTTAAAAATTACCTCATTGGAAACATTTAATATTTAATTAGGTAATCATTAATTCATGCGATCTTCATATTTCTCTACTGGTTTGAGATATTGTCTTGCTTTTATCTCAACTCAAGCTTTTCAATAAATCGTTAACAATTGACGAGCACGACTCTTCTGACGGGGAGTCTATGGACAGCAATGTCCTCGACTCTTCGTCAGACTAGAGTCATACAAACTAACCTCCAGCATAAGCAAATTGCAACGGCTACCCTACGCAGACTGCTGGAGGTTAATCAGCAGACAATAGCCCTAATCCAGGAGCCGTGGATTAGAGGCGACAACATATGTGGTCTCAACAACATCGGAGGTAAGCTACTGCACAACTGCTCGGTCACTAAACCGAGATCATGCATATACATTCCCCGAACAATACCAGCACTGCTGCTAACCAACTTCTGTTCTAGAGACCTCACTGCCGTAGGACTCCAAATAGGGCCCAACAAACAGATGTTAGTACTAGCTTCGGTCTACATGCCTGGCGATGAGGACATCCCATCAAAAGAGCTGGCCGAGCTGGTGCAGCACTGTGAGGACCACGGCTGGCAGGTAATCATCTCGGCGGACGCAAACGCGCACCATCCGCTGTGGGGAAGCCCCGACGCAAACAGACGAGGTGAGATCTTGACTGAATACATATTTTCAACAAATCTATCTGTAGTTAACAACGGTTCGGAGCCCACCTTTGTTAGCTCCAGATATCAAACCATAGTAGACATAACGCTAGCATCGGATGGGGCCGCAGAACTTGTCACAAACTGGCATGTGTCCGCTGAGCCATCCTTTGTAGACCATAGACGAATCTGCTATGACATACGTGTGCAAGAGAACGTCCAACAACCTAGGCGCAACCCTCGCAGAACCAACATCGCGAAATACAAGACGCTTCTCGTATCACAGGTAGACAAATCCTATTTTAAGGACATGTCAACCAGCACTGACAACATAGAACATAACACCAACTTACTAACAGAATGTATACAAACAAGTTATCAGCAAGCCTGTGCACCCACACTCCCAAAGTCGTCTAGCAAAACCCAGTGGTGGGGAAGAGAACTAGAGGGACTCAGGCAAAACCTGAGGAAACTCTTTAACAGGGCTAAAAACACGAGAATGGAAGCAGACTGGCTCAAATACAAAGAAGCCCAGTCACACTACAAGAAACGCATAAGATTTTGCAGAGTCCTGGCGGCGTTTTTGCTGTGGTATAAACACCACGAATGAAGCAGCCAGGGTGAAAAAGATCTTGTCTCAGGACAGCAACAAAACCCTTGGCGCCATTAAAAAGCAAGATGGAACCTACGCAATTACGGACGTAGAAATTAGCCAAGTGCTAATTGAAACTCACTTCCCAGGTTGTGAAGTAACCAATGACCGTCTGTGGGACGAGTCAGACTACAGACCACCGACCTAAACAGACTGGCTGGTAGCCGAAAATGTGGTCACCACAGACCGGCTGAAATGGGCAATAGACAGCTTCCAGGCATTCAAATCCGCAGGCCTGGATGAAATCGTACCAGCATTCCTACAGTGGGGATGTACAACGATTGTGCCGCACCTGCTCGACATCTACAGGGCCTCAATAGCACATAGATACATACCTTGCAGGTGGAGGGAAGTTAAAGTCATATTCCTCCCAAAACCTGGCAAAACTGACTACTCACAAGCGAAAGCATATAGACCCATCAGCTTGACCTCCTTCTTATTGAAAACGCTGGAGAGACTTACGTACCGATACCTCCGTAAGGGCGCATTACTGCGCAAGCCACTTCACCCACATCAACACGCCTACAGAAGTGGCAGGTCAACTGAATCGGCGCTGCATTCAGTTGTGGGAACCATTGAAACAGCGCTTACCAACAAGTTAATGACACTGGGGGCCTTCATTGACATAGAAGGTGCCTTCGACAAAACTAAGTTCAACAGTATCAGCCGGGCCCTCGAAAAGTTCGGAGTTGAGCAGACCCTTAGTGGCTGGATTGATCAACTGCTGAAATAGAGGGCAATACAATTCACGGTAAACTCTACCACAAGGGGCATAGTTGCAAAAGGCTGCCCTCAGGGAGGTGTACTCTCACCCCTGTTGTGGAACATTGTGGTGGACGATCTGTTACGGAACTTAAACGACAGACGATTCTTCACGGTCGGCTATGCAGACGACATTACCATCCTGATCAAAGGTGACTCAGAAGACACGATCCGCAATCGGATGCAAGCAGCCATCAGGATCATGGAGGAATGGTGCAACCAACATGAACTGACGGTTAACCCCAAAAAAACGGAGCTAGTACTTTTCACCAACAAAAGGAAACCCCATATGTGCAAAACACCAAAAATCTTTGGAACGGAGCTTACCCTATCGAATGAAGTCAAGTACTTGGGCGTAATACTTGACCATAAGCTAAACTGGGGCAAGCACATCAGCACAAAAACAACAAAAGCATGCACAATCTTCTGGCAATGTCGGAGAATCATAGGCAAAAACTGGGGTCTCAAACCATCAATCACCCTGTGGATCTACACTGCCATTATACGCCCCATGCTTACATATGGTGCAGCAGTGTGGTGGCCACGCACGCAACTAAGCACAATCACAAAAAAGCTACAGAGCCTTCAACGCCTAGCCTGCTTGGCCACAACAGGCTGCATGAAGAGCACCCTAACAGCCGCCTTGGAGATACTACTGGACCTAAGACCGCTGCACCTAATGATCCAGCAGGAAGCTGGCGCTGCAACAATCCGTCTAGATAAGCTCGGGCTATGGAGAAAGGATGATCGAATTACCCACGCACGCCTAAAAGGGACCTTAACCAAAGAGATCCCGATGCTAGAGGCTGCTTGCGATTTCATCCCTAAAACTTTTGTCTTTGACAAAAAATATCGCATCCAATTGCAGGAGGAACACAAAGACAGCTCTGGTTTACACGAAGTCAGAGTATACACAGACGGCTTAAAAACGAAGTATGGGACAGGTGCGGGCGTATTCTCCCATGACTTAAATATCAACATCTCAACATCCCTTGGCACCCTTAACATCATATTCCAAGCCGAGTGTGTTGGGATAACAAGAGCCGCAACAGCAATCGCGTCTAGGAACGTAGGTGACCTGTCTACATTATCACGGACAGTGTCTCTGTACTGCAAGCTCTCGGCAGCAACTGCTTTAACAGCGGCCTCATCATGGAATGCCACCTAGAGCTGCAAAAGATTGCAGAGAAGAATCGGGTTACGCTGCAATGGATTAAAGGCCACAGCAACTCCGCAGGAAATGACGCCGCAGACCAACTGGCACGGCAAGGATCGGACACAATGATAATGGGACCCGAGCCGATTGTACCGATACCAGCAAGCCAACTCAAAACGTGGCTACGCGAGAAAACCGCACATGAACACGAAAAACAGTGGGCAAACATAAAAGAATGCAGACAAACAAAAGATGCTATCCCCTGCTTGAACAAGCGACTCTCGCACAAGCTGCTGCATTCTAATAGAAAAACTCTTAAGCATCTGACGAGCATAATAACCGGCCACTGTCCACTCAACAAGCACCTATTCAACATAGGCGTTACGGACAGCCCACTGTGCAGGGGCTGCATGGAAACCGAAGAAACACCCGCTCACGTCATTCTGCACTGCACAAGTGTGAGCGATCAACGGGCAAAACTGCTGAACAACCCCAGAACCATGAGTGAGGCTTTGAACGACACCAGCCAACTAATGGCTTGCTGGAAGGAGCTAAGGTGGTATGAGTAGTCGGCGTCAATCAAGTCGCCACTTACGCACAATGGCCTAAATAAGTGGCTAAGTGCGGAAAACCCACGACCAACTATAACTATAACTATCCAATACAGATAGATCTTATCTAACAGACCAAGAATTCAACAGGACTCACGATCCGCAATATGAATATCATAAGAAAAGTAGTGAATAAACATTATTGGCTGTAATATTGCACAAGCTTGTCCCACTTCTTTCTTTTCATATATACGACGGCGACTGGCGACCAATATTATGATTACAATCCACTACCGATGTAATGTCAATACCCTGACGACGAGCTTGGAAAATTGCATCTTGCATTTAATACGACATTTTTATTCACAACAAAACTTGTTCGGAGTTTGACCTTTATAATGTCCATAGTATTCTTACATAGCTTAGGACCGGCGCAGATATAGCGAAGTGTACTCTATCAACAATATTAATATTTAAAATAGTCCAATTTTTTGTGTGTTTGCGTGCGTGTTGTAAACATTGTTTTGTTAATTGATTTTGGCTATTATTTCAAATGTCTCTAAAATACTTTCACACTGAAAAATGGTCTACCCTGCGCTTCGCCATTTGTGAGTCAGTCCTTACCCAGTGATATTATTAAACTGAATAAGCGCATTTCTGCATTTCATGATGTGATTATTATATGTCCAATTTAAGAAGTAGCATTGAGACGTTGGTCGAAAAACTACAATCAATTATTCTTAGTGGAATATTTATGACGCATCGGCTTCATAAATATTCCATGAAGAATTGTTTTTTTCTGGATATTCAAAACAAATGAAAACTAATAGTAAGTAAATAGAGTAATCGAAGCGAATGTCTGCAATCGTCAATCTTTATTATTCCTTCATGAAATATTTGCTTAAGTTGAAAATATACAACTAGTTCCAACTGTATTACTCGAAACAGATACTAGTGATCTGTAAGCTAAGCTGTTGGAAATAAACACAAGCTTTATTGATCCATAGCCCTCTGAATATAAACCGAAAGCGGCTTATAACAATTCCTATTCAATGAGAAATATTCAATCCGACGACAAATAGATCAGCTAATACAAACATCACAAAGAATACAGCAATTTATTCACACACACATAAAACAAAAGGCATATAGCAGACACAAATAAACATTATATGGTAATTCCAAATCGATCTTCAAATATGTTTTGATGATGAGTTGAAATGAAAAAAGGAACAAATAATACAATTCAAATGCAGATATCAGTAAAATAAAACGAATATTCGTATTACTGAATAATCGATATTGGGTTATCGCAGGTTCTTTTGTATTCAGTATGATTTGACAGCTGTCAAGAGGCGTGTATTAAAATACTGTGCGATCGCAACGTTAAATGAGAAATATAAAGAAATCTTGTAATGTATCGGTGATATATTGACAGCACTATTTATATTAATGTTACCTAATAAGTAAATGGCAGCATATTATTCGATATGGTACTTTTAAAGTATATACGTATTTGATAAATGGTGTTAGTGTCTAATACAAATGGATTTGTAAACAAAAAAGTATAAGCCATATATTTTGTACTGATGCGCTGTGAACATTGTCACTCGATGTTTAATCGTCGGTTGAATGAAATGGTTATGATATCAAGTAACTGGACTGCATATTAATAAAACTATGCTGATTGCTTGACCAAAGTTCTTGGTCAAGCAATCAGCATAGTTTTATTAATATGTCTTGTATGTGAGTCTTCTCAAACAATAGGTAGTATTGTTAGTTAGTAGAAAGTTATAGTTTTCTTTTAGGCATTAAATTAAGTTTTATTGCATTTGTCAAAACCTTGTTTAACTAAAGTGAGAATATCCTAGAATTGTTCTTGTTTTCCAGCACCAGAGCCCTTATAACAGTGTCCATTGTACAGATAGATAAATTGATAATATTACTCTTGTAGTCCCAGACAGCAGCAAATAATTTTAAATATCTGTCAATCCAGAGACAATACAGTTCTTGTCTGTGGTAATTCTATTAAAAGGTCTGGATTATTACTTGGCACCTGTTTTAATAAAAGCCAGACGTGACTAGCGTAATGTAATTTTAGTTTAATGGACTTGACTGGTGTTTAATTATACTCTAATTCAAATTAATGGATATTTAAGTATTTCAAATAGTAATGTACCCCATCCTTTATTCAAAATAAAACTATATAGCACTTACTTGCTGCTCTCAAAACAAAAGAAAGTGATTAAAGTGTTATTTTTATAAATCTTTCGTGTCAAAAATCAAGTGAATTAAATATTTTTGACGTTTGCACCGTGACACTGCGAGCTCGTCAGGTCGTCGCGATAGTCCCCGGCTATCATGAAATTCTTTGACAGGCATTACGAATCACAGTGCTCGAAACATCATATATAAATAAACTATAGAATAACCCATAATAAATGTTGGTGAGGTCAGACGGCAAACCCATTGTCAAAAAGATAATATTTTTAAAATCTTGTTAAGATAGGAAGCAGGCGCCCACACCATGGAGTTAGGCTTTTTCAAACAAAGTTACCAGATATTTTTTTACCGGAAATTAACACTAAATTACCGTAACATTAACGACATAAATTTAAAAGCAATTTATTTAGTATGTTTTATTCGTAGCCGATCGGCATTTCTTAATTAAAAGATTTATTGAGGACTCTCATTTAAATTATCGATACAAACATTATTACACCTCACTGTCATTAACGTTAATTTTAATTTTTAAGTTAATTTTACATAGACATAACTTAACGTTTTTATCCTTAAAGGGGTAGGCAGAGCCTATTGCCATCTACTGGGCACATTGTTAAGCGAGCTATAATTAACGTTTTTAAAACACGCATAACTTCGAAAAGTCAGGGGTGTGTGCCCAGGGTAACTGTGGATCGAACCCGAGACCATCATCTCGGCAGTCCGTTACACATACAGCTGGGCTATCGCCGCTTCCGTCGCAGTTAATTTTACAAAAAATAACATTATTGTACTTACATATTTAAAAACGAATAACAATCTGCACGGTTGGCGTAGTGGTTTAAGCGGCCGCCTCACCGCTTGACACTGCGCAATGTTGTGTGTTTGATTCCCACACAATACAACACTTTGTGCGATCCATATATAATTTTTTCGAGGCTGGGTGTATATCGTATCCACTGGTTGCAAATTTGTGAAGTCCTCCGAAACACAGGACTTATTCCTAGTACGGGACTTTCTTTCTAAATAAGAGAGATAAGAATCTACCTTGTCGCATGTTTTATTCCCAGCGACTCTTTTTCATTGAACAATTTATCTTATCCAGAAACTCTGACGTGAAGTCTAAAAAAATAATATATTTCGCAAGTCAATGGCTCATATTATGCATTGGTAAAAGAGCAAAGGGATTAACATATAACATCGCAACTGATTATGATTTTTTTGGTTAAAGCATGTCTATTACCGGACGAAATAGACTCTAGATATGTAGTGTAATAAGGCCTCTGACTGCAATATCAGTAAAAAACCGTAATTTATTAGGTTACGACCTATTTTTGTCACCGATGGATAGGCTTTATCTTCCAGATAAATAAAAAATTAGAACGGTATTTGCTTGAAGTTACCTTCCAAATTTTTAATCAGATTTTAACGGACGATGTTCAAACTGGCCCTTAATCTATCCAAATTTCAAAATCAAAGTTAAAATCACCAGCACCCTAATGTGACTCTTATGAGCGTCAGAGATTAATAAGCTATTAATTATTTTTTGCTTGCACGTGAGATCAGTAAATTTACACTTTGTTAAAAATAGTAAATCAAGTGTATGCTGAACTCTAATTTGAAATTTACTGTACGTTCTCGATGCAAGAGTCTTAAATTAAAGGAAAACGGGCAATCAAACAAATCAATTAGATTGCCAAACAGCAGGTAACAAGGTATTTACAGGTAGTAATAATGGTATGAACAAGCATATGTGATTAAAGCGGTTGGTCGGGTGGTCGGATAGTCGGGTGGTCGGTTGGTAGGCTAACACTATTGATTGTTTAATAGCACAACAAAGCATTACGTTCATTCATCGTACGCATTCTACGGTCACTTTGATGCACTGATGCAGGGTACTCACGTAATTATTGTTTACTCAAAGCGTAAATGGTACATTACAGTACGTATAGTATAGTGGTTCAATCGGCTGTTGTTTTGTGCTGTTTCGCAAAAACTGCAACTAGTGCTGTGGGTTCGATCCAAGATCATCATCATCGTCCTAGCGTTATACCAGTTGCATCCAAGAATTCTCGCCTTAGAGCCCTAGGTCCGTTTACTAGTCTAACCAGATTTGACGGTATATCAGCTTTCTTTGTTTAACACATGTAACAATAAAATGTTTGTATCGTGTCTGATTTTTAATGTGCCGGTTAAGAAAATACTTGTAATTTTTCGCAATCAGTTTGTATTCTTAATGAGGGAGACGGTATTTTTCAACGAACAAATAAATGACTGCCTCCGTGGTCCAGTGGATAGCGTATGAGACTGCTGATCGGAGGTGCCGGGTTCGATTCCCGGGTGGGGCAAAAGTGTTACTGGGTTTTTCCGAATTCTCAGTAGCAGCATGGAGTCTGGTAATGTGCCCGGTAACGGCAATAGGCTCGCCCCCTATTACGTGGGACCTACAAGTTCATGGCGAAGTGTGGGTGTAATATTACACCTCTGCCTACCCCTTCGGGGAAACAGGCGTGAGCCTATAAAAAAAATAGAATGATGCTCATCACCACTGTCTGTCAAAGTACGACTCTTCATGTATGCACCCAAACTAATAATTCTCTTAGCGTTATCCCAGTTTCAATCTGGGGCCCGCTTCGTAGTCTAACCGGATTTGGCTGAATATTAGCTTTTCCACAGAGCGACTGCCTGTCTAACCTCTGCAACCCGAAGGGATAGCGATATTCCATGGTTTAGACTAGTGTCCGTTTATTTAGAAGGTACTGACGCCCTGTAATGACTGTCAAAGATCTTCATGACAACCGGGACCGACGGCTTAACGTGCTCTCCGAGGCACGGGGCAAGCGATAATGAACAGTTCAATACGCATATAACTCCGAAAAGTCATTGGTGCGCGCCGTGGATTCGAAGCCGATACCCTCTGCATGGCAGTCTGTTGGTATCTCCACTAGGCTATCGCTGTCTCATGCACCCAAACTTATGTAATATTATTATCTATATATATATAAAAGAAAGTCGTGTTTGTTACACCATTTATAACTCAAAAACGGCTGAACCGATTTGGCTGAAAATTGGTGGGGAGGTAGCTCAGAATCAGGAAAAACACATAAGATTAGTTGCAAAAAATAATCTGGGCGGGATTTTAGAGAGAGTCGAAACTTGTAGGGACAAACCTACTACCTATTGACAGTAAGAACGCATGCGCTGTAATAATTGAATGCTACGCATGTGCTATCGTTTATCTGTCAGTACGAATAGTACCTACTGTCACATTATACATTGTCATACGGAGCACTGTCATTACTTCGTTCGCTTACATATATAATGAAACTAATAATTATTGTAACAGCCTTGGCTAGTCCCTACTAATATTAGGTATAAATGCGAAAATGTGTATGTATGTATGTACCGATTTCACGCTAAACCGACTGAACCGATATTCTCTATTAATATTATAAGTGTGCAAGGTGATGTTGTTGAGTACCTTTCGGTAGATAATGTCATGGATACTGACCAAGTTACTTCGTACCCTATAAAGTATCTGATCGCTTTAGAATTATCAGCAGTGCCTTCACACTACTTGAGATTGAAAGTTAGTGTTCCAGTACTATTAATGCGACATCTCGATGCACCAAAAACACATAATAAAAGTTATGCTAAGGGCCGGCAAAAGGAGTAAATCGTAATTTCCCGCATATCCATTATTCTAACTGATTTGCCGTTCCAGTTTAAAAGAGTCCAATTTCCCATGAAACCTGCTTTTGCAATAACAACTAACAAAGTTCAAAGGCGAGCAAATACTCAAAATAAAGGAGATTTCTGTAACCCCGAACTTAACGCGAGCGAAGCCGCGGGTAAAAGCTAATCATACATAACAGTGAACTAATTTATTCCTAAACATGGAAAAATTCTCAATTTAGGACTATTTAAAAACACACAATGCTCTTATAACTAAACCAAATCTAAAGCCTTCACTACCCAGAATCTGGGTATCCTTTTCTTGTAGGTGAAAAAAAGGATACCCAGATTCAGAATTCATTTGAAAGGGAGAATACTGGCGTTATGGCATAGTCTGCACTGTTCACCTTTCCACTCGAATTAACTACGTTTCAATCGTGTCTCGGGTGCCACTGATCATTTTACAAATTGTTTGTCGCCCTCGAGTTTACTTTTAATATTATTTCATCAGTTTAATATGCATTTGCCAGCGGTTTAAAAATAACGTAATTGTGTATGTTTTAACTGAAACTTAATAAGTAATTAATATTGATGTGCTGACTTTTATTTTCACTGTGTAATGTGTGTAACCAATATTTTATTTTTCGTAAGTTGGCGCTTGACAAGGAGTGCTACTTAATAATGTACGGTAAGCAAGAAACGAATTGAAAAAGTTGGCTGGGGCGGGCTGGATGCGAAAGGCAAAGGTGCAGTCATTGTGGCGCATGTTCACAGAAAAGCGACGTAAAGTAACAGTACCCAAACTGTTGCGTTTAGTTCGGTAAGTGAGAGTGCCGGAGGCCCATCCCCTATTCCTTCTCCTTCATCCCATTCCTCCTTCTGTCCCTTTACTCAACCCCAAGGGGCGGCAACGCACTTGTGACTGTTATAGTGTTGCTTGTGTCCATGGGCGGCGGTAATTGCTTACCATCAGGCGATCCTTCTGCTATATATATTTATATCAATTAAGAATATAAATCCAAAATAAAAAAAACTTTTTTCACGCCAAAAATAATATAAAGATTATCGACAAAAAATCAAAATCTAATAAAGAACATATAATCAACACTGATTTCATCTTTACCGCATAAAGCAATTCCAACTTTATTATTACTAAGGCTTAGATTCGTCAATTAGTCAACTCATACATATTAACAACCCTCGTCCATTTAATCTGGGAATTAGCACTCAATGACCGAAGCTAAGATCTGACCTTACGATGCAATGTCCATTGAAAAGATTTATAAATGTCAATGTTGGATTACATTTATTGAATATCGATAGTTCCTTGTCCCGTTAGACGATCTTTCATGAACTTTTGCAGTAGTTGACAATAAATAATCCAATAGCACATGATTGAAAAATATAAATATATAATATGGATTTTGACTGCACGAATGGAGTAGTGGTTGAAGCGATCATGTAATTTAACAGTGCGCTGTATATTGTGGGGTCGAGCCTCATACTGGACTTTGATGTTCAACCATTCGGTATCTAGATTTATAAATAGCATCGACATATCAAGCGAACAAAATCGACAAATTCGTACTAAGATAGCCGCAATTACCAAGCCTAGGTCTAAATGATTTCTAATGTAAAATAAATATTTAATTGAATGTTTGTAACAGTTCTCTCAGAGAGAACTTTCATAATATTCATTTTTTTTTTCTTTAAAGGGGCCTTTACAAACTTTAAACAACGGACACAAAGTTCTCCCAGACTCGAACCAACAATAATTTGTGAATAAGACAGAGGCTTATGGGAAAACCCGCGACACTCAGCGCAGTTATAAGCGGCGGGGTGAGCGCTTTAACCATTATGCCATGCATGCAGTATCAATATTTTTAATGAACCAATGTTGTTTGTGTGCTAAAATATTTTTGAATTAGGATTAAATAAGACGATATCATTGTGATTAATTATTACTTGAATGTTATTTTGTGTATTAATCACTCGAAAGTCACTGTTTTCGTCCTTAGCACTAACTTAGGGCGAAAAGATAATTAATATAAACTACCACAAGTTTTCAACCAAATAAAATACTGAATATTATTATTAAATTTAGCAATGCTAATTGATGATGTGCAGTTATGTTAATTTTGTAAGTACTTTTAATAATATAATTGATTACGCTTTTTACGATTTTTGATATAAGGTCACTGACAAGACGACCAAGTTCCAAAGATACAGATTAAAGGAGGTATACTATTCTTATATACTGTCTAGTGGGTCATGACCTCGGCTGCTAAACTGCATTGCTCATCCACCACAAAATGTATTTGTGTAATGAGCATAATTATTTGTTTAAAGTCTGGGTGTAATATAATTATGTATGTTTATTAGCTACCTAAATGCTACTCTAGCTCTGTTAAGTTTGGGTTCCAATGACCATATGTAGATTGACATATGATATTATTTCAGTATCACAACGAACGAAGAGTTTGCCAGAATGCAGTAAAGCCATATATCTCAGAGATATGCTTTCACTATGTAACAGTTTGGTATATGAGTGTCGCCGCCTGCCAAAACATTCAAATGGCACATAAAAGATTTAGTTGCCAAGCTACTACATAGAGCGCTGGCGAGTAGGAGCAAATATTTGCTTACGAAAATGTACGTTAGACGTCGGCAAGGCATATATCTTAACATCACTTTAAGCCCACGTAGTCATAAAATCCACAAATTTTGATAAACTGGCAATGGAAAAATACTTATTATCTTCTAAATCTCTTTCACGGGAAAGCTAGTAATAGGATTTTATTAAAATTTATAATCATATAGCATAACATATAGATTAGTATAACAGTTTATGTCTCGAAAACCGCTCCACGCAGGCGGAACAGAGAGCGGTATGTGTGTAGTCAAAAATATATTAAGCTTGTACCGTAAATACAAAATCCTAAACAACGAAATAATTGTACGTATAAAGTGCACTCATATAAACAAAAGGTAGGTATTATAATAATTCAAGTTGCATAAAAACGCAGTGGGCACTCAATTAAACTGTTTAAACATGTCTCGAAGACATGGAGGCCCCTAAGCAAACAGTGGTAGTCCGACAGCTCAGCAGAAACATTACTTAAACGGCTATATCGATTGGTACTTCGCATATATTTTTGCACAAACCATTTGGTCACTGTACTCTAGTAAAGTTGTCTTACATGAGTATTAATTTTATTTAGTTTGAAACTCTTGTGTAAACTATCTAAGTTGTCTCTGCTTATATTTAACATGCATACATAATTTGCACCTTCGGGAGAAATTCGACCAACACTTGAATGAATAAATAAAAAAATGCCGACGAGGAGCCCACAAACGTACGCCAAAGCTTATTTGGTGAAAATGAGTGAAATATGTAACACATGTCTATCTCCCGAAGAATAGGTACGTACGATTAATCTAGAATGACACTGCGGTTCCATCTATAATATAAAAATGAATCGCTGAATGTGTTGCTAAGCGCAAATCTCGAAAGCAGCTGAACAGATTTTGCTAATCTTTTTATATAATATTCCTTGAAGACGAGAAAAAATATAATAATATATCGACTATTAGGCGGTACGATGATCGTCGGGTCACCTAGTTTATAAATAAATTAAATGTTGTCGAAACTTTTTACTGTAATCGCAATCATATGATTTAAATCAATACAATTATAGACCAAAGAATTGTAAGCGAATAATATACTTATAAGCTTCGCATGACACTAAATAATACTGTAATAATTTTTATAAGTACTTATCTAAGCCAACGGCGCGGCACCACGGCACAGGTGTTCTACTTAAGCTTTAATATAATAAACCCTATTTCCTTACTGGTAAAGTGCAATATAAAGTGCTCCACCAACTATTACAGGATTATCGTATTACCAAGAACACTGCTGTTACGAAAAAAGGATAGGTTTTTATCTGTGTCAAGCTCTGCCTGCTAAGTTTTTCTGGTTGAACCCATTTTGTAAGCCAGTGACCATTTGAATATAACATTCTTTTTGGTATAAACACATACATGAACCGACTGGAAATATATTTTATTTGCAGAAAATGTGGTACAGATTCAGGTGTTTCAGTAATAGTTTCGTCACATTTTACCTTTTTTGGAGCGTCTCCTACTTAGCTTACTGTGAAAGTGGCGCTTTGGGTCAATAAAATCATTTTCCCTTCTATATTCTGCTGGTCAGACGGCTCGGTAAAGGGTTTATGTCGTCGTGCCGTCGTTCGTATATTTTCCTTAGTCGCATCTTATAACACCCACGGAATGAAATAAGGTGTGTAATCGGAATGTATTCTTAATCCGTCACCACACAGATTTTCCGATCAATGATTATTTAGTATCGTATATCACAATTTCGATAAGAAAGTGATATGGAATAGTTAATATTGATAATTAAAGTTCTTTCTAAGCGCATGGACGTTGTATTCATCAAATACCTATTGGTTTGCTTAAGACCAGGGTGACTGTGTAAGATATACATCAAATAAATGTTAAGCAATCGGTAACGACGCCATTTTATCGAATATAATTATTATCTAATCTCAACGATGCAGAGGCCCACCCAAATACACATATTATAATATTCCGTCAAATGCAGAAGTGACGCTCGTATATTTGACAAACAAATTCAAATTCAAACTCATTTATTCATATAGGTTACAAAAGCAACACTTATGAACGTCATTTCTTTTTTTATAACCAGGTTCGGGATGGTAGGGCTATGAGAAGAGCCTGAAAGAAACTCATGCCACTCTTTTTTAAATCAGAATCTTAATCTTACAAATTGTGCTACCATGATTGCTGACACAGCCAAAACACTTCGCGACACCGATTAGAAATAAATGGATATGAAAAATATAATTCTGTGAATAGTACAACAAAAAAACACTATAGCGACAGCAGTATAGATGTATCAGCAACCAATAGATTAAAGAATTTTGTAAAGGTGACAAGTGAACAATGATCAGGGATAAAAACTGATATACTAGATTCAACAAATCATAAGTCAAAGTCAAGTTAAAGTCAAATAATTTATTTGTTCATAGGTTCTGCCCTGAGAAGAAACATCCGAAACAAACTCAGAGGTCATAGTCTCTTTTGAAGTCCAGACAATATAATTAAAATTAATAATATATAAAATAAAGTATAAATATGTGAGTACAATGTGAGACGACTATAAACTACAATATAATTATCCTTTGATAGAATTTCGGCAGCAGTTGAGAGCTGACCAGTCCCGGCAGACGGCACCCGTTCACGAGTATGACGTGTGACTCAGCCATAGCTTAGCTCAACCATTTTTTAGGGAACCAAACCACCCGAACCACAACGCCACCGTAAGCAAGACTTTTAAGTGAGCATGATGACCCAGAACTGCGTGATAATGATCAAAAAGATTTGAGAAAAAAAAAGCGACAACATGGTGCTCACATATTGACAATCTTAACTTATCTTTAGGAACATCAACATGAAATAATATTATTACAATAATAATAATTCTACTGTCAATACCATAATCTGAACGATATAAAAATATACAAACCCTGCAAACATCATGAGTGTTCAGAAGGCACCTCCACTATTTTACACAGTCATGAAAAGAACAATAATAGTGAATTTAAAAAAGCAACTAGACCCATGATGTCTTGTCATCTAGAAATTCTTTAATAGTGCAATAACCCCTTTTTAAAAGAAAATTCCTAGTAGTGGTTTATAATTTGTGCAGAGGTAAATTCATTATTACCAGAGGTAATTTGTTCCCCCCCGTGGGATCTCCACCTTGTCGTGGTGGGGGGGGCTCAGTAACCGTGGGTATCAGGTACAACACCCACGGTGAAGCTAAGCGGGATCCCGGGAGGGAACGCTCCACGTGGGCTTGCGCGAGGCCTGCGTAGGGTGCGTCCCAAGGTGCGGGTGCGGGGGACAGTTCTGTCTGTCCCTCACAGTCGGGTGCGGTCGCGGGAGGAGAGGCATGTCGGTGTTGCGTTGCCGCGCGCCCTATCTCCCGCGACTAAATGGGGGCGCACCATCTTTGCGTCGTGTTGGGGTCGCAGAGGAAGAGGAGATGCGGTGTTGCGTTGCCGTCTTCAATATCCTCTGCGTCCGCTGGGCGTTTTGGCGGCGGAGCCCAACACCTTCATCCGCCGCCAAGGGGGTTTCGTTCGGGGCCCGCCTGACCATCTGGCGGGCCAATACCTGTCGGGGGGTAGCGAGGAATGCTTCGGTGAAACCCTACCCTCCGACACATGGGTACATGAGGAGCAAAAAAAAAAAAGAAAAAGAGGTAATTTGTTGAAGAATTGTATACCGAGTCCCGCAAATGAGTTATGAACTTTATGTAGGCGGTAGTTAATGCCCACTAGTTTATGCTTATCCCTTGTGTTCACTTTGTGCAAGTCACTATTTTTACGGTAGAGTTAAGTTTTTCTTAACGTACATTAAATTAGCAAATATATACTCCGATGCAACTGTAAATATTTCTACTTCTTTAAAGGACTAGGACAAAATGTGCCCCACGTTGACCAGAAACAAGCGATTGTAGATAAGTTATATAAAACATACAAGGAATTTTAAAGTACTTTTTACATTCCATTGCAGTCGCTGAAAAGAAAATAATTTAAAAGAATTTGAAGCGATTTCCTTTTATTTGACTTTGTTTGAATCTTTGAATCTATCGATAATGTTGCCACGTAACAATGATAAAATATCAGTGTAGGGAAAAAATATAGCAACAGAATAGGCTTGTGTCCACTAAGTATAAATCGGTTTGATTGTAGTATCTATAGATTCATTTTGATTTTGAGATGTCAATAAAGTTTATTATTTATTATAAAAAGGTAAGATTAATGTTATTTTTAGGATTCTAAAACTAAAATTAATGTATTAATTCTTGTGACAGTGAACACCAATCAGAGAGCATTACGTCAAACAGTACGTCCGCCATTCATGTTGTTGACAACAACAAAATACAACTAAAACGTCAAACTTCCTACCTGTCAAATTGAAAATAACAAAATAAAAGTGGGTACATCAGACCAGACTTCATTCATGGTTTGTTGTGTTTTGTACTTTGTGATATCACTCAACCGCCATAATGGTTTACAGCGTTTTGGTGTCAAATTCGAAAAGGATTTTAAAAAGCCGTAATTAGTAATTCTGGTGATCGATTTTTGAAGAAAAATTCAGGTTGAAATACCTGAATTTTTTGAATACCTGAGTTTAACAGCTAATAAAGGAACGAATCAATCGCCAATTACATTTTAGGTCACAAGCCTATTGTAAGAGTTAAAATACGCGTAATCTTAAGAATGATTAAATAATTTTAATTATTTTATTTTTTATAAAAACAAACCTCTTAATAATAAATTAAAAATGAGTTCAAAATATAGTTCAAAATCCACTAACTAACAGGGTTATTTTAATCCAGCTCTGGTATCACCAAAAGTCCTAATGTCAAAATAGTTGACATGTTGACTTACTTGACTTATCGTCTTATTCATAGAGTAAAGTAATACTACGGAGGTCTTATCTTTCGACGAATGCGCCTTTTCGGTTTTAGTTTACTTCTAGACGAGAGTATTACTAATATTTTATATGATGAGAGTCCCTCAAGCGAAGACCAAAAATAAATAATAGAAACTTAGGACAATAAAATGCATGAAAACTAAAATAGATTATATAACTAATTACATTATATCAATACATTGTGAAATATTGACAAAAATATGTCATTAATAATTTATTTTTAATAACTTTTGACCACTGCTGCTTAGCTTAATGCGCATTTCTTATTGCATAACTAGAAGAATTGTTCTTTAAATTGATATATGTTTCATCTCTGTACTTGCTGAGGCACAGGCCCATATGATTTTTGTTCATCTCCTTTATCTCGTAAAGAATCTCTAGCACCTAACTTATATATGGCGCATATGGCCCTCTTTTGAATAACAAAGATTGTCTGAATATCGGCCGCCGTATCCCATAACAGTATCCCGTAAGACATTACGCTGTGAAAGTAACTAAAGTAAACTAGTCTAGCAGTATCTACGTCTGTGAATTGTCGAACTTTCCTAACTGCAAATGCTGCAGAACTAAGTCTGACTGCCAGACAAGATATTTGGGCACCCCACTGAAGCTTACAATCTAAAGTTAAACCTACAAATACAGTTGAATCAACTAGGTTAATTGTTTCGTTATTTAAAGTTATATTAGTAAGAACATTTTTTACATTTGGCAAAGTGAATTTCACACATTTTGTTCTGCCAGAGTTGAAGAGCAAATTATTTGTCGTAAACCAATGTAGTACTTGCGTAAGAGAATTATTTACGCTGTAAATGTTACTTGCATTATTATCAACTTTAAAAATAATTGAAGTGTCGTCAGCAAAAAGAACAATATCACATAGATTTTTAACAAAGAATGGCAAGTCATTAATATATATTAAAAGAAACGGACCAAGAATAGAGCCTTGTGGAACACCCATTCCCACTGGCAAACCTTAAGACCTACTTCCACTAACATCTACATACTGAACTCTATCTCTTAGGTAACTAGCAACAAGATTGAGTGCGCTATCTCGAATACCATAATGGTCGAGTTTACATAAAAGTGTATCATGTTCAACACAATTAAAAGCTTTTGACAAGTCGCAAAAAACACGAATGGCATCCTTCAAATTTTCCCAAGCGTTAAAAATATGTTTTAATAAAGTTACACCGGCATCAACGGTGGAGCGACCCTTAGTGAAGCCATACTGCTCACTGTGCAATAATTTTTTATGAGAAAGTGGCTCTCTATCTGATGCAAAATAACTTTTTCAAAAATTTTACTGATTGCAGGCACGATAGAAACTGGCCGAAAGTTACTAGGGTCGCTCTTGGATCCTTTTTTGAAAAGTGGTATCACCTTGCTATGTTTCATTAAACTATTTTTGATTTCAATACGTTAAGTTACAATTTTAGTTTACTCACACAAATTCATTTAGAGAAGTACATTTAAATTATCTGCAATATGTAATACGAAAGCTAATAAAAATACATTACCAAAATCTAAAATATATTCTACTATTAGTACTATAGAAAGAGCCATAAAGTGGTTGAGGTAATACTTAATAGCTGTCAAGTAGTTGCAGTTTGAATTTCACGAGAGATATTCGCTACATATTTGTGGCTCCGAAACCGGAAAATAATAAAATTCTTACTTTATATGAAGAGAGCGTAGTAACGTACAGAAACTAATGGTTGTTTGTGTTGCAGCACTAGAGTAGGCACAACAATAATTAAATAGACTAAGAGTACTAGATCTAATTAAGTTTTGTTTGTATTTCAATACTGGAAATAAATTTGTATTATGCATCAATTTTATTGTAACAGCAACAGATCTTATAACATCATTTATGTTTAGTTCTCACATTAGAAGATCTATTATTTGTTCAAACATCCAAGTGTTTTCAAATATAATTATGTTATTACTTTTTAATATCATCATCCTATTATTAATCCGGTTCCATGCAAATCTTATGCCAGGGTCTTGCCCTAATCTAATGATACTTGACAGAATATTGGCAAAGTAACTGCCGTTAACCTCGTCATGAGATATTCCGAGACCAACGGTGTTACGTGCTCTCTGAGTCACGGATAGATGTGACTCATTGTAACCGACCATCTATAAAGCAGACGGTGACGAAGGCGTGTAGCTCCTAGAATCGACACATTCATTAAGTTACTATGTTACCACAGCCCCTTCTAGGGGCGAAAAATAGGGGCGCATCATATGACAAGATCATTATCTTCTCATATGATGCGCCCCTTTTCATTATCTATTTAATTATTCAGAACTTCGTCATTTGTTTATCGATTCCAAAAATCCTTTTTCTTTTTCGATATTGTTGCTATTTGGTCCAATTAGAATTTGAGGAATGGAATTTGACGTGGAACCTTATTTTATTAAAATTGCTATCATGCTGGTCTTTGATAAAAAATTATTAATAATAAAGTAGGTAAACAAAATGAGGATATCGAGAGTTTTCTTTGTTGGTAACGTGAGTTCAATATCATCAAGTTGATATAAACTACTTCATCATCATCAGCCCTTAACAGTCCACTGCTGGACTAGGCCTCTCCTTTAAAAGGAGGAATTGGCCTACTATACGACGCTGGCCAAACGGGTTGGTATAGGGTTTGTATCAAGTTTTCCTTCTCTTACAGTGCTGTTCTCTGCATAATATGCTCCCTTTGTCGGCTCTTACGACACCCATGGGATGATATGGGGTGGTGAAATTCCGTATTCTTAATCCGTCACCACACGGACAATATATGAAAATAAACTTGGAATTATATGAAAATAAACTACTTATATTCATATAATTCCAAGACTTCTATATGAACAATGTTACTATTTACGATCTAATACATTTTATCTATTGAGAAAATCTTTATAATCGCCTCAACGTTTAGCCTAAATATCAACTTGTTCTCTAGCTCAAATTTTGATAAAATTGTAAGTAGAATGTGAAATAGGCTGTTTTATGACTACAAAGACTAGCAGATGAATATCTGCTGATTCATTTTGTAGATAAATACATTAAATGAATAATTTAGTTTCAATTTACTTAACTTTTATGTTGTTTTTATACTTGCTTATTTAAGATTCTTAGTAACAGAGATAGTTTGTTTGTTTTGACTACAAAAACAGATGAAAATAAAACGTAATCTCAAAATTTCTTTTTTCTCTTTCTTCTCGAGATTTTTTTTAAACCTGGTTAAAAATAAATATTATTATAATTATTAAATATTAGCCAATTTTGTTGCGTGAATTACGTGTATTTGATATATAGATAGAAAAATAAACATAACATAACATAACTTCACGCCTTTTATCCCCGTAGGGGTAGGCAGAGGTGTATTACACACCCACACTTCGGCAGTTATATTTCGGTCCCAATGTAATAAGGGGCGAGCCAATTGCCATCTACCGGGCACATTGTTAAGCGAGCGATAATTCACATTTTGAATACACACATAACTTCGAAAAGTCAGAGGTGTGTGCCCGAGGTAACTGGGGATCGAACCCGAGACCATCGCCTCGGCAGTCCGTTACGTACACCACTGGGCTATCGCCGCTTTATAGAAAAATAAAGAAAACTTAAAAAAGAATGATTATTATTATTGGTTCGGCGTTACACTGAAACCGTGGGTTCTAGGCGACTTGGAGAAAGAATGGACTGTATATAAAGGATGGCGGGTTTTAGTCGCCTAGGATTGGATAAGGGAAGAGGATGTGGAAAAGTATTGTGAGTGGGTATAGGATATTCTAATGATGAGGGGCACTTACCTTGTACGTCAGTCCTCCTTCCTTGCAAATGGCAGCCTCCTGGTGTTTTCGGGATGAAGCTGCTTGATTCTCTCCACTACACAAATCACTTTCACTTGCGAGCGGTTTTGTATAAGCGGTAATAATTATAGCGGGAGCGGCGCGGTGCGGTACGATATGGCGGACACGTATTTAGCGAGTCGAAAGTTCTAGACTGTCTCTCGCGTCGACGATCGCGGCGACCAATCCGCGAAAGGCGTGCCCCTTCTAGAGAATGGGAGACAGGGACGGAAACATGGTATCGCTCAAACTAGACAAGCAAGCGTGGAACGATTGACGTTGATGTGATTAGTTTTAGATGGAAAGGTAGATGGCGCTACCAATTATTATGACATAAAAGAAAGAAATTTGTTCAAAGTTATCTCAGTAAATATCTACAGTTTTATATACCTACCTACGATTATGTTAAACTAACAAATAAAATACTGATATAAGCTGCAATGTCGTAAAGTTATAATCTCAGTTGACATTATTGATGAATTTATGCATGCACAGACACACCGAGGCAATCATGTCCAGAATAAATTTATAAAAGACAATAAATTAAGCACAGCATTAAACTTCATAAAAAAACAAATTTACATAAATTTGGCGAGTTTCCAGCACCGTATAAATTATTATATAGGCTATAATAATATAAAGGGAAAGCGAAATAAGTATATTGAGCGGTAAATTTCCAGTTCAATTTTACAGTTTACTTACTATCAAAACATGCCGACACTGGCATATCAATTAAATCTACGCCTACAAAGTGGTAGTTTTGACTTTTTAACTTTCATCATCATCATCAGCCTTACATACTATCCCACTGCTGGGCACGGGCCTCTTCTGACTATGAGAAGGGTTAGGCCATAGTCCACCACGCTTGCCAAGTGCGGGTTGATAGACTTCACATGGCTTTTGAGAACATTATGAAGAACTCTCAGACATGCAGGTTTCCTCACGATGTTTTCCTTCACTGATAAGCAAGCGATAATTAACAATCTTAACTTTACACAAACATAATGAACAGATCATAACAAATGGAGCATCTTTTTTGAAACTCAACTTGTGACAAACGAAGTGAGTGGTGGGGCCGCTATAGTTTTTTGTTGTTACGAAAATATATGAATTATGTACTGTCTCCGTACGGTAGCCCAGGTTTTTGGTTTATAACGAAATGGGTAACTTTCTATTCGCCATTGTTGTAGTATGGCCTATCATCGTGCCCTGTCATTAATTTACGAATATGAAATTTTCCAGGCAATTAGTTTCCATTTCATTTTAATAGATTACGTTTTTATTGGTGTAGGAATATGTAATCTATAGCTTTTTAGATTAGTGTCAGGTGATTGATTGCTTTTTTGCAAATGTAATACATTTAAGATATATATTAATACAACATAATAGGTAATGCTGCCTTCTAAATTAAGTTAGCAAATCTTGGTGATAAATAGTGACAAGAACAAAGTCTAACTGCTACCTTTAGAAGCAATTCACACGTACTTACGACGACCGCACCACAACTGCACCACGTGGACGGGCGCTGATTTGTATGAAACTTAATAGTTTAGTTTATTGGGCCACATTTTACAGTCATTATAGACCGCGCGTGTGTGATATCAACAACGTCGTAACCACGTTGCAAACTCACTGTAACCACAAGTGTAACCAATAAGGATATTTAATACTTTACTTCTTCATGATCACGATATCAAAGCGGCGATAGCCCAGTGGCGAACGTAACGGAGTGCCGAGACGATGGTCTCGGGTTCGATCCCCAGTTACCCCGGGCACACACCTCTGAATTTTCGAAGTTATGTGTGTATTAAAAATGTTAATTATCACTCGCTTAACAACGTGCCCGGTAGATGCCAATAGGCTCGCCCCCTATTACATTGGGACCGAAACATAACTGGCGTAGTGTGGTTGTGTAATACACCTCTGCCAAGGCGTGAAGTTATGTTATGTTATGTTCTTCATGAGCTTGAGAGTTGCGTGGCTCCATACGAAGCCAAAGGCAGACGTAGCTCGCAAATAGAAGTGGCGCTTAAAAAATTACAGTGGCCGTATGTATCTCCACCTAACCAGGCCCCCGTCACTGGCTCAAATTCGCGCGATAAATACCTAACACTTCGTGTACCACTGTCGGTACAAACGACAGAGGGCCGCCGCACGCCCGACAGCGTGTACGCACGGCACGTTTCCCGCGCTTTCTTATAGAAATGCTGAATTCACGAAGTTATTGTGCAGTGGATGGGTGTTAAAGGCACAAAACAAATGAAAACTTGTTGTTTTTTCATTGCCGAAGGACAAACAATGATTTATGTAGTAAGTAATGGTATAAGAATTGATTTAAGTAGGTACTTATATAAAATTTCATCTACAAATTGACACCATTTATTTAATTTAGAACAAAGGTAAGAAAGGAAATACTAGGTATGTCAATTTTTGTAAATTGATAACTTTAGGTTATTAGAAATAAATATAAATGTTGTTTTTATTAAATAAAATCTACTTACGTACCTACTTACTGGTTTGTCTGGTATTGTGCCCGATACACGGAAATAGGCAATAGGTAGGTGTACGATTATTATAAATTTTATTTCTTTTATAACATATTACTTATTGTTAATTTTACTAAATATGTTAATAATATGTATTTTCTAACTGACTCGTGTATATATAGGTATTTAGCAAATGTAAATATGGTTATTTCGCAACATTCGTTTTATTACCAAAATCATCAAAAGAACAACCCTAGCGCCTTCGTTCGATGATGCGCTTGTACGTACAGTCACACAATCTGCAACTCTTTGCATGCGTACTTAGGGTACATTTCTATTCACTGCGAACAACGGCTATTATTATTAAGATTTTGAAGGCGATTATAGCGTAGGTACATTCGCTTTTGTATGGGAGTGATTTATCTGTTACGAAGTTACTATTTGGTAATCTGTGACCTAACGCCATTATACTACAACGTTGCAGACGCTTCCTTCTAAATTATTTAATTGTGGTGCGTCGTACGAAGTGAATTTACATTGTGAAGAATGTACGTAACTATGTAAACTATTTTGCTGTGTTGTTTTTCTTGTAGACAGTTTGCTTTTTAAAGAATATCGCTTCTGAATGGCCTAGTAGACAGGTTTTATAACAAAACATACCATTCGAGAGATTCATGACTGCAGTAACATCTACTGCGTACATTAAATTAATTGTTTAGGGATGCCAATTTTGATCAACCTACTTACGCATCTTATGTTACTTACTTAACCGTGCTTAACATGCCCAGTGTTAAATACATAATACGTCTTCTGGAACCATTCGCTATTGCAATGCACTATTATTTTTAATTACTTATGGACAGGAAATCTTAAAGAAATAATCAAACATATGATATTGTACATGTTTACCTACATAAACAGTAGAAAAAGTCAGATGTAGCCTACTATTAGAATTGTAAACACAAAATGAAATTCTCAAAAAACCGACACTCGCCGAATAAACGATGCGAAAGGCGTTATTCCTTTGTGAATTTAATAAGAAAATTGCACAGAAGTTCATTTGTCATATATTCACAATTCTAACAAGAAGTGAAAGTATTCCCAGTTAAATAACATGTGCCCATTCCCAGTTAAATAACATATTCAGGTGTACCAAGCCGACGCGAATGTATTTTACATTGAACACAATTTTAACATAAGTGCATTTACCGACGTGAAAACGTCGTCGGCAAAATCCCTTACTCGCACAAAGAACTATACTATTCTAAATGCGAGATCTCTTTTCAAATAACTTCAAATAAGTCGAGACGGTTTTACACTCCAAGGAAAATATGCATTTAACTAACTGCTTCCAGTGTGGAAATATAATATATTTTATAGAGCCGCCGCTTTGTATGCGATCTGCGTAATGGTCTATTTTAGAAAATTACTAGAGCAAGAAACGTACGATAAGAAGCTTAGAAGGCAAACAGTATTATTATTTTTAGAGTACTACGTTGAGTTTGGTTTCTTCATAAGTTAGATGTATTACATGGGTATCGACCCTAAGTGAGTTGTTTATGTCCCAAAGTGAGACAGCATTTATCTAACGAAATTGAAGTGAACATTTTGGACACAAAACTGACCTAGAGCGAGTGCAACACACGCATTAGGTCGCCGTACAAAATGTTATGCATGATTTTGTCTCATGCTACAAATGCGTCTGTAGTGGCAAAGATCTTTGAAGTATATGATACATACTGATAACTACAACATTCGCTTTTCTTTTGCTATAAAGCCTCACTTCTTCCGTCTTGCCACATGTCGTAGGCTTTTTTTTTTGTATATTTATTTATTTTTAGTCTCACGCCTGTATCCCCGAAGGGGTAGGCAGAGGCGTAATATTAGGTACACCCCAATTTCGCCATGAATTTTTAGGTCCCACGCAATAGGGGGTCAGCCTATTGCCGTTACCGGGCACATCACCAGACTCCGGGCTGCTACTGGGTATTCGGAAAAACCCAGTAACACTTTTGCCCCAACCGGGAATCGAACCCGGGACCTCCGATCAGCAGTCGCATACGCTATCCACTGGACCACGGAGGCAGTCAGTAATTTTAATTTACTTATTTTATATACTCATTTTTTTTTTATGGAATAGGGGGCAAACGAGCAGACGGATCGGCTGATGTTAAGCGATTACCGCCGCCCATGGACACCCGCAACACCAGAGGAGTCACAAGTGCGTTGCCGGCCTTTTAAAAAGGAATACGCTCTTTTTTTGAAGGTTTGAAAGGGTTTGGAAGGTCGTATTGGTTCGGAAAAACCGCAGATGACAGATCATTCCACAGTTTAGAGGTGCGAGGCAGAAAGTTTCTAGAGACACGCACCATTGTGGATTGCCAACCATCTAAATGATGGGGATGGAAATGCTGGCGCGTAGAACGATGGCGGAAAGAGGCGGCAGGGATTAATCTGACAATTCCTCGGAGCACTCCCCATAGTAGAAGCGATAAAAGATGCATAGCGAGGCTACATCTCTACGCAGCGCCAAGGGGTCTAACCGATTGCAAATATCTTGGCAGTCGACAATTCGAGCGGCTCTCCGTTGGATGCGGTCTAGAGGGAGAAGCTGGTACTGGGGTGCCCCCGCCCAAAGATGAGAACAGTATTCCATATGCGGCCGGACTTGCGCCTTATAAAGGAGCAAGCGGTGGGCCGGAGTGAAATACCGTCTCGATCTATTTAGCACGAGAAGCTTCTTCGAGGCTAACTTAGCCTTACCCTCTAAGTGACCGCGGAACTGGACTTCGCTCGATATCTCGACACCAAGTATTCCAATACTGGAGGAGGCAGTTAAGGGGGTGCTCTCAAAACGAGGACATACGACCATCGGCAGTTTTTTGCGGTGAAAACGCAGACTTGTGTCTTTGTGGGGTTAAATTGGACCAAATTAAGTCTTCCCCAATCTGAGACCATCTAGACTAGACTACTAAGTAGACTATAAAAAATTACTATTAAAATTTATTAGTTTGTGTTAATATTTCTATTGTAGTATAATTTTAGTCCTATGGTTTGTATGGAGGCTTAAATTATTCGGACATGCATATTTTTATGAAACAATTAAATAAATAGCTATACAAGTATATTTCTGTATAACTATATTTTCATTACTCGAATAATAAAATAGTTCTGACTGAAAATTTAAGTATGACATAAAAATATATTCATGTAGCCGTGAATGTTTGAGTAACTTACTGCGGCCTGCTTTCACCACTTCTGGATAAGCATTATCTTCAGATACATTTATATTTATAATGTGTTATCTTTCAAGTAATTTAACCGAAACTTATTAGACAACAGTGGATAGATTTCTGTTTTTCTGTTCGATTCCTGGGTTGGGCAAAAGTGTTACTGGGTTTTTCCGAATTCTCAGTAGCAGCACGGAGTCTGGTGATGTGCCCGGTAACGGCAAAAGTCTCGTCCCCTATTACGTGGGACCTAAAAATTCATGGCGAAATGTGGGTGTAATATTACGCCTCTGCCTACCCCTTCGGGGATACAAGCGTGAGTCAATAAATAAATAAAATATTAGACAATGGTGAACCAAGCATTTTGTTAGTCAAGTCAAGTCAAAATCATTTATTCATCTAGGTCACAAGGTGACGCTTATGAACGTCAAATTTTAAAATAAATTACTTAATTCTTCTACATTTACATTTACTGCCCATTCGCAAAGCAATAGGTAGAACCACGAGAAAGCACGGGCAATAAAACTCGTGGCCACTCTTTTTAATCGCCAGTGTTATGTTACATATTTTGTTTTTGTAAGGAGCTGCAACTGTTTCACATTGTAATTAATTACTTGTAAATAGTAATTAGGAACTTACATAATACTTAAATAATTAATGCAGATTAAGTGCTGTAGTAGCCTTCCAGTGTGAATCTTGTGTAACAGGAGCATCCACTTACATCTTATAATGTAGGCAACTCGCGATCATGTTCAGAACTATGATGGAAATGTATGTTACAGAAAGTGAATATGAATACACAAAATTTACAAAGATGTTAGTGTACAGCCCATGATCACGAGTTATCTTCATCTAACACAGTAGCATTTTTAAAAATTAAAAGGAACAACAATGCAAATGTAAATGTAGTAAGTTGAATGACCTAATAATACATGGATAGTTATTTAAAAGAACTAGAGATATTATATAAAAAAAAAAAACTAAAAGGCAAGGTATTTATATAAATTCTGAATAAGTACAAAGATCAAGAGTTGGCTAGTGTAAGTGACCATCTATCCTTATCACTGAAATAATCATTAATGGTATAATAACCTTTCCTAATAAGGCAGTCTTTTATTTTACTTTTAAGGCGAGGATTTCCCAAAATACAGTGTTATCTAGCGTGGTCAAACGCGTTTTATTTGTAAAGAACAGAGATTAAAATTCGGAAAAAAATATACATATGTTATTCTACAGCATTAGATCTTTATTTTTCGGCCATTCGAAACACGATTACTGTAATTTGATACGATAGAAAATAATCGCGAATATAGGTCTGTTTAAACAACTTTTCCCGTTTCATTTGGGTTGTAATGGGATTAGAATTTTCAAAAGTATACCAAAAGAAAAGTCATGTAAAAGCGGATGGGTCTCGGCCATCACATTATGAATTTTAATACATACAAAAATATAATACCGAAAATACGTAATTTCCTACTGCCGACGCGCTCTCTCCGGCCTCGTTCAGTCCCGAGCGGGATGTAATGGAGACAGGACGTATCGCTAGTTTGCAGAGCGCACCGCAGGATTACGAATTATTTTATCGTCAGTTACGAATGTCATCATCACTTATTGATAAATATATTACATCTAGGTTTAGTTTGTAAATAGGTATTGTAATTTTTTAGTAAGTAATAAAAGTGTATATAAGTAAGAAGTATAGTTTTAAAAATATCGTTTTGATTATTGGACAAGATAACGACTTGATAACAACAGCATAGTTAGGTAGCAGTACTTTAAAAAAATATTGATTTGTTGTATATTGTGGATGATTTATAGTATTATTGTTGTATTGGGTACCTATCTAATACAATAATTCACACTTTTATTCTGTGTACCTATATACGGAAATTAAATGTGAGATGAGCCTAAAAGCTATACAAGCGAATTTTATAGGTACCTACCTACCTAAATAAATACAAATATACGCAGTTACCTACTTAGTGGTATTTATGGTTACTGCCCCACCCTCGCGGGTAGTAGCGTGATGTTATTTGGTATAACCTTCCTCAACAAATGCCCTAGAGAAGCAAATAAATCTTAGAAATTGGCCTGCTAGTTCCTAAGACTAGCGCGATCAAAAACAAAAAAAAATGAATTTCCGTCTATTCAATAATTCTATTGACTATTTCCACCAATAATATCATTGATTTCCACACTATAACCAAACACAGAACAATGGACACCTAATAATATTATAGTAATTATTTATCACGCCGAGGAAGAATGCACTGGTGTCACAGCTTAGAAATGTTCGGTAGGTAAGTATATCAATTTGACTGACAAATAATAACGAAAACTAGAGATTATTATTGGTTGGCGGAAAATAAGCGTTGTCGGTGTAGGAGTATCATTTCGTACGTATGTATGTATGTAAAATTGTAACTTTTTTTCACTACTACTTGCCGATGCGCAAGGATGACACGCAAAATCGTGAAGCGTTCCACATTTTTATAGATAGAATAGTGACTGCCTCGTTGGTCTCGCGGCATAAATGTGCGCGTGGGATTGGGAGGTCTCGGGTTCGATTCCCGGGTCGGTGAAAGTGTTATTGGCTTTTTCCGTTAGGAAATTCTCAGTAGCAGCACGGAGTCTGGTAATGTGCCCGGTACGGCAATAGGCTCGCCTCCTATTACGTGGGACCTAAAAATTCATGGCGAAATGTGGGTGTAATTTTACACCTCTGCCTACCCCTTCGGGGATATAGGCGTGAGTCTATAAAAAAAAATACTTGCCGATGGCAGCACCTAAAGGAGATCACCCAAATTGGGCTAATTTTTATTTTGCCAGCCAATCAATAAATTGTGTTATTTTAATAGAACACACTGTTGTAAACATTTTAACTATTACACCAAACTTCTAAGTCAATAGGCTTGTGTCCACTAAGAATAAATCGGTTTGATTGTAGTATCTATAGATCCATTATGATTTTAAGATGTCAATAAAGTTTATTATTTATTATAAAATGGTAAGATTAATGTAATTTTTAGGCATTCTAAAACTAAAAAATAATGTTTTTATTCATGTGACAGTGAACACCAATCAGAGAGCATTACGTTAAACAGTACGTCCGCCATTCATGTTGTTGACGTTTTAGTAGTAAATACAACTAGAACGTAAAAATTTCTACCTGTCAAATCGAATATAACAAAATAAAAGTGGGTGCATCAGACCAGACTTCATTCACGGATTGTTTTGTTTTGTACTTCGTGATATCACTCAACCGCTATGATGGTTTACAGCGTTTTCGTGACAAATTCAAAAAGTTTTTTAAAAAGCCGTAATCTTAATATATAAAATCCTTGCGTTACTGACTGACTGACAGACACGCTACAGCCGAAACTATTGGGCGCAGGAAGCTGAAATTTGCCATGTATGTTCCTTGGGGACCGTATGGGTGCCCTAAGAAGGGATTTCACGAAATTCCCACGGGATCGGCCAAAACGGGTAAATTGAAAAAAAATGCAGGCGTCGCTGCTGGCGTCCTCTAGTTAGTGATATTGCTGATTGTTTTTTGAAGAAAAATCAGGTATTTCAGTTTAACATCTAATAAAGGAACGAATCAATCGCTAATTACATTTTAGAATACAAGCGTATTCTCTGAGACAATATTTAGGTTTGAATGTATGTCTCGAAGTACCGTAAAGCAGTTTTGTTTTGACAAAAGTGGTAAATCAAAGAAGTGTAACGGTAGTCAACTATACGTTTTCAGCCTAACGTGAAAGACGTGAGCCTTAAAACGCATTAAAAAAGTAAAAAAACATATTTTAAATACTCCTGACCAAATATAAAAATATCGTCTAAACCTTTAGTAGGAATGTCTATGACCGGTCAGGTACAGACAGGCATGGCACCATGTCGTTGAAGAGATGTTGCGTCGCGACGTTCTCACTTTCCAATGTTTCGGCCGGTTCTTGTAGAGAAAAGGCCAGGAGGAAACGCCTATAGTGACAGCAGCCGCAACCCTGTCCAAGAAACGGCGCTACAAATGTTGGCGGAATGCCCCGCTTATGCGTCCCAGTGCCGTGAACATTACCATCTTAAGCCTTTTCCGACCATTTTGGTGTAGACCTCTACAGAAAATTCCTTTCCGTTCTGTTTTGGGCAGTCTTCAACCAATTACTGCCTGCTATCTTTATGATGTCTTCCTTCCATCTCATTTGCCGTCTTCCAGCTAGTCATTTACAATCCCATGGTTGCCATTTTAATATTTGCTTGCACCATGTTTCGGTATTTCCGGCTACATGTCCGGCCGCTACTCTTTTGGCAACATCTGGTACCTACTAGACTTTCTTTTCGGAGCTATTTATTCTTCTTTCTGTCTCTGAGTGTCACTCCTGCCAGTTTTCTCTCCATTGCCCTTTGAACAACTTCAAGTTTCTGTAGCACTGCCTCTGTAGTAACCCAAGTTTCGGCTCCGTAGGTGAGCACTGGCAGGACGCACTGGTTGAATATTCTTGCTTTTTGTTGCTTCGTAAAAGCAAATGCCAGTTTATCGAAAGCAGCCCAACCCAAATGGATACGTATATCAATCCTGTTCACTTGGTTTGCTTTGCCCATCTTTATTTCTTTCCCTAGGTATAATATACTATTTATTGAAGAATTCTAATCGGGTACATCCTACTGCAATTGTTATTCCGCTGGAGTTTTCACTGGTCATGTTTCGAATTAGCCGTAAACTGATCGCGGCAATTGTTACATAGACTACAGGCCCATGTCCAAAATGGATGGGTCATATGAACCACCAGGTGACGTATATAGGACGATATAAGAGCATCAAATAATAAGATTCAGCACTATGCCGTCACTTGTAAGCTGTCCAACTGAGTGCTGGTGAGAATTTGATTTTTTGACAATTTCCAAAAAATTACCGACTTTGTAGCGCACCATTTTTTACGGCACTGCGCGCTTTCTTATTATTTATCATGGATCTATCGAAGGTCATAATACCGTACAAAAACCCGAAATGCGTACTCACTATACCTGCACTTTTGAATTCTCACCAGCACTCAGTTGGACAGCTTACAAGTGACGGCATAGTGCTGAATCTTATTATTTTATGCTCTTATATCGTCCTATATACGACACTTGGTGGTTCATATGACCCATCCATTTTGGACATGGGCCTGTAGTCTAACAGTCGTACCCTCGCTACCTGCCCTGCCCATAGTCTGGTGTGTGATGGCTTGGAACGTCACTGTCTCTTTCTGTGAGGCAGTAATGCTTATCAATCAGATATTTCGCTCTTGGCTTACTACCTGTCATTACCTGATGCCATTTAAATTGCAAGATGCACGTTATTTTAGGCAAAAAAAATAACAGTAATTACTTAGGATTTATTTTAGGAACAGAATAGATTATTTGAGCTCGAATATGATCTCACAGACTGCACTTAAAACATTAGTGTAGTAATAAAGAGTGTTTATTTCGTAATATTCTATAAGTTTATTTTAGTTGGCCGGCACCATTGACATATATTTAGTACATATATACATATCAATGACCGGCACTTTTAGAATAGCCTAAATTTGTATGGAGCTGGGTCATCTTCTTTATTATGCATGCACGTGTGTTTGCATGAGTATATTGCTATAACTATTGCCCTGTAATAAAAATCTTGTGTATTATTGATCTTTTTCCGGTACTTTTTTGACAGAGTAGTATCTTAGAGATTGCATAGTTAAAATAAATATAACAAAATGTAATCATTGGTGATTAAAAGTAGCTATGAGTATCTTACCCTTTATGTGTATTATTGGTTCTATGCCGTTGTTTTGCTGACAGTAGCAACGAATTAATTAATTTATATTAATCTAATCCTTTTCCCTAAGATTGATATCGAACAAGCGATACTTTCGCATTGCGAGCGATCATAAGTTTTTTTATAATTAACAACAAACATAATGTTCATAAAATTATCTACTGATTACTATTGTCACTATAAACAAAAGCAATTTTGTAAAACTACTTTCGAATGTCATAAAGGTTTATTCAAAACAGAAACGTTGCAAATTATTTATACTCGATAAGTAAGTTTATATTTCAATTGATATACTGCTTCAGTTTTCTATACTGTGGCGCGAAAGTGTTATACCTACATATGGCGGCAGTGGTGTCGCGTCTCGCGTCGCGATTGATCGTAATTATACTCGCGAACTGGGGAAGAGAGGAGCGTCAAAAGCTTTGAGCGCTCGGAAATCCTCGCCTTAAAGGTACTAAATGGTAATTCTAAAAGACTAATTGGTATTTTATTGTATATACGAATACCTAGCCCTACAAAAGAATTATTTACTTTATGTCAACGATGATAAGGGGCATATAACTTATGCCTGTTTCGAGTATTTATTGTAGTAAATAAACCTATATTTTGCCTAATATACAATATATTAGCAAATAAAAATTGCGAGGCTACTGGAAGAATCCCTATAGTCTTAAAGCGTTCCCTAAGAGTATCTTTTGCACCTAACATGTATATTGCTCGTACCGCTCGTTTCTGTAGAACGAAAATATTCTGAATATCCGCAGCTTTGCCCCATAACAAAATGCCGTAGGACATGACACTATGAAAATAGCTAAAATACACTAAACGAGCCGTGTCGACATTAGTAAGTTGTCTAACTTTTCCAACAGCATATGCAGCAGAGCTGAGCTTTCCTGAAAGACATGCTATATGTGCACCCCATTGTAGCTTACTATCTAATGTAATGCCTAGAAACACTGTCGAGTCAACTGTGTCAAGTTCTTCCCTATCTAGCATAATATTAGGTCCCAGTTGTCTTACGTTAGGTAAAGCAAATTTAACGCATTTAGTTTTTTTAGAATTAAGTACCAGATTGTTTGCTGTAAACCATTGTGTAACCTGTACAAGTGCGTTATTTACATCATCAAATTGATTCCTATTCCTGTCTACTTTAAAAATAAGTGACATATCATCTGCAAAAAGTACAACATCACAGATGTTTTTTAAATAAAAAGGTAAGTTATTAATATATACAAGGAATAGAAAAGGGCCTAAAATTGAACCTTGTGGAACGCCTAACTGTATAGGTAATTTAGAGGATGTAGTCCCATTTACATCGACGCACTGAAATCTCTGCCGCAGGTACGACTCGACAACACAAAGTGCGGTTTCCTCTACGCCGTAGTGGCGGAGCTTACGCAATAGTGTGTCGTGATGAACGCAATCAAATGCTTTTGAGAGGTCACAGAATACTCCGAGAGCATTTTTAGATGACTCCCAAGCATTATAAACGTGTTTTATGAGAGCAACACCCGCATCAGTAGTGGATCTACCTTTAGTAAATCCGTATTGATCTTTGTGAAGCAGACTTTTTAAATTAAAGTGTATTAATAGCTGCTTTATTAAAATCTTTTCAAATATTTTACTAAATGCCGGCAAGATAGAGATGGGCCTAAAGTTATTTATGTCATTTTTACTGCCAGATTTGAATAAAGGTATGATTTTACTTAATTTCATCAAATCCGGAAATACGCCTAGGTCAAAACATTGGTTAAAAATTATAGAGAGGTAAGGCGCAACAGTCTCAACTATAGTACCTAAAATTTTTATTGAAATGCCCCAAAAGTCGCCGGTATTTTTGATATTAATTGAATTATATGCGATCAATATATCTCGCGGGGTAACGTGCTCGAATCTAAACACGCTCTTGCATTCAGGTACACTGCTAAGCAAAACATTTCCAGCGTCTAAAGACGATGATTGTAAAGAGCTAGTAGTTGTTATAGGTATGTTCGCAAAGAAATTATTGAAGATATGCGCTACTTGAGATGTGTCTGTGATTAATAAATTGTTATCTTGGATTTCAAATTGTTTGTCCCGCTGTCGTGCTCTACCAGTCTCATTATTTATAATTCTCCATGTTTCTTTAATTATATTTGTCGATTGCTTAATTTTACCACTAATAAATTTTGATTTTGCCAAAATATAAACTTGTTTAAAAATTTTTGAGTACTTTTTTACATAATTTAGAAAAGGTGTGTCAAATCTATGTTGTTTCATACCATATAATTCAAACAATTTGGCTCTACTTCTGTATATACCTACAGTGGCCCACTGGTTAAAAGATCCGGTAGTACCCTTTAATGCAACAGTTTTAGTCCTGAAAATATTTTGAAACTCATTATTTACTAGTCCAAAAAGTGAATTATAAGTTGTGTTTGGATTTTCCGAGTTCAATATTGAATGATTTAGTTTAGCGATAATATTGTTTTTAAACGTGTAAGACGATTGGTAGTTTGAGGCCTACATTCTACTGTATGTGATTTATTATATGTTGAACAGGAAAAACTAGCTATTTGTCCCGCAGAATGAAAAAACCGCAGAAGACAGATCATTCCACAGTTTAGAGGTGCGAGGCAGAAAGTTTCTAGAGACACGCACCATTGTGGATTGCCAACCATCTAAATGATGGGGATGGAAATGCTGGCGCGTAGAACGATGGCGGAAAGAGGCGGCAGGGATTAATCTGACAATTCCTCGGAGCACTCCCCATAGTAGAAGCGATAAAAGATGCATAGCGAGGCTACATCTCTACGCAGCGCCAAGGGGTCTAACCGATTGCAAATATCTTGGCAGTCGACAATTCGAGCGGCTCTCCGTTGGATGCGGTCTAGAGGGAGAAGCTGGTACTGGGGTGCCCCCGCCCAAAGATGAGAACAGTATTCCATATGCGGCCGGACTTGCGCCTTATAAAGGAGCAAGCGGTGGGCCGGAGTGAAATACCGTCTCGATCTATTTAGCACGAGAAGCTTCTTCGAGGCTAACTTAGCCTTACCCTCTAAGTGACCGCGGAACTGGACTTCGCTCGAAATCTCGACACCAAGTATTCCAATACTGGAGGAGGCAGTTAAGGGGGTGCTCTCAAAACGAGGACATACGACCATCGGCAGTTTTTTGCGGTGAAAACGCAGACTTGTGTCTTTGTGGGGTTAAATTGGACCAAATTAAGTCTTCCCCAATCTGAGATCATCTAGACTAGACTAGTAAGTAGACTATAAAGTAAAGTAGACTATAAAAAATTACTATTAAAATTTATTGGTTTGTGTTAATATTTCTATTGTAGTATAATTTTAGTCCTATGGTTTGTATGGAGGCTTAAATTATTCGGACATGCATATTTTTATGAAACAATTAAATAAATAGCTATACAAGTATATTTCTGTATAACTATATTTTCATTACTCGAATAATAAAATAGTTCTGACTGAAAATTTAAGTATGACATAAAAATATATTCATGTAGCCGTGAATGTTTGAGTAACTTACTGCGGCCTGCTTTCACCACTTCTGGATAAGCATTATCTTCAGATACATTTATATTTATAATGTGTTATCTTTCAAGTAATTTAACCGAAACTTATTAGACAACAGTGGATAGATTTCTGTTTTTCTGTTCGATTCCTGGGTTGGGCAAAAGTGTTACTGGGTTTTTCCGAATTCTCAGTAGCAGCACGGAGTCTGGTGATGTGCCCGGTAACGGCAAAAGGCTCGTCCCCTATTACGTGGGACCTAAAAATTCATGGCGAAATGTGGGTGTAATATTACGCCTCTGCCTACCCCTTCGGGGATACAAGCGTGAGTCAATAAATAAATAAAATATTAGACAATGGTGAACCAAGCATTTTGTTAGTCAAGTCAAGTCAAAATCATTTATTCATCTAGGTCACAAGGTGACGCTTATGAACGTCAAATTTTAAAATAAATTACTTAATTCTTCTACATTTACATTTACTGCCCATTCGCAAAGCAATAGGTAGAACCACGAGAAAGCACGGGCAATAAAACTCGTGGCCACTCTTTTTAATCGCCAGTGTTATGTTACATATTTTGTTTTTGTAAGGAGCTGCAACTGTTTCACATTGTAATTAATTACTTGTAAATAGTAATTAGGAACTTACATAATACTTAAATAATTAATGCAGATTAAGTGCTGTAGTAGCCTTCCAGTGTGAATCTTGTGTAACAGGAGCATCCACTTACATCTTATAATGTAGGCAACTCGCGATCATGTTCAGAACTATGATGGAAATGTATGTTACAGAAAGTGAATATGAATACACAAAATTTACAAAGATGTTAGTGTACAGCCCATGATCACGAGTTATCTTCATCTAACACAGTAGCATTTTTAAAAATTAAAAGGAACAACAATGCAAATGTAAATGTAGTAAGTTGAATGACCTAATAATACATGGATAGTTATTTAAAAGAACTAGAGATATTATATAAAAAAAAAAACTAAAAGGCAAGGTATTTATATAAATTCTGAATAAGTACAAAGATCAAGAGTTGGCTAGTGTAAGTGACCATCTATCCTTATCACTGAAATAATCATTAATGGTATAATAACCTTTCCTAATAAGGCAGTCTTTTATTTTACTTTTAAGGCGAGGATTTCCCAAAATACAGTGTTATCTAGCGTGGTCAAACGCGTTTTATTTGTAAAGAACAGAGATTAAAATTCGGAAAAAAATATACATATGTTATTCTACAGCATTAGATCTTTATTTTTCGGCCATTCGAAACACGATTACTGTAATTTGATACGATAGAAAATAATCGCGAATATAGGTCTGTTTAAACAACTTTTCCCGTTTCATTTGGGTTGTAATGGGATTACAATTTTCAAAAGTATACCAAAAGAAAAGTCATGTAAAAGCGGATGGGTCTCGGCCATCACATTATGAATTTTAATACATACAAAAATATAATACCGAAAATACGTAATTTCCTACTGCCGACGCGCTCTCTCCGGCCTCGTTCAGTCCCGAGCGGGATGTAATGGAGACAGGACGTATCGCTAGTTTGCAGAGCGCACCGCAGGATTACGAATTATTTTATCGTCAGTTACGAATGTCATCATCACTTATTGATAAATATATTACATCTAGGTTTAGTTTGTAAATAGGTATTGTAATTTTTTAGTAAGTAATAAAAGTGTATATAAGTAAGAAGTATAGTTTTAAAAATATCGTTTTGATTATTGGACAAGATAACGACTTGATAACAACAGCATAGTTAGGTAGCAGTACTTTAAAAAAATATTGATTTGTTGTATATTGTGGATGATTTATAGTATTATTGTTGTATTGGGTACCTATCTAATACAATAATTCACACTTTTATTCTGTGTACCTATATACGGAAATTAAATGTGAGATGAGCCTAAAAGCTATACAAGCGAATTTTATAGGTACCTACCTACCTAAATAAATACAAATATACGCAGTTACCTACTTAGTGGTATTTATGGTTACTGCCCCACCCTCGCGGGTAGTAGCGTGATGTTATTTGGTATAACCTTCCTCAACAAATGGCCTAGAGAAGCAAATAAATCTTAGAAATTGGCCTGCTAGTTCCTAAGACTAGCGCGATCAAAAACAAAAAAAAATGAATTTCCGTCTATTCAATAATTCTATTGACTATTTCCACCAATAATATCATTGATTTCCACACTATAACCAAACACAGAACAATGGACACCTAATAATATTATAGTAATTATTTATCACGCCGAGGAAGAATGCACTGGTGTCACAGCTTAGAAATGTTCGGTAGGTAAGTATATCAATTTGACTGACAAATAATAACGAAAACTAGAGATTATTATTGGTTGGCGGAAAATAAGCGTTGTCGGTGTAGGAGTATCATTTCGTACGTATGTATGTATGTAAAATTGTAACTTTTTTTCACTACTACTTGCCGATGCGCAAGGATGACACGCAAAATCGTGAAGCGTTCCACATTTTTATAGATAGAATAGTGACTGCCTCGTTGGTCTCGCGGCATAAATGTGCGCGTGGGATTGGGAGGTCTCGGGTTCGATTCCCGGGTCGGTGAAAGTGTTATTGGCTTTTTCCGTTAGGAAATTCTCAGTAGCAGCACGGAGTCTGGTAATGTGCCCGGTACGGCAATAGGCTCGCCTCCTATTACGTGGGACCTAAAAATTCATGGCGAAATGTGGGTGTAATTTTACACCTCTGCCTACCCCTTCGGGGATATAGGCGTGAGTCTATAAAAAAAAATACTTGCCGATGGCAGCACCTAAAGGAGATCACCCAAATTGGGCTAATTTTTATTTTGCCAGCCAATCAATAAATTGTGTTATTTTAATAGAACACACTGTTGTAAACATTTTAACTATTACACCAAACTTCTAAGTCAATAGGCTTGTGTCCACTAAGAATAAATCGGTTTGATTGTAGTATCTATAGATCCATTATGATTTTAAGATGTCAATAAAGTTTATTATTTATTATAAAATGGTAAGATTAATGTAATTTTTAGGCATTCTAAAACTAAAAAATAATGTTTTTATTCATGTGACAGTGAACACCAATCAGAGAGCATTACGTTAAACAGTACGTCCGCCATTCATGTTGTTGACGTTTTAGTAGTAAATACAACTAGAACGTAAAAATTTCTACCTGTCAAATCGAATATAACAAAATAAAAGTGGGTGCATCAGACCAGACTTCATTCACGGATTGTTTTGTTTTGTACTTCGTGATATCACTCAACCGCTATGATGGTTTACAGCGTTTTCGTGACAAATTCAAAAAGTTTTTTAAAAAGCCGTAATCTTAATATATAAAATCCTTGCGTTACTGACTGACTGACAGACACGCTACAGCCGAAACTATTGGGCGCAGGAAGCTGAAATTTGCCATGTATGTTCCTTGGGGACCGTATGGGTGCCCTAAGAAGGGATTTCACGAAATTCCCACGGGATCGGCCAAAACGGGTAAATTGAAAAAAAATGCAGGCGTCGCTGCTGGCGTCCTCTAGTTAGTGATATTGCTGATTGTTTTTTGAAGAAAAATCAGGTATTTCAGTTTAACATCTAATAAAGGAACGAATCAATCGCTAATTACATTTTAGAATACAAGCGTATTCTCTGAGACAATATTTAGGTTTGAATGTATGTCTCGAAGTACCGTAAAGCAGTTTTGTTTTGACAAAAGTGGTAAATCAAAGAAGTGTAACGGTAGTCAACTATACGTTTTCAGCCTAACGTGAAAGACGTGAGCCTTAAAACGCATTAAAAAAGTAAAAAAACATATTTTAAATACTCCTGACCAAATATAAAAATATCGTCTAAACCTTTAGTAGGAATGTCTATGACCGGTCAGGTACAGACAGGCATGGCACCATGTCGTTGAAGAGATGTTGCGTCGCGACGTTCTCACTTTCCAATGTTTCGGCCGGTTCTTGTAGAGAAAAGGCCAGGAGGAAACGCCTATAGTGACAGCAGCCGCAACCCTGTCCAAGAAACGGCGCTACAAATGTTGGCGGAATGCCCCGCTTATGCGTCCCAGTGCCGTGAACATTACCATCTTAAGCCTTTTCCGACCATTTTGGTGTAGACCTCTACAGAAAATTCCTTTCCGTTCTGTTTTGGGCAGTCTTCAACCAATTACTGCCTGCTATCTTTATGATGTCTTCCTTCCATCTCATTTGCCGTCTTCCAGCTAGTCATTTACAATCCCATGGTTGCCATTTTAATATTTGCTTGCACCATGTTTCGGTATTTCCGGCTACATGTCCGGCCGCTACTCTTTTGGCAACATCTGGTACCTACTAGACTTTCTTTTCGGAGCTATTTATTCTTCTTTCTGTCTCTGAGTGTCACTCCTGCCAGTTTTCTCTCCATTGCCCTTTGAACAACTTCAAGTTTCTGTAGCACTGCCTCTGTAGTAACCCAAGTTTCGGCTCCGTAGGTGAGCACTGGCAGGACGCACTGGTTGAATATTCTTGCTTTTTGTTGCTTCGTAAAAGCAAATGCCAGTTTATCGAAAGCAGCCCAACCCAAATGGATACGTATATCAATCCTGTTCACTTGGTTTGCTTTGCCCATCTTTATTTCTTTCCCTAGGTATAATATACTATTTATTGAAGAATTCTAATCGGGTACATCCTACTGCAATTGTTATTCCGCTGGAGTTTTCACTGGTCATGTTTCGAATTAGCCGTAAACTGATCGCGGCAATTGTTACATAGACTACAGGCCCATGTCCAAAATGGATGGGTCATATGAACCACCAGGTGACGTATATAGGACGATATAAGAGCATCAAATAATAAGATTCAGCACTATGCCGTCACTTGTAAGCTGTCCAACTGAGTGCTGGTGAGAATTTGATTTTTTGACAATTTCCAAAAAATTACCGACTTTGTAGCGCACCATTTTTTACGGCACTGCGCGCTTTCTTATTATTTATCATGGATCTATCGAAGGTCATAATACCGTACAAAAACCCGAAATGCGTACTCACTATACCTGCACTTTTGAATTCTCACCAGCACTCAGTTGGACAGCTTACAAGTGACGGCATAGTGCTGAATCTTATTATTTTATGCTCTTATATCGTCCTATATACGACACTTGGTGGTTCATATGACCCATCCATTTTGGACATGGGCCTGTAGTCTAACAGTCGTACCCTCGCTACCTGCCCTGCCCATAGTCTGGTGTGTGATGGCTTGGAACGTCACTGTCTCTTTCTGTGAGGCAGTAATGCTTATCAATCAGATATTTCGCTCTTGGCTTACTACCTGTCATTACCTGATGCCATTTAAATTGCAAGATGCACGTTATTTTAGGCAAAAAAAATAACAGTAATTACTTAGGATTTATTTTAGGAACAGAATAGATTATTTGAGCTCGAATATGATCTCACAGACTGCACTTAAAACATTAGTGTAGTAATAAAGAGTGTTTATTTCGTAATATTCTATAAGTTTATTTTAGTTGGCCGGCACCATTGACATATATTTAGTACATATATACATATCAATGACCGGCACTTTTAGAATAGCCTAAATTTGTATGGAGCTGGGTCATCTTCTTTATTATGCATGCACGTGTGTTTGCATGAGTATATTGCTATAACTATTGCCCTGTAATAAAAATCTTGTGTATTATTGATCTTTTTCCGGTACTTTTTTGACAGAGTAGTATCTTAGAGATTGCATAGTTAAAATAAATATAACAAAATGTAATCATTGGTGATTAAAAGTAGCTATGAGTATCTTACCCTTTATGTGTATTATTGGTTCTATGCCGTTGTTTTGCTGACAGTAGCAACGAATTAATTAATTTATATTAATCTAATCCTTTTCCCTAAGATTGATATCGAACAAGCGATACTTTCGCATTGCGAGCGATCATAAGTTTTTTTATAATTAACAACAAACATAATGTTCATAAAATTATCTACTGATTACTATTGTCACTATAAACAAAAGCAATTTTGTAAAACTACTTTCGAATGTCATAAAGGTTTATTCAAAACAGAAACGTTGCAAATTATTTATACTCGATAAGTAAGTTTATATTTCAATTGATATACTGCTTCAGTTTTCTATACTGTGGCGCGAAAGTGTTATACCTACATATGGCGGCAGTGGTGTCGCGTCTCGCGTCGCGATTGATCGTAATTATACTCGCGAACTGGGGAAGAGAGGAGCGTCAAAAGCTTTGAGCGCTCGGAAATCCTCGCCTTAAAGGTACTAAATGGTAATTCTAAAAGACTAATTGGTATTTTATTGTATATACGAATACCTAGCCCTACAAAAGAATTATTTACTTTATGTCAACGATGATAAGGGGCATATAACTTATGCCTGTTTCGAGTATTTATTGTAGTAAATAAACCTATATTTTGCCTAATATACAATATATTAGCAAATAAAAATTGCGAGGCTACTGGAAGAATCCCTATAGTCTTAAAGCGTTCCCTAAGAGTATCTTTTGCACCTAACATGTATATTGCTCGTACCGCTCGTTTCTGTAAAACGAAAATATTCTGAATATCCGCAGCTTTGCCCCATAACAAAATGCCGTAGGACATGACACTATGAAAATAGCTAAAATACACTAAACGAGCCGTGTCGACATTAGTAAGTTGTCTAACTTTTCCAACAGCATATGCAGCAGAGCTGAGCTTTCCTGAAAGACATGCTATATGTGCACCCCATTGTAGCTTACTATCTAATGTAATGCCTAGAAACACTGTCGAGTCAACTGTGTCAAGTTCTTCCCTATCTAGCATAATATTAGGTCCCAGTTGTCTTACGTTAGGTAAAGCAAATTTAACGCATTTAGTTTTTTTAGAATTAAGTACCAGATTGTTTGCTGTAAACCATTGTGTAACCTGTACAAGTGCGTTATTTACATCATCAAATTGATTCCTATTCCTGTCTACTTTAAAAATAAGTGACATATCATCTGCAAAAAGTACAACATCACAGATGTTTTTTAAATAAAAAGGTAAGTTATTAATATATACAAGGAATAGAAAAGGGCCTAAAATTGAACCTTGTGGAACGCCTAACTGTATAGGTAATTTAGAGGATGTAGTCCCATTTACATCGATGCACTGAAATCTCTGCCGCAGGTACGACTCGACAACACAAAGTGCGGTTTCCTCTACGCCGTAGTGGCGGAGCTTACGCAATAGTGTGTCGTGATGAACGCAATCAAATGCTTTTGAGAGGTCACAGAATACTCCGAGAGCATTTTTAGATGACTCTCAAGCATTATAAACGTGTTTTATGAGAGCAACACCCGCATCAGTAGTGGATCTACCTTTAGTAAATCCGTATTGATCTTTGTGAAGCAGACTTTTTAAATTAAAGTGTATTAATAGCTGCTTTATTAAAATCTTTTCAAATATTTTACTAAATGCCGGCAAGATAGAGATGGGCCTAAAGTTATTTATGTCATTTTTACTGCCAGATTTGAATAAAGGTATGATTTTACTTAATTTCATCAAATCCGGAAATACGCCTAGGTCAAAACATTGGTTAAAAATTATAGAGAGGTAAGGCGCAACAGTCTCAACTATAGTACCTAAAATTTTTATTGAAATGCCCCAAAAGTCGCCGGTATTTTTGATATTAATTGAATTATATGCGATCAATATATCTCGCGGGGTAACGTGCTCGAATCTAAACACGCTCTTGCATTCAGGTACACTGCTAAGCAAAAAATTTCCAGCGTCTAAAGACGATGATTGTAAAGAGCTAGTAGTTGTTATAGGTATGTTCGCAAAGAAATTATTGAAGATATGCGCTACTTGAGATGTGTCTGTGATTAATAAATTGTTATCTTGGATTTCAAATTGTTTGTCCCGCTGTCGTGCTCTACCAGTCTCATTATTTATAATTCTCCATGTTTCTTTAATTATATTTGTCGATTGCTTAATTTTACCACTAATAAATTTTGATTTTGCCAAAATATAAACTTGTTTAAAAATTTTTGAGTACTTTTTTACATAATTTAGAAAAGGTGTGTCAAATCTATGTTGTTTCATACCATATAATTCAAACAATTTGGCTCTACTTCTGTATATACCTACAGTGGCCCACTGGTTAAAAGATCCGGTAGTACCCTTTAATGCAACAGTTTTAGTCCTGAAAATATTTTGAAACTCATTATTTACTAGTCCAAAAAGTGAATTATAAGTTGTGTTTGGATTTTCCGAGTTCAATATTGAATGATTTAGTTTAGCGATAATATTGTTTTTAAACGTGTAAGACGATTGGTAGTTTGAGGCCTACATTCTACTGTATGTGATTTATTATATGTTGAACAGGAAAAACTAGCTATTTGTCCCGCAGAATGAAAAAACCGCAGATGACAGATCATTCCACAGTTTAGAGGTGCGAGGCAGAAAGTTTCTAGAGACACGCACCATTGTGGATTGCCAACCATCTAAATGATGGGGATGGAAATGCTGGCGCGTAGAACGATGGCGGAAAGAGGCGGCAGGGATTAATCTGACAATTCCTCGGAGCACTCCCCATAGTAGAAGCGATAAAAGATGCATAGCGAGGCTACATCTCTACGCAGCGCCAAGGGGTCTAACCGATTGCAAATATCTTGGCAGTCGACATTTCGAGCGGCTCTCCGTTGGATGCGGTCTAGAGGGAGAAGCTGGTACTGGGGTGCCCCCGCCCAAAGATGAGAACAGTATTCCATATGCGGCCGGACTTGCGCCTTATAAAGGAGCAAGCGGTGGGCCGGAGTGAAATACCGTCTCGATCTATTTAGCACGAGAAGCCTCTTCGAGGCTAACTTAGCCTTACCCTCTAAGTGACCGCGGAACTGGACTTCGCTCGAAATCTCGACACCAAGTATTCCAATACTGGAGGAGGCAGCTAAGGGGGTGCTCTCAAAACGAGGACATACGACCATCGGCAGTTTTTTGCGGTGAAAACGCAGACTTGTGTCTTTGTGGGGTTAAATTGGACCAAATTAAGTCTTCCCCAATCTGAGACCATCTAGACTAGACTACTAAGTAGACTATAAAAAATTACTATTAAAATTTATTGGTTTGTGTTAATATTTCTATTGTAGTATAATTTTAGTCCTATGGTTTGTATGGAGGCTTAAATTATTCGGACATGCATATTTTTATGAAACAATTAAATAAATAGCTATACAAGTATATTTCTGTATAACTATATTTTCATTACTCGAATAATAAAATAGTTCTGACTGAAAATTTAAGTATGACATAAAAATATATTCATGTAGCCGTGAATGTTTGAGTAACTTACTGCGGCCTGCTTTCACCACTTCTGGATAAGCATTATCTTCAGATACATTTATATTTATAATGTGTTATCTTTCAAGTAATTTAACCGAAACTTATTAGACAACAGTGGATAGATTTCTGTTTTTCTGTTCGATTCCTGGGTTGGGCAAAAGTGTTACTGGGTTTTTCCGAATTCTCAGTAGCAGCACGGAGTCTGGTGATGTGCCCGGTAACGGCAAAAGGCTCGTCCCCTATTACGTGGGACCTAAAAATTCATGGCGAAATGTGGGTGTAATATTACGCCTCTGCCTACCCCTTCGGGGATACAAGCGTGAGTCAATAAATAAATAAAATATTAGACAATGGTGAACCAAGCATTTTGTTAGTCAAGTCAAGTCAAAATCATTTATTCATCTAGGTCACAAGGTGACGCTTATGAACGTCAAATTTTAAAATAAATTACTTAATTCTTCTACATTTACATTTACTGCCCATTCGCAAAGCAATAGGTAGAACCACGAGAAAGCACGGGCAATAAAACTCGTGGCCACTCTTTTTAATCGCCAGTGTTATGTTACATATTTTGTTTTTGTAAGGAGCTGCAACTGTTTCACATTGTAATTAATTACTTGTAAATAGTAATTAGGAACTTACATAATACTTAAATAATTAATGCAGATTAAGTGCTGTAGTAGCCTTCCAGTGTGAATCTTGTGTAACAGGAGCATCCACTTACATCTTATAATGTAGGCAACTCGCGATCATGTTCAGAACTATGATGGAAATGTATGTTACAGAAAGTGAATATGAATACACAAAATTTACAAAGATGTTAGTGTACAGCCCATGATCACGAGTTATCTTCATCTAACACAGTAGCATTTTTAAAAATTAAAAGGAACAACAATGCAAATGTAAATGTAGTAAGTTGAATGACCTAATAATACATGGATAGTTATTTAAAAGAACTAGAGATATTATATAAAAAAAAAAACTAAAAGGCAAGGTATTTATATAAATTCTGAATAAGTACAAAGATCAAGAGTTGGCTAGTGTAAGTGACCATCTATCCTTATCACTGAAATAATCATTAATGGTATAATAACCTTTCCTAATAAGGCAGTCTTTTATTTTACTTTTAAGGCGAGGATTTCCCAAAATACAGTGTTATCTAGCGTGGTCAAACGCGTTTTATTTGTAAAGAACAGAGATTAAAATTCGGAAAAAAATATACATATGTTATTCTACAGCATTAGATCTTTATTTTTCGGCCATTCGAAACACGATTACTGTAATTTGATACGATAGAAAATAATCGCGAATATAGGTCTGTTTAAACAACTTTTCCCGTTTCATTTGGGTTGTAATGGGATTAGAATTTTCAAAAGTATACCAAAAGAAAAGTCATGTAAAAGCGGATGGGTCTCGGCCATCACATTATGAATTTTAATACATACAAAAATATAATACCGAAAATACGTAATTTCCTACTGCCGACGCGCTCTCTCCGGCCTCGTTCAGTCCCGAGCGGGATGTAATGGAGACAGGACGTATCGCTAGTTTGCAGAGCGCACCGCAGGATTACGAATTATTTTATCGTCAGTTACGAATGTCATCATCACTTATTGATAAATATATTACATCTAGGTTTAGTTTGTAAATAGGTATTGTAATTTTTTAGTAAGTAATAAAAGTGTATATAAGTAAGAAGTATAGTTTTAAAAATATCGTTTTGATTATTGGACAAGATAACGACTTGATAACAACAGCATAGTTAGGTAGCAGTACTTTAAAAAAATATTGATTTGTTGTATATTGTGGATGATTTATAGTATTATTGTTGTATTGGGTACCTATCTAATACAATAATTCACACTTTTATTCTGTGTACCTATATACGGAAATTAAATGTGAGATGAGCCTAAAAGCTATACAAGCGAATTTTATAGGTACCTACCTACCTAAATAAATACAAATATACGCAGTTACCTACTTAGTGGTATTTATGGTTACTGCCCCATCCTCGCGGGTAGTAGCGTGATGTTATTTGGTATAACCTTCCTCAACAAATGGCCTAGAGAAGCAAATAAATCTTAGAAATTGGCCTGCTAGTTCCTAAGACTAGCGCGATCAAAAACAAAAAAAAATAAATTTCCGTCTATTCAATAATTCTATTGACTATTTCCACCAATAATATCATTGATTTCCACACTATAACCAAACACAGAACAATGGACACCTAATAATATTATAGTAATTATTTATCACGCCGAGGAAGAATGCACTGGTGTCACAGCTTAGAAATGTTCGGTAGGTAAGTATATCAATTTGACTGACAAATAATAACGAAAACTAGAGATTATTATTGGTTGGCGGAAAATAAGCGTTGTCGGTGTAGGAGTATCATTTCGTACGTATGTATGTATGTAAAATTGTAACTTTTTTCACTACTACTTGCCGATGCGCAAGGATGACACGCAAAATCGTGAAGCGTTCCACATTTTTATAGATAGAATTGTGACTGCCTCGTTGGTCTCGCGGCATAAATGTGCGCGTGGGATTGGGAGGTCTCGGGTTCGATTCCCGGGTCGGTGAAAGTGTTATTGGCTTTTTCCGTTAGGAAATTCTCAGTAGCAGCACGGAGTCTGGTAATGTGCCCGGTACGGCAATAGGCTCGCCTCCTATTACGTGGGACCTAAAAATTCATGGCGAAATGTGGGTGTAATTTTACACCTCTGCCTACCCCTTCGGGGATATAGGCGTGAGTCTATAAAAAAAAATACTTGCCGATGGCAGCACCTAAAGGAGATCACCCAAATTGGGCTAATTTTTATTTTGCCAGCCAATCAATAAATTGTGTTATTTTAATAGAACACACTGTTGTAAACATTTTAACTATTACACCAAACTTCTAAGTCAATAGGCTTGTGTCCACTAAGAATAAATCGGTTTGATTGTAGTATCTATAGATCCATTATGATTTTAAGATGTCAATAAAGTTTATTATTTATTATAAAATGGTAAGATTAATGTAATTTTTAGGCATTCTAAAACTAAAAAATAATGTTTTTATTCATGTGACAGTGAACACCAATCAGAGAGCATTACGTTAAACAGTACGTCCGCCATTCATGTTGTTGACGTTTTAGTAGTAAATACAACTAGAACGTAAAAATTTCTACCTGTCAAATCGAATATAACAAAATAAAAGTGGGTGCATCAGACCAGACTTCATTCACGGATTGTTTTGTTTTGTACTTCGTGATATCACTCAACCGCTATGATGGTTTACAGCGTTTTCGTGACAAATTCAAAAAGTTTTTTAAAAAGCCGTAATCTTAATATATAAAATCCTTGCGTTACTGACTGACTGACAGACACGCTACAGCCGAAACTATTGGGCGCAGGAAGCTGAAATTTGCCATGTATGTTCCTTGGGGACCGTATGGGTGCCCTAAGAAGGGATTTCACGAAATTCCCACGGGATCGGCCAAAACGGGTAAATTGAAAAAAAATGCAGGCGTCGCTGCTGGCGTCCTCTAGTTAGTGATATTGCTGATTGTTTTTTGAAGAAAAATCAGGTATTTCAGTTTAACATCTAATAAAGGAACGAATCAATCGCTAATTACATTTTAGAATACAAGCGTATTCTCTGAGACAATATTTAGGTTTGAATGTATGTCTCGAAGTACCGTAAAGCAGTTTTGTTTTGACAAAAGTGGTAAATCAAAGAAGTGTAACGGTAGTCAACTATACGTTTTCAGCCTAACGTGAAAGACGTGAGCCTTAAAACGCATTAAAAAAGTAAAAAAACATATTTTAAATACTCCTGACCAAATATAAAAATATCGTCTAAACCTTTAGTAGGAATGTCTATGACCGGTCAGGTACAGACAGGCATGGCACCATGTCGTTGAAGAGATGTTGCGTCGCGACGTTCTCACTTTCCAATGTTTCGGCCGGTTCTTGTAGAGAAAAGGCCAGGAGGAAACGCCTATAGTGACAGCAGCCGCAACCCTGTCCAAGAAACGGCGCTACAAATGTTGGCGGAATGCCCCGCTTATGCGTCCCAGTGCCGTGAACATTACCATCTTAAGCCTTTTCCGACCATTTTGGTGTAGACCTCTACAGAAAATTCCTTTCCGTTCTGTTTTGGGCAGTCTTCAACCAATTACTGCCTGCTATCTTTATGATGTCTTCCTTCCATCTCATTTGCCGTCTTCCAGCTAGTCATTTACAATCCCATGGTTGCCATTTTAATATTTGCTTGCACCATGTTTCGGTATTTCCGGCTACATGTCCGGCCGCTACTCTTTTGGCAACATCTGGTACCTACTAGACTTTCTTTTCGGAGCTATTTATTCTTCTTTCTGTCTCTGAGTGTCACTCCTGCCAGTTTTCTCTCCATTGCCCTTTGAACAACTTCAAGTTTCTGTAGCACTGCCTCTGTAGTAACCCAAGTTTCGGCTCCGTAGGTGAGCACTGGCAGGACGCACTGGTTGAATATTCTTGCTTTTTGTTGCTTCGTAAAAGCAAATGCCAGTTTATCGAAAGCAGCCCAACCCAAATGGATACGTATATCAATCCTGTTCACTTGGTTTGCTTTGCCCATCTTTATTTCTTTCCCTAGGTATAATATACTATTTATTGAAGAATTCTAATCGGGTACATCCTACTGCAATTGTTATTCCGCTGGAGTTTTCACTGGTCATGTTTCGAATTAGCCGTAAACTGATCGCGGCAATTGTTACATAGACTACAGGCCCATGTCCAAAATGGATGGGTCATATGAACCACCAGGTGACGTATATAGGACGATATAAGAGCATCAAATAATAAGATTCAGCACTATGCCGTCACTTGTAAGCTGTCCAACTGAGTGCTGGTGAGAATTTGATTTTTTGACAATTTCCAAAAAATTACCGACTTTGTAGCGCACCATTTTTTACGGCACTGCGCGCTTTCTTATTATTTATCATGGATCTATCGAAGGTCATAATACCGTACAAAAACCCGAAATGCGTACTCACTATACCTGCACTTTTGAATTCTCACCAGCACTCAGTTGGACAGCTTACAAGTGACGGCATAGTGCTGAATCTTATTATTTTATGCTCTTATATCGTCCTATATACGACACTTGGTGGTTCATATGACCCATCCATTTTGGACATGGGCCTGTAGTCTAACAGTCGTACCCTCGCTACCTGCCCTGCCCATAGTCTGGTGTGTGATGGCTTGGAACGTCACTGTCTCTTTCTGTGAGGCAGTAATGCTTATCAATCAGATATTTCGCTCTTGGCTTACTACCTGTCATTACCTGATGCCATTTAAATTGCAAGATGCACGTTATTTTAGGCAAAAAAATAACAGTAATTACTTAGGATTTATTTTAGGAACAGAATAGATTATTTGAGCTCGAATATGATCTCACAGACTGCACTTAAAACATTAGTGTAGTAATAAAGAGTGTTTATTTCGTAATATTCTATAAGTTTATTTTAGTTGGCCGGCACCATTGACATATATTTAGTACATATATACATATCAATGACCGGCACTTTTAGAATAGCCTAAATTTGTATGGAGCTGGGTCATCTTCTTTATTATGCATGCACGTGTGTTTGCATGAGTATATTGCTATAACTATTGCCCTGTAATAAAAATCTTGTGTATTATTGATCTTTTTCCGGTACTTTTTTGACAGAGTAGTATCTTAGAGATTGCATAGTTAAAATAAATATAACAAAATGTAATCATTGGTGATTAAAAGTAGCTATGAGTATCTTACCCTTTATGTGTATTATTGGTTCTATGCCGTTGTTTTGCTGACAGTAGCAACGAATTAATTAATTTATATTAATCTAATCCTTTTCCCTAAGATTGATATCGAACAAGCGATACTTTCGCATTGCGAGCGATCATAAGTTTTTTTATAATTAACAACAAACATAATGTTCATAAAATTATCTACTGATTACTATTGTCACTATAAACAAAAGCAATTTTGTAAAACTACTTTCGAATGTCATAAAGGTTTATTCAAAACAGAAACGTTGCAAATTATTTATACTCGATAAGTAAGTTTATATTTCAATTGATATACTGCTTCAGTTTTCTATACTGTGGCGCGAAAGTGTTATACCTACATATGGCGGCAGTGGTGTCGCGTCTCGCGTCGCGATTGATCGTAATTATACTCGCGAACTGGGGAAGAGAGGAGCGTCAAAAGCTTTGAGCGCTCGGAAATCTTCGCCTTAAAGGTACTAAATGGTAATTCTAAAAGACTAATTGGTATTTTATTGTATATACGAATACCTAGCCCTACAAAAGAATTATTTACTTTATGTCAACGATGATAAGGGGCATATAACTTATGCCTGTTTCGAGTATTTATTGTAGTAAATAAACCTATATTTTGCCTAATATACAATATATTAGCAAATAAAAATTGCGAGGCTACTGGAAGAATCCCTATAGTCTTAAAGCGTTCCCTAAGAGTATCTTTTGCACCTAACATGTATATTGCTCGTACCGCTCGTTTCTGTAAAACGAAAATATTCTGAATATCCGCAGCTTTGCCCCATAACAAAATGCCGTAGGACATGACACTATGAAAATAGCTAAAATACACTAAACGAGCCGTGTCGACATTAGTAAGTTGTCTAACTTTTCCAACAGCATATGCAGCAGAGCTGAGCTTTCCTGAAAGACATGCTATATGTGCACCCCATTGTAGCTTACTATCTAATGTAATGCCTAGAAACACTGTCGAGTCAACTGTGTCAAGTTCTTCCCTATCTAGCATAATATTAGGTCCCAGTTGTCTTACGTTAGGTAAAGCAAATTTAACGCATTTAGTTTTTTTAGAATTAAGTACCAGATTGTTTGCTGTAAACCATTGTGTAACCTGTACAAGTGCGTTATTTACATCATCAAATTGATTCCTATTCCTGTCTACTTTAAAAATAAGTGACATATCATCTGCAAAAAGTACAACATCACAGATGTTTTTTAAATAAAAAGGTAAGTTATTAATATATACAAGGAATAGAAAAGGGCCTAAAATTGAACCTTGTGGAACGCCTAACTGTATAGGTAATTTAGAGGATGTAGTCCCATTTACATCGACGCACTGAAATCTCTGCCGCAGGTACGACTCGACAACACAAAGTGCGGTTTCCTCTACGCCGTAGTGGCGGAGCTTACGCAATAGTGTGTCGTGATGAACGCAATCAAATGCTTTTGAGAGGTCACAGAATACTCCGAGAGCATTTTTAGATGACTCCCAAGCATTATAAACGTGTTTTATGAGAGCAACACCCGCATCAGTAGTGGATCTACCTTTAGTAAATCCGTATTGATCTTTGTGAAGCAGACTTTTTAAATTAAAGTGTATTAATAGCTGCTTTATTAAAATCTTTTCAAATATTTTACTAAATGCCGGCAAGATAGAGATGGGCCTAAAGTTATTTATGTCATTTTTACTGCCAGATTTGAATAAAGGTATGATTTTACTTAATTTCATCAAATCCGGAAATACGCCTAGGTCAAAACATTGGTTAAAAATTATAGAGAGGTAAGGCGCAACAGTCTCAACTATAGTACCTAAAATTTTTATTGAAATGCCCCAAAAGTCGCCGGTATTTTTGATATTAATTGAATTATATGCGATCAATATATCTCGCGGGGTAACGTGCTCGAATCTAAACACGCTCTTGCATTCAGGTACACTGCTAAGCAAAAAATTTCCAGCGTCTAAAGACGATGATTGTAAAGAGCTAGTAGTTGTTATAGGTATGTTCGCAAAGAAATTATTGAAGATATGCGCTACTTGAGATGTGTCTGTGATTAATAAATTGTTATCTTGGATTTCAAATTGTTTGTCCCGCTGTCGTGCTCTACCAGTCTCATTATTTATAATTCTCCATGTTTCTTTAATTATATTTGTCGATTGCTTAATTTTACCACTAATAAATTTTGATTTTGCCAAAATATAAACTTGTTTAAAAATTTTTGAGTACTTTTTTACATAATTTAGAAAAGGTGTGTCAAATCTATGTTGTTTCATACCATATAATTCAAACAATTTGGCTCTACTTCTGTATATACCTACAGTGGCCCACTGGTTAAAAGATCCGGTAGTACCCTTTAATGCAACAGTTTTAGTCCTGAAAATATTTTGAAACTCATTATTTACTAGTCCAAAAAGTGAATTATAAGTTGTGTTTGGATTTTCCGAGTTCAATATTGAATGATTTAGTTTAGCGATAATATTGTTTTTAAACGTGTAAGACGATTGGTAGTTTGAGGCCTACATTCTACTGTATGTGATTTATTATATGTTGAACAGGAAAAACTAGCTATTTGTCCCGCAGAATGAAAAAACCGCAGATGACAGATCATTCCACAGTTTAGAGGTGCGAGGCAGAAAGTTTCTAGAGACACGCACCATTGTGGATTGCCAACCATCTAAATGATGGGGATGGAAATGCTGGCGCGTAGAACGATGGCGGAAAGAGGCGGCAGGGATTAATCTGACAATTCCTCGGAGCACTCCCCATAGTAGAAGCGATAAAAGATGCATAGCGAGGCTACATCTCTACGCAGCGCCAAGGGGTCTAACCGATTGCAAATATCTTGGCAGTCGACATTTCGAGCGGCTCTCCGTTGGATGCGGTCTAGAGGGAGAAGCTGGTACTGGGGTGCCCCCGCCCAAAGATGAGAACAGTATTCCATATGCAGCCGGACTTGCGCCTTATAAAGGAGCAAGCGGTGGGCCGGAGTGAAATACCGTCTCGATCTATTTAGCACGAGAAGCCTCTTCGAGGCTAACTTAGCCTTACCCTCTAAGTGACCGCGGAACTGGACTTCGCTCGAAATCTCGACACCAAGTATTCCAATACTGGAGGAGGCAGTTAAGGGGGTGCTCTCAAAACGAGGACATACGACCATCGGCAGTTTTTTGCGGTGAAAACGCAGACTTGTGTCTTTGTGGGGTTAAATTGGACCAAATTAAGTCTTCCCCAATCTGAGACCATCTAGACTAGACTACTAAGTAGACTATAAAAAATTACTATTAAAATTTATTGGTTTGTGTTAATATTTCTATTGTAGTATAATTTTAGTCCTATGGTTTGTATGGAGGCTTAAATTATTCGGACATGCATATTTTTATGAAACAATTAAATAAATAGCTATACAAGTATATTTCTGTATAACTATATTTTCATTACTCGAATAATAAAATAGTTCTGACTGAAAATTTAAGTATGACATAAAAATATATTCATGTAGCCGTGAATGTTTGAGTAACTTACTGCGGCCTGCTTTCACCACTTCTGGATAAGCATTATCTTCAGATACATTTATATTTATAATGTGTTATCTTTCAAGTAATTTAACCGAAACTTATTAGACAACAGTGGATAGATTTCTGTTTTTCTGTTCGATTCCTGGGTTGGGCAAAAGTGTTACTGGGTTTTTCCGAATTCTCAGTAGCAGCACGGAGTCTGGTGATGTGCCCGGTAACGGCAAAAGGCTCGTCCCCTATTACGTGGGACCTAAAAATTCATGGCGAAATGTGGGTGTAATATTACGCCTCTGCCTACCCCTTCGGGGATACAAGCGTGAGTCAATAAATAAATAAAATATTAGACAATGGTGAACCAAGCATTTTGTTAGTCAAGTCAAGTCAAAATCATTTATTCATCTAGGTCACAAGGTGACGCTTATGAACGTCAAATTTTAAAATAAATTACTTAATTCTTCTACATTTACATTTACTGCCCATTCGCAAAGCAATAGGTAGAACCACGAGAAAGCACGGGCAATAAAACTCGTGGCCACTCTTTTTAATCGCCAGTGTTATGTTACATATTTTGTTTTTGTAAGGAGCTGCAACTGTTTCACATTGTAATTAATTACTTGTAAATAGTAATTAGGAACTTACATAATACTTAAATAATTAATGCAGATTAAGTGCTGTAGTAGCCTTCCAGTGTGAATCTTGTGTAACAGGAGCATCCACTTACATCTTATAATGTAGGCAACTCGCGATCATGTTCAGAACTATGATGGAAATGTATGTTACAGAAAGTGAATATGAATACACAAAATTTACAAAGATGTTAGTGTACAGCCCATGATCACGAGTTATCTTCATCTAACACAGTAGCATTTTTAAAAATTAAAAGGAACAACAATGCAAATGTAAATGTAGTAAGTTGAATGACCTAATAATACATGGATAGTTATTTAAAAGAACTAGAGATATTATATAAAAAAAAAAACTAAAAGGCAAGGTATTTATATAAATTCTGAATAAGTACAAAGATCAAGAGTTGGCTAGTGTAAGTGACCATCTATCCTTATCACTGAAATAATCATTAATGGTATAATAACCTTTCCTAATAAGGCAGTCTTTTATTTTACTTTTAAGGCGAGGATTTCCCAAAATACAGTGTTATCTAGCGTGGTCAAACGCGTTTTATTTGTAAAGAACAGAGATTAAAATTCGGAAAAAAATATACATATGTTATTCTACAGCATTAGATCTTTATTTTCGGCCATTCGAAACACGATTACTGTAATTTGATACGATAGAAAATAATCGCGAATATAGGTCTGTTTAAACAACTTTTCCCGTTTCATTTGGGTTGTAATGGGATTAGAATTTTCAAAAGTATACCAAAAGAAAAGTCATGTAAAAGCGGATGGGTCTCGGCCATCACATTATGAATTTTAATACATACAAAAATATAATACCGAAAATACGTAATTTCCTACTGCCGACGCGCTCTCTCCGGCCTCGTTCAGTCCCGAGCGGGATGTAATGGAGACAGGACGTATCGCTAGTTTGCAGAGCGCACCGCAGGATTACGAATTATTTTATCGTCAGTTACGAATGTCATCATCACTTATTGATAAATATATTACATCTAGGTTTAGTTTGTAAATAGGTATTGTAATTTTTTAGTAAGTAATAAAAGTGTATATAAGTAAGAAGTATAGTTTTAAAAATATCGTTTTGATTATTGGACAAGATAACGACTTGATAACAACAGCATAGTTAGGTAGCAGTACTTTAAAAAAATATTGATTTGTTGTATATTGTGGATGATTTATAGTATTATTGTTGTATTGGGTACCTATCTAATACAATAATTCACACTTTTATTCTGTGTACCTATATACGGAAATTAAATGTGAGATGAGCCTAAAAGCTATACAAGCGAATTTTATAGGTACCTACCTACCTAAATAAATACAAATATACGCAGTTACCTACTTAGTGGTATTTATGGTTACTGCCCCACCCTCGCGGGTAGTAGCGTGATGTTATTTGGTATAACCTTCCTCAACAAATGGCCTAGAGAAGCAAATAAATCTTAGAAATTGGCCTGCTAGTTCCTAAGACTAGCGCGATCAAAAACAAAAAAAAATAAATTTCCGTCTATTCAATAATTCTATTGACTATTTCCACCAATAATATCATTGATTTCCACACTATAACCAAACACAGAACAATGGACACCTAATAATATTATAGTAATTATTTATCACGCCGAGGAAGAATGCACTGGTGTCACAGCTTAGAAATGTTCGGTAGGTAAGTATATCAATTTGACTGACAAATAATAACGAAAACTAGAGATTATTATTGGTTGGCGGAAAATAAGCGTTGTCGGTGTAGGAGTATCATTTCGTACGTATGTATGTATGTAAAATTGTAACTTTTTTCACTACTACTTGCCGATGCGCAAGGATGACACGCAAAATCGTGAAGCGTTCCACATTTTTATAGATAGAATTGTGACTGCCTCGTTGGTCTCGCGGCATAAATGTGCGCGTGGGATTGGGAGGTCTCGGGTTCGATTCCCGGGTCGGTGAAAGTGTTATTGGCTTTTTCCGTTAGGAAATTCTCAGTAGCAGCACGGAGTCTGGTAATGTGCCCGGTACGGCAATAGGCTCGCCTCCTATTACGTGGGACCTAAAAATTCATGGCGAAATGTGGGTGTAATTTTACACCTCTGCCTACCCCTTCGGGGATATAGGCGTGAGTCTATAAAAAAAAATACTTGCCGATGGCAGCACCTAAAGGAGATCACCCAAATTGGGCTAATTTTTATTTTGCCAGCCAATCAATAAATTGTGTTATTTTAATAGAACACACTGTTGTAAACATTTTAACTATTACACCAAACTTCTAAGTCAATAGGCTTGTGTCCACTAAGAATAAATCGGTTTGATTGTAGTATCTATAGATCCATTATGATTTTAAGATGTCAATAAAGTTTATTATTTATTATAAAATGGTAAGATTAATGTAATTTTTAGGCATTCAAAACTAAAAAATAATGTTTTTATTCATGTGACAGTGAACACCAATCAGAGAGCATTACGTTAAACAGTACGTCCGCCATTCATGTTGTTGACGTTTTAGTAGTAAATACAACTAGAACGTAAAAATTTCTACCTGTCAAATCGAATATAACAAAATAAAAGTGGGTGCATCAGACCAGACTTCATTCACGGATTGTTTTGTTTTGTACTTCGTGATATCACTCAACCGCTATGATGGTTTACAGCGTTTTCGTGACAAATTCAAAAAGTTTTTTAAAAAGTCGTAATCTTAATATATAAAATCCTTGCGTTACTGACTGACTGACAGACACGCTACAGCCGAAACTATTGGGCGCAGGAAGCTGAAATTTGCCATGTATGTTCCTTGGGGACCGTATGGGTGCCCTAAGAAGGGATTTCACGAAATTCCCACGGGATCGGCCAAAACGGGTAAATTGAAAAAAAATGCAGGCGTCGCTGCTGGCGTCCTCTAGTTAGTGATATTGCTGATTGTTTTTTGAAGAAAAATCAGGTATTTCAGTTTAACATCTAATAAAGGAACGAATCAATCGCTAATTACATTTTAGAATACAAGCGTATTCTCTGAGACAATATTTAGGTTTGAATGTATGTCTCGAAGTACCGTAAAGCAGTTTTGTTTTGACAAAAGTGGTAAATCAAAGAAGTGTAACGGTAGTCAACTATACGTTTTCAGCCTAACGTGAAAGACGTGAGCCCTAAAATGCATTAAAAAAGTAAAAAAACATATTTTAAATACTCCTGACCAAATATAAAAATATCGTCTAAACCTTTAGTAGGAATGTCTATGACCGGTCAGGTACAGACAGGCATGGCACCATGTCGTTGAAGAGATGTTGCGTCGCGACGTTCTCACTTTCCAATGTTTCGGCCGGTTCTTGTAGAGAAAAGGCCAGGAGGAAACGCCTATAGTGACAGCAGCCGCAACCCTGTCCAAGAAACGGCGCTACAAATGTTGGCGGAATGCCCCGCTTATGCGTCCCAGTGCCGTGAACATTACCATCTTAAGCCTTTTCCAACCATTTTGGTGTAGACCTCTACAGAAAATTCCTTTCCGTTCTGTTTTGGGCAGTCTTCAACCAATTACTGCCTGCTATCTTTATGATGTCTTCCTTCCATCTCATTTGCCGTCTTCCAGCTAGTCATTTACAATCCCATGGTTGCCATTTTAATATTTGCTTGCACCATGTTTCGGTATTTCCGGCTACATGTCCGGCCGCTACTCTTTTGGCAACATCTGGTACCTACTAGACTTTCTTTTCGGAGCTATTTATTCTTCTTTCTGTCTCTGAGTGTCACTCCTGCCAGTTTTCTCTCCATTGCCCTTTGAACAACTTCAAGTTTCTGTAGCACTGCCTCTGTAGTAACCCAAGTTTCGGCTCCGTAGGTGAGCACTGGCAGGACGCACTGGTTGAATATTCTTGCTTTTTGTTGCTTCGTAAAAGCAAATGCCAGTTTATCGAAAGCAGCCCAACCCAAATGGATACGTATATCAATCCTGTTCACTTGGTTTGCTTTGCCCATCTTTATTTCTTTCCCTAGGTATAATATACTATTTATTGAAGAATTCTAATCGGGTACATCCTACTGCAATTGTTATTCCGCTGGAGTTTTCACTGGTCATGTTTCGAATTAGCCGTAAACTGATCGCGGCAATTGTTACATAGACTACAGGCCCATGTCCAAAATGGATGGGTCATATGAACCACCAGGTGACGTATATAGGACGATATAAGAGCATCAAATAATAAGATTCAGCACTATGCCGTCACTTGTAAGCTGTCCAACTGAGTGCTGGTGAGAATTTGATTTTTTGACAATTTCCAAAAAATTACCGACTTTGTAGCGCACCATTTTTTACGGCACTGCGCGCTTTCTTATTATTTATCATGGATCTATCGAAGGTCATAATACCGTACAAAAACCCGAAATGCGTACTCACTATACCTGCACTTTTGAATTCTCACCAGCACTCAGTTGGACAGCTTACAAGTGACGGCATAGTGCTGAATCTTATTATTTTATGCTCTTATATCGTCCTATATACGACACTTGGTGGTTCATATGACCCATCCATTTTGGACATGGGCCTGTAGTCTAACAGTCGTACCCTCGCTACCTGCCCTGCCCATAGTCTGGTGTGTGATGGCTTGGAACGTCACTGTCTCTTTCTGTGAGGCAGTAATGCTTATCAATCAGATATTTCGCTCTTGGCTTACTACCTGTCATTACCTGATGCCATTTAAATTGCAAGATGCACGTTATTTTAGGCAAAAAAATAACAGTAATTACTTAGGATTTATTTTAGGAACAGAATAGATTATTTGAGCTCGAATATGATCTCACAGACTGCACTTAAAACATTAGTGTAGTAATAAAGAGTGTTTATTTCGTAATATTCTATAAGTTTATTTTAGTTGGCCGGCACCATTGACATATATTTAGTACATATATACATATCAATGACCGGCACTTTTAGAATAGCCTAAATTTGTATGGAGCTGGGTCATCTTCTTTATTATGCATGCACGTGTGTTTGCATGAGTATATTGCTATAACTATTGCCCTGTAATAAAAATCTTGTGTATTATTGATCTTTTTCCGGTACTTTTTTGACAGAGTAGTATCTTAGAGATTGCATAGTTAAAATAAATATAACAAAATGTAATCATTGGTGATTAAAAGTAGCTATGAGTATCTTACCCTTTATGTGTATTATTGGTTCTATGCCGTTGTTTTGCTGACAGTAGCAACGAATTAATTAATTTATATTAATCTAATCCTTTTCCCTAAGATTGATATCGAACAAGCGATACTTTCGCATTGCGAGCGATCATAAGTTTTTTTATAATTAACAACAAACATAATGTTCATAAAATTATCTACTGATTACTATTGTCACTATAAACAAAAGCAATTTTGTAAAACTACTTTCGAATGTCATAAAGGTTTATTCAAAACAGAAACGTTGCAAATTATTTATACTCGATAAGTAAGTTTATATTTCAATTGATATACTGCTTCAGTTTTCTATACTGTGGCGCGAAAGTGTTATACCTACATATGGCGGCAGTGGTGTCGCGTCTCGCGTCGCGATTGATCGTAATTATACTCGCGAACTGGGGAAGAGAGGAGCGTCAAAAGCTTTGAGCGCTCGGAAATCCTCGCCTTAAAGGTACTAAATGGTAATTCTAAAAGACTAATTGGTATTTTATTGTATATACGAATACCTAGCCCTACAAAAGAATTATTTACTTTATGTCAACGATGATAAGGGGCATATAACTTATGCCTGTTTCGAGTATTTATTGTAGTAAATAAACCTATATTTTGCCTAATATACAATATATTAGCAAATAAAAATTGCGAGGCTACTGGAAGAATCCCTATAGTCTTAAAGCGTTCCCTAAGAGTATCTTTTGCACCTAACATGTATATTGCTCGTACCGCTCGTTTCTGTAGAACGAAAATATTCTGAATATCCGCAGCTTTGCCCCATAACAAAATGCCGTAGGACATGACACTATGAAAATAGCTAAAATACACTAAACGAGCCGTGTCGACATTAGTAAGTTGTCTAACTTTTCCAACAGCATATGCAGCAGAGCTGAGCTTTCCTGAAAGACATGCTATATGTGCACCCCATTGTAGCTTACTATCTAATGTAATGCCTAGAAACACTGTCGAGTCAACTGTGTCAAGTTCTTCCCTATCTAGCATAATATTAGGTCCCAGTTGTCTTACGTTAGGTAAAGCAAATTTAACGCATTTAGTTTTTTTAGAATTAAGTACCAGATTGTTTGCTGTAAACCATTGTGTAACCTGTACAAGTGCGTTATTTACATCATCAAATTGATTCCTATTCCTGTCTACTTTAAAAATAAGTGACATATCATCTGCAAAAAGTACAACATCACAGATGTTTTTTAAATAAAAAGGTAAGTTATTAATATATACAAGGAATAGAAAAGGGCCTAAAATTGAACCTTGTGGAACGCCTAACTGTATAGGTAATTTAGAGGATGTAGTCCCATTTACATCGACGCACTGAAATCTCTGCCGCAGGTACGACTCGACAACACAAAGTGCGGTTTCCTCTACGCCGTAGTGGCGGAGCTTACGCAATAGTGTGTCGTGATGAACGCAATCAAATGCTTTTGAGAGGTCACAGAATACTCCGAGAGCATTTTTAGATGACTCCCAAGCATTATAAACGTGTTTTATGAGAGCAACACCCGCATCAGTAGTGGATCTACCTTTAGTAAATCCGTATTGATCTTTGTGAAGCAGACTTTTTAAATTAAAGTGTATTAATAGCTGCTTTATTAAAATCTTTTCAAATATTTTACTAAATGCCGGCAAGATAGAGATGGGCCTAAAGTTATTTATGTCATTTTTACTGCCAGATTTGAATAAAGGTATGATTTTACTTAATTTCATCAAATCCGGAAATACGCCTAGGTCAAAACATTGGTTAAAAATTATAGAGAGGTAAGGCGCAACAGTCTCAACTATAGTACCTAAAATTTTTATTGAAATGCCCCAAAAGTCGCCGGTATTTTTGATATTAATTGAATTATATGCGATCAATATATCTCGCGGGGTAACGTGCTCGAATCTAAACACGCTCTTGCATTCAGGTACACTGCTAAGCAAAAAATTTCCAGCGTCTAAAGACGATGATTGTAAAGAGCTAGTAGTTGTTATAGGTATGTTCGCAAAGAAATTATTGAAGATATGCGCTACTTGAGATGTGTCTGTGATTAATAAATTGTTATCTTGGATTTCAAATTGTTTGTCCCGCTGTCGTGCTCTACCAGTCTCATTATTTATAATTCTCCATGTTTCTTTAATTATATTTGTCGATTGCTTAATTTTACCACTAATAAATTTTGATTTTGCCAAAATATAAACTTGTTTAAAAATTTTTGAGTACTTTTTTACATAATTTAGAAAAGGTGTGTCAAATCTATGTTGTTTCATACCATATAATTCAAACAATTTGGCTCTACTTCTGTATATACCTACAGTGGCCCACTGGTTAAAAGATCCGGTAGTACCCTTTAATGCAACAGTTTTAGTCCTGAAAATATTTTGAAACTCATTATTTACTAGTCCAAAAAGTGAATTATAAGTTGTGTTTGGATTTTCCGAGTTCAATATTGAATGATTTAGTTTAGCGATAATATTGTTTTTAAACGTGTAAGACGATTGGTAGTTTGAGGCCTACATTCTACTGTATGTGATTTATTATATGTTGAACAGGAAAAACTAGCTATTTGTCCCGCAGAATGAAAAAACCGCAGATGACAGATCATTCCACAGTTTAGAGGTGCGAGGCAGAAAGTTTCTAGAGACACGCACCATTGTGGATTGCCAACCATCTAAATGATGGGGATGGAAATGCTGGCGCGTAGAACGATGGCGGAAAGAGGCGGCAGGGATTAATCTGACAATTCCTCGGAGCACTCCCCATAGTAGAAGCGATAAAAGATGCATAGCGAGGCTACATCTCTACGCAGCGCCAAGGGGTCTAACCGATTGCAAATATCTTGGCAGTCGACATTTCGAGCGGCTCTCCGTTGGATGCGGTCTAGAGGGAGAAGCTGGTACTGGGTTGCCCCCGCCCAAAGATGAGAACAGTATTCCATATGCGGCCGGACTTGCGCCTTATAAAGGAGCAAGCGGTGGGCCGGAGTGAAATACCGTCTCGATCTATTTAGCACGAGAAGCCTCTTCGAGGCTAACTTAGCCTTACCCTCTAAGTGACCGCGGAACTGGACTTCGCTCGAAATCTCGACACCAAGTATTCCAATACTGGAGGAGGCAGTTAAGGGGGTGCTCTCAAAACGAGGACATACGACCATCGGCAGTTTTTTGCGGTGAAAACGCAGACTTGTGTCTTTGTGGGGTTAAATTGGACCAAATTAAGTCTTCCCCAATCTGAGACCATCTAGACTAGACTACTAAGTAGACTATAAAAAATTACTATTAAAATTTATTGGTTTGTGTTAATATTTCTATTGTAGTATAATTTTAGTCCTATGGTTTGTATGGAGGCTTAAATTATTCGGACATGCATATTTTTATGAAACAATTAAATAAATAGCTATACAAGTATATTTCTGTATAACTATATTTTCATTACTCGAATAATAAAATAGTTCTGACTGAAAATTTAAGTATGACATAAAAATATATTCATGTAGCCGTGAATGTTTGAGTAACTTACTGCGGCCTGCTTTCACCACTTCTGGATAAGCATTATCTTCAGATACATTTATATTTATAATGTGTTATCTTTCAAGTAATTTAACCGAAACTTATTAGACAACAGTGGATAGATTTCTGTTTTTCTGTTCGATTCCTGGGTTGGGCAAAAGTGTTACTGGGTTTTTCCGAATTCTCAGTAGCAGCACGGAGTCTGGTGATGTGCCCGGTAACGGCAAAAGGCTCGTCCCCTATTACGTGGGACCTAAAAATTCATGGCGAAATGTGGGTGTAATATTACGCCTCTGCCTACCCCTTCGGGGATACAAGCGTGAGTCAATAAATAAATAAAATATTAGACAATGGTGAACCAAGCATTTTGTTAGTCAAGTCAAGTCAAAATCATTTATTCATCTAGGTCACAAGGTGACGCTTATGAACGTCAAATTTTAAAATAAATTACTTAATTCTTCTACATTTACATTTACTGCCCATTCGCAAAGCAATAGGTAGAACCACGAGAAAGCACGGGCAATAAAACTCGTGGCCACTCTTTTTAATCGCCAGTGTTATGTTACATATTTTGTTTTTGTAAGGAGCTGCAACTGTTTCACATTGTAATTAATTACTTGTAAATAGTAATTAGGAACTTACATAATACTTAAATAATTAATGCAGATTAAGTGCTGTAGTAGCCTTCCAGTGTGAATCTTGTGTAACAGGAGCATCCACTTACATCTTATAATGTAGGCAACTCGCGATCATGTTCAGAACTATGATGGAAATGTATGTTACAGAAAGTGAATATGAATACACAAAATTTACAAAGATGTTAGTGTACAGCCCATGATCACGAGTTATCTTCATCTAACACAGTAGCATTTTTAAAAATTAAAAGGAACAACAATGCAAATGTAAATGTAGTAAGTTGAATGACCTAATAATACATGGATAGTTATTTAAAAGAACTAGAGATATTATATAAAAAAAAAAACTAAAAGGCAAGGTATTTATATAAATTCTGAATAAGTACAAAGATCAAGAGTTGGCTAGTGTAAGTGACCATCTATCCTTATCACTGAAATAATCATTAATGGTATAATAACCTTTCCTAATAAGGCAGTCTTTTATTTTACTTTTAAGGCGAGGATTTCCCAAAATACAGTGTTATCTAGCGTGGTCAAACGCGTTTTATTTGTAAAGAACAGAGATTAAAATTCGGAAAAAAATATACATATGTTATTCTACAGCATTAGATCTTTATTTTTCGGCCATTCGAAACACGATTACTGTAATTTGATACGATAGAAAATAATCGCGAATATAGGTCTGTTTAAACAACTTTTCCCGTTTCATTTGGGTTGTAATGGGATTAGAATTTTCAAAAGTATACCAAAAGAAAAGTCATGTAAAAGCGGATGGGTCTCGGCCATCACATTATGAATTTTAATACATACAAAAATATAATACCGAAAATACGTAATTTCCTACTGCCGACGCGCTCTCTCCGGCCTCGTTCAGTCCCGAGCGGGATGTAATGGAGACAGGACGTATCGCTAGTTTGCAGAGCGCACCGCAGGATTACGAATTATTTTATCGTCAGTTACGAATGTCATCATCACTTATTGATAAATATATTACATCTAGGTTTAGTTTGTAAATAGGTATTGTAATTTTTTAGTAAGTAATAAAAGTGTATATAAGTAAGAAGTATAGTTTTAAAAATATCGTTTTGATTATTGGACAAGATAACGACTTGATAACAACAGCATAGTTAGGTAGCAGTACTTTAAAAAAATATTGATTTGTTGTATATTGTGGATGATTTATAGTATTATTGTTGTATTGGGTACCTATCTAATACAATAATTCACACTTTTATTCTGTGTACCTATATACGGAAATTAAATGTGAGATGAGCCTAAAAGCTATACAAGCGAATTTTATAGGTACCTACCTACCTAAATAAATACAAATATACGCAGTTACCTACTTAGTGGTATTTATGGTTACTGCCCCACCCTCGCGGGTAGTAGCGTGATGTTATTTGGTATAACCTTCCTCAACAAATGGCCTAGAGAAGCAAATAAATCTTAGAAATTGGCCTGCTAGTTCCTAAGACTAGCGCGATCAAAAACAAAAAAAAATAAATTTCCGTCTATTCAATAATTCTATTGACTATTTCCACCAATAATATCATTGATTTCCACACTATAACCAAACACAGAACAATGGACACCTAATAATATTATAGTAATTATTTATCACGCCGAGGAAGAATGCACTGGTGTCACAGCTTAGAAATGTTCGGTAGGTAAGTATATCAATTTGACTGACAAATAATAACGAAAACTAGAGATTATTATTGGTTGGCGGAAAATAAGCGTTGTCGGTGTAGGAGTATCATTTCGTACGTATGTATGTATGTAAAATTATAACTTTTTTCACTACTACTTGCCGATGCGCAAGGATGACACGCAAAATCGTGAAGCGTTCCACATTTTTATAGATAGAATTGTGACTGCCTCGTTGGTCTCGCGGCATAAATGTGCGCGTGGGATTGGGAGGTCTCGGGTTCGATTCCCGGGTCGGTGAAAGTGTTATTGGCTTTTTCCGTTAGGAAATTCTCAGTAGCAGCACGGAGTCTGGTAATGTGCCCGGTACGGCAATAGGCTCGCCTCCTATTACGTGGGACCTAAAAATTCATGGCGAAATGTGGGTGTAATTTTACACCTCTGCCTACCCCTTCGGGGATATAGGCGTGAGTCTATAAAAAAAAATACTTGCCGATGGCAGCACCTAAAGGAGATCACCCAAATTGGGCTAATTTTTATTTTGCCAGCCAATCAATAAATTGTGTTATTTTAATAGAACACACTGTTGTAAACATTTTAACTATTACACCAAACTTCTAAGTCAATAGGCTTGTGTCCACTAAGAATAAATCGGTTTGATTGTAGTATCTATAGATCCATTATGATTTTAAGATGTCAATAAAGTTTATTATTTATTATAAAATGGTAAGATTAATGTAATTTTTAGGCATTCTAAAACTAAAAAATAATGTTTTTATTCATGTGACAGTGAACACCAATCAGAGAGCATTACGTTAAACAGTACGTCCGCCATTCATGTTGTTGACGTTTTAGTAGTAAATACAACTAGAACGTAAAAATTTCTACCTGTCAAATCGAATATAACAAAATAAAAGTGGGTGCATCAGACCAGACTTCGTTCACGGATTGTTTTGTTTTGTACTTCGTGATATCACTCAACCGCTATGATGGTTTACAGCGTTTTCGTGACAAATTCAAAAAGTTTTTTAAAAAGCCGTAATCTTAATATATAAAATCCTTGCGTTACTGACTGACTGACAGACACGCTACAGCCGAAACTATTGGGCGCAGGAAGCTGAAATTTGCCATGTATGTTCCTTGGGGACCGTATGGGTGCCCTAAGAAGGGATTTCACGAAATTCCCACGGGATCGGCCAAAACGGGTAAATTGAAAAAAAATGCAGGCGTCGCTGCTGGCGTCCTCTAGTTAGTGATATTGCTGATTGTTTTTTGAAGAAAAATCAGGTATTTCAGTTTAACATCTAATAAAGGAACGAATCAATCGCTAATTACATTTTAGAATACAAGCGTATTCTCTGAGACAATATTTAGGTTTGAATGTATGTCTCGAAGTACCGTAAAGCAGTTTTGTTTTGACAAAAGTGGTAAATCAAAGAAGTGTAACGGTAGTCAACTATACGTTTTCAGCCTAACGTGAAAGACGTGAGCCCTAAAATGCATTAAAAAAGTAAAAAAACATATTTTAAATACTCCTGACCAAATATAAAAATATCGTCTAAACCTTTAGTAGGAATGTCTATGACCGGTCAGGTACAGACAGGCATGGCACCATGTCGTTGAAGAGATGTTGCGTCGCGACGTTCTCACTTTCCAATGTTTCGGCCGGTTCTTGTAGAGAAAAGGCCAGGAGGAAACGCCTATAGTGACAGCAGCCGCAACCCTGTCCAAGAAACGGCGCTACAAATGTTGGCGGAATGCCCCGCTTATGCGTCCCAGTGCCGTGAACATTACCATCTTAAGCCTTTTCCGACCATTTTGGTGTAGACCTCTACAGAAAATTCCTTTCCGTTCTGTTTTGGGCAGTCTTCAACCAATTACTGCCTGCTATCTTTATGATGTCTTCCTTCCATCTCATTTGCCGTCTTCCAGCTAGTCATTTACAATCCCATGGTTGCCATTTTAATATTTGCTTGCACCATGTTTCGGTATTTCCGGCTACATGTCCGGCCGCTACTCTTTTGGCAACATCTGGTACCTACTAGACTTTCTTTTCGGAGCTATTTATTCTTCTTTCTGTCTCTGAGTGTCACTCCTGCCAGTTTTCTCTCCATTGCCCTTTGAACAACTTCAAGTTTCTGTAGCGCTGCCTCTGTAGTAACCCAAGTTTCGGCTCCGTAGGTGAGCACTGGCAGGACGCACTGGTTGAATATTCTTGCTTTTTGTTGCTTCGTAAAAGCAAATGCCAGTTTATCGAAAGCAGCCCAACCCAAATGGATACGTATATCAATCCTGTTCACTTGGTTTGCTTTGCCCATCTTTATTTCTTTCCCTAGGTATAATATACTATTTATTGAAGAATTCTAATCGGGTACATCCTACTGCAATTGTTATTCCGCTGGAGTTTTCACTGGTCATGTTTCGAATTAGCCGTAAACTGATCGCGGCAATTGTTACATAGACTACAGGCCCATGTCCAAAATGGATGGGTCATATGAACCACCAGGTGACGTATATAGGACGATATAAGAGCATCAAATAATAAGATTCAGCACTATGCCGTCACTTGTAAGCTGTCCAACTGAGTGCTGGTGAGAATTTGATTTTTTGACAATTTCCAAAAAATTACCGACTTTGTAGCGCACCATTTTTTACGGCACTGCGCGCTTTCTTATTATTTATCATGGATCTATCGAAGGTCATAATACCGTACAAAAACCCGAAATGCGTACTCACTCTACCTGCACTTTTGAATTCTCACCAGCACTCAGTTGGACAGCTTACAAGTGACGGCATAGTGCTGAATCTTATTATTTTATGCTCTTATATCGTCCTATATACGACACTTGGTGGTTCATATGACCCATCCATTTTGGACATGGGCCTGTAGTCTAACAGTCGTACCCTCGCTACCTGCCCTGCCCATAGTCTGGTGTGTGATGGCTTGGAACGTCACTGTCTCTTTCTGTGAGGCAGTAATGCTTATCAATCAGATATTTCGCTCTTGGCTTACTACCTGTCATTACCTGATGCCATTTAAATTGCAAGATGCACGTTATTTTAGGCAAAAAAATAACAGTAATTACTTAGGATTTATTTTAGGAACAGAATAGATTATTTGAGCTCGAATATGATCTCACAGACTGCACTTAAAACATTAGTGTAGTAATAAAGAGTGATTATTTCGTAATATTCTATAAGTTTATTTTAGTTGGCCGGCACCATTGACATATATTTAGTACATATATACATATCAATGACCGGCACTTTTAGAATAGCCTAAATTTGTATGGAGCTGGGTCATCTTCTTTATTATGCATGCACGTGTGTTTGCATGAGTATATTGCTATAACTATTGCCCTGTAATAAAAATCTTGTGTATTATTGATCTTTTTCCGGTACTTTTTTGACAGAGTAGTATCTTAGAGATTGCATAGTTAAAATAAATATAACAAAATGTAATCATTGGTGATTAAAAGTAGCTATGAGTATCTTACCCTTTATGTGTATTATTGGTTCTATGCCGTTGTTTTGCTGACAGTAGCAACGAATTAATTAATTTATATTAATCTAATCCTTTTCCCTAAGATTGATATCGAACAAGCGATACTTTCGCATTGCGAGCGATTATAAGTTTTTTTATAATTAACAACAAACATAATGTTCATAAAATTATCTACTGATTACTATTGTCACTATAAACAAAAGCAATTTTGTAAAACTACTTTCGAATTTCATAAAGGTTTATTCAAAACAGAAACGTTGCAAATTATTTATACTCGATAAGTAAGTTTATATTTCAATTGATATACTGCTTCAGTTTTCTATACTGTGGCGCGAAAGTGTTATACCTACATATGGCGGCAATGGTGTCGCGTCTCGCGTCGCGATTGATCGTAATTATACTCGCGAACTGGGGAAGAGGGGAGCGTCAAAAGCTTTGAGCGCTCGGAAATCCTCGCCTTAAAGGTACTAAATGGTAATTCTAAAAGACTAATTGGTATTTTATTGTATATACGAATACCTAGCCCTACAAAAGAATTATTTACTTTATGTAAACGATGATAAGGGGCATATAACTTATGCCTGTTTCGAGTATTTATTGTAGTAAATAAACCTATATTTTGCCTAATATACAATATATTAGCAAATAAAAATTGCGAGGCTACTGTAAGAATCCCTATAGTCTTAAAGCGTTCCCTAAGAGTATCTTTTGCACCTAACATGTATATTGCTCGTACCGCTCGTTTCTGTAGAACGAAAATATTCTGAATATCCGCAGCTTTGCCCCATAACAAAATGCCGTAGGACATGACACTATGAAAATAGCTAAAATACACTAAACGAGCCGTGTCGACATTAGTAAGTTGTCTAACTTTTCCAACAGCATATGCAGCAGAGCTGAGCTTTCCTGAAAGACATGCTATATGTGCACCCCATTGTAGCTTACTATCTAATGTAATGCCTAGAAACACTGTCGAGTCAACTGTGTCAAGTTCTTCCCTATCTAGCATAATATTAGGTCCCAGTTGTCTTACGTTAGGTAAAGCAAATTTAACGCATTTAGTTTTTTTAGAATTAAGTACCAGATTGTTTGCTGTAAACCATTGTGTAACCTGTATAAGTGCGTTATTTACATCATCAAATTGATTCCTATTCCTGTCTACTTTAAAAATAAGTGACGTATCATCTGCAAAAAGTACAACATCACAGATGTTTTTTAAATAAAAAGGTAAGTTATTAATATATACAAGGAATAGAAAAGGGCCTAAAATTGAACCTTGTGGAACGCCTAACTGTATAGGTAATTTAGAGGATGTAGTCCCATTTACATCGACGCACTGAAATCTCTGCCGCAGGTACGACTCGACAACACAAAGTGCGGTTTCCTCTACGCCGTAGTGGCGGAGCTTACGTAATAGTGTGTCGTGATGAACGCAATCAAATGCTTTTGAGAGGTCACAGAATACTCCGAGAGCATTTTTAGATGACTCCCAAGCATTATAAACGTGTTTTATGAGAGCAACACCCGCATCAGTAGTGGATCTACCTTTAGTAAATCCGTATTGATCTTTGTGAAGCAGACTTTTTAAATTAAAGTGTATTAATAGCTGCTTTAATAAAATCTTTTCAAATATTTTACTAAATGCCGGCAAGATAGAGATGGGCCTAAAGTTATTTATGTCATTTTTACTGCCAGATTTGAATAAAGGTATGATTTTACTTAATTTCATCAAATCCGGAAATACGCCTAGGTCAAAACATTGGTTAAAAATTATAGAGAGGTAAGGCGCAACAGTCTCAACTATAGTACCTAAAATTTTTATTGAAATGCCCCAAAAGTCGCCGGTATTTTTGATATTAATTGAATTATATGCGATCAATATATCTCGCGGGGTAACGTGCTCGAATCTAAACACGCTCTTGCATTCAGGTACACTGCTAAGCAAAAAATTTCCAGCGTCTAAAGACGATGATTGTATAGAGCTAGTAGTTGTTATAGGTATGTTCGCAAAGAAATTATTGAAGATATGCGCTACTTGAGATGTGTCTGTGATTAATAAATTGTTATCTTGGATTTCAAATTGTTTGTCCCGCTGTCGTGCTCTACCAGTCTCATTATTTATAATTCTCCATGTTTCTTTAATTATATTTGTCGATTGCTTAATTTTACCACTAATAAATTTTGATTTTGCCAAAATATAAACTTGTTTAAAAATTTTTGAGTACTTTTTTACATAATTTAGAAAAGGTGTGTCAAATCTATGTTGTTTCATACCATATAATTCAAACAATTTGGCTCTACTTCTGTATATACCTACAGTGGCCCACTGGTTAAAAGATCCGGTAGTACCCTTTAATGTAACAGTTTTAGTCCTGAAAATATTTTGAAACTCATTATTTACTAGTCCAAAAAGTGAATTATAAGTTGTGTTTGGATTTTCCGAGTTCAATATTGAGGGATTTAGTTTAGCGATAATATTGTTTTTAAACGTGTAAGACGATTGGTAGTTTGAGGCCTACATTCTACTGTATGTGATTTATTATATGTTGAACAGGAAAAACTAGCTATTTGTCCATGGTGATCAGAAGGAAGAGAACTAATAACTAATGGGTTTTTAGCAACACAAGAACTAAATATGTTATCCAAATAAGTAAATGATGTTGCAGAGACTCTAGTAGGTTCACAGAATAAGTTACTTAAATTACATGGCTTAAAAAATTCAGAAATCTAGTACACTGTGAAGAATTCTCTAAAATATTAATATTAAAATCACCACATACTATAATATTCTTACTGCTACATTTAATTTTATTAATAGCATCTTCCATAACAGTCTCAAATACATTATAATCACCAGAAGGGGGTCGATATACACAAATTACAATATATAAGTCTAGTTCCACACAGGACAACTCAATAGTGCGCTCAATAGATAAGTTTAAAATATCTTTACGTTCTTTGCATTTTAATAAATTTGAAGTCATTATGAGAGAACCGCCTCTAATAGCCTGCTTTCTTATATACGAACTCTGCACTGTATAATATTCATTTATAACAATAGGCTCATGGGTCTTTAACCAATGTACAGTCAAGCACAAAACCTTAACATCATATGTTTCTAGAAATGAACTTAACTCTAATTCTTTGCCAGATAGGCCCTGCATGTTTTGGTGTACTATATTCAAATACTGCAGCCTAACTGTTGTCCTATCTTGGAGTTTAAATCACTAGATGTGTCAATAAAAGCATTGTTAGTACATGTACTAACCCTATCAAATAAATTGTCAACACAAGGCTCTCTGCCTTGCTGTAAATTGTATGGTAATAACTTAGCAATCTGTCGCTTAATATAAAATGGCAGATACATTGTATCTTTAGTTAAAATAAATTTACTAATAAATTTATTAGCGTCAAAAAACAATATTGCGTCACTGTGACGACAAGTTATGTTATACAATTACATATTTAATGAGTGTATGTGCATATTTTGTGTATGTGTTAAGTTATTTGAGTAAGGCAAAGCACCTAAAATAAATTTACAACTGAATTTAGAATTAAGTTCTAATAACAATTCAACACATTCTATGATGTCCTGTCTCTTAACAGTTAAACTGTTACCAAACAATAGTATGGCAGTACTACTCTTATCTAAGGGGTGTAACTTAATCTGTTTAACTAAACTACTGTAAGTATCCCCTGGCCTACAATAATTTATAACACACTGATTTGTGTACTCACTGAGAATACTACCAAAATTGTGACCTAGCCTATCAGAAAAAATAAAAGTTTTATTAATTGATGTTGGAAGCCTAGTATTATTTAATTTTTTTAGAAATGAGTGTGAGTTTTGTGGATTGTTAAAAAAATTCTCAGGTAGTATGGTACTCAATGGCTCTGCTGGGATTAGAGTGTGAGTACAAGAACACGAGAGCTTATTGGTCAGAGACTCATACATTTCCGCATTACACCTCACCAAGTCTACGCGCTCACCTGCCTCCACTATACGCTTGCTCAGTTATTGTTGAGAAGCTTGGTATTTGTTAAAAATCTCATTTAAGGTTATTTCCCTAAGTAATAGTTACTATTTACGCATTCATTTATTGATTGTGTATTATATTACTATTATTTAATATTATATTTTCAAACGAGAAGGGTCAACTGCCTTTGCTTTGACAGACTACTAGCATAATATGCAATGAAATATAGCTAAATAGCAAGCCATTCCGTTTCACCCTATTCGTTACGAGAAGACTAAGGCTCATTCATGAAGAATGACTCACTTCAGCATCCAACTTTCCTTAATATGCAATCTTGTATACAGATATGTACTAATGAAATGCAAAACTAGACATCAACCGTATAGTTTTATTAATACTAAAAGTGAATCTGTTCTGGTTTTAGATCACAACGATTTAAGTTTCTCGCTTGAGAGGGTTTTACTCACGAAATTCGCGAAATTGTAATGTCTCGTCGCAGTAAAAACTGAGTACATTATTCTTTGTTATTAAGTCAGTCAGCGCAGTGACTGTCGCAGCAACGTGCATGGAAATAATGAGTCAAAATATTCAAGTCAAAATTATTTATTCATTTAGGCTACAAAGTGAACTTATGTACGTCAAAAATTTAAGTTAATTACAAGATGATTCTACATTTACTGCCACGTTCGCAGTGCAATAGGTAGAACCACGAGAAAGAACGGGCAATAAAACTCGTGGCCACTCTTTTTAACTGCCAGTATAATGGTTTTACATGTTATCTTTGTAAGGAGCTGCAACTGTTTCACATTGTGAGTTATCTACTAATGCAAAGAGCTATGGCAGATTTTTAGTTCAGTGCACTAAAAGCATCTTAAAAACTCATTACAACCAAAATTCATGAAATATTTTAATACGATTTTCTATATTTTAGTCTTATTTAGATAAGGCTAGGTAAAAAAGTATAAAATTAAAAATAGCTATTATGTTAATTGATTGCCGGCTTTTCGTAATGGCCATTTCTTTGGTTTGTCAGAAAGCCACAAGGTTGCCAGAGTAAATAATTATTTTTCTAAGATAGAATCATGAATGTTTATTTTATAGATTAAGAGATTTAAATAGTTAATTAATATTAATAATACTATTTTTTGCTTTTTACGTTTATTTCTATGCGGATTTTAAATAAAGTACAGTATTAATAACTTCTTTCGACATTTAAAGTAAAACTGGGCGCTGACTAAAAGATGGCCATTCAGAACTATAAAAAAAATACAACATGACAGTTGACATTTCGATTATTTTCACATCATCTCGCTGTCACCCGCGCTTGTTTGTTTGTGTTCTGAGTGTTTTCGCTGCTTTTCCCCTGTTTTCAGTATTCTTTTTGACCCGGATTAACCAAGGACTCTGTTTTCGCTTCTTGTTATATGACTCAAACTGTTTATGGACTCTGATATTGTCGGACTGTGACTTGTGCGTGCTTAAGGATTCCGATACTGCCCTGTTTCTTGGATATTGTTTTGTACCCGGTTTCTACAGCCAAAATGAGTGTTTGTGGTCGTGGCCACGGCAGTTGAAGTCCGTAGGGAACATAATATAGAAACAACTGAATATAATCTCAGAGGCAGATGACGCTATTTTAATAAGAGGTAGAATAAAATCAAGACACATAAGTCAGAAACAATATTATGTTTATGTTTTGATTGAAAATATATACCTGGACGAATAGGAATCACTGAATATTGCTGTAGTTGCCTCGTTGGTCGGCGTACGCTAGGATGTTGCACTCATGTTAATGATCATCGTTTGGTATTTGGGATGGGCTAGACATCAACAAAATGTCTTTGCACCAGCTGTCCTTTTAAATGATGTGCTAGTTATAGAGGATCATGAATAATAAAATATTGTAAAATGAAATCTTGTGTTTTTACTATTCACCAAACCTTTTTCATACATTAGGGAACCTGAAACATCTTTTTATCCTTGGTAATCCTATGTACTTAAGTAACACGTTAAGAAACTGTCGTCGGCTCACTATTTTACACGACTGCCCAAAAAAGTAGTGTAAGTATTGTTTTTTTTTATAATCATAAATCATATTTCATTTATTCATGCACCATGAAATAAAAATATACATACGGTTATCCGCAATAGGCTTCGTCAAAATGTCACAATGAATTGCAATATGAAATGTATGTGAGTTTCTTTATTCCGCCATAACTTCTAAATGGCTGAACCGATTTCGGTGAGTGGGCTATTGTTGGAATCCTCACGTGACATAGGCTATATATTTTTTGGGAAATCAGTCGTGTTTTATTTTTCTTTGAAAAAACGTTCACTATGTAAAAAATTGTCAATTTTGATAGCATATGTTTAAAGCTGCATAAGAGCATCTGATTTTAACGACTGATATCTATGAATGTCATGATAACAGACTGGTCTCTCTATGCACAGAGGAGCTTAAGACAAATCCAAGTGGTGCCCACACCTGGGGTTGCTTAACTTGCGTAATCGTCAATAATGTTTACTAGTGGGCATAAATAGTATTATGCTAACGAGCTCCTTCAGTTTTATATACCAATAAATTATTATTTGATGCAGCAATATACTTAATAGATGGTTATTAATGACATAACCTATAAAACTTCTAAGCATAATAACTCAAAAACCTGACCTCCTACAGTTACGATTTTTTTACTTTTAGTATCAGCAATATATATTCTATCAAACAAGGTGTATTTCATTTATAGCTGCTAAATTTGGTGACTAACTAAAATGATGTATGGGAAGCTGCCATAGCTCTTTAATAGTTATTGATATCATACTCAAGCAATAAATTATGTTCATTTGGTAAGCCTCTCAAAGTAAATATGGTGAAACAGGAGCATCCACTTACGTCATTTGATATTATCATTAGGCATTTGATATTGTCGTGTGTCGTAAAATTTTTACACTCTTCGCTAGCTTGTAAGAGCTTACTAGATTTGTATCAGATATTTTGAATACTATTAACTTGACAGGCGCCATTTTGTCGACGACATCTATAAAGCAATTACGAATGAATGCGGACCCGATGCGTAACAAGTTTTGTAGCTTTGATCGCTGCAGTTGTGGATAAATTGGTTTGATAACAATATTACAGCAGAAATATGACAGCCACTCCATTTCAGTAACTGTATTTGGGGAAGTGGTTGAATCGAAATTGGTTGCCGTTACATTTGCTTTTATTGCATCCCATGGTTTTCATTCTCATTTCATTTGGTTAAATAGTAGCACAGCGACGCTTTCATGCAAATGTTTTAAAGGTTTTAATATAAGCATTGACTAATATTGCTTACAAGTTAGTTTTGACAGACAATATTTCTTTTAAACTCGAATGAAAGCACTCTACAAACTGTTTGGCGGATATACGCCTTCCTTATTCATAAAGTGTCATCACATTGTATGGATTTTGAATGCGTATGTCCGCCGTATGATTATTTATCTGTGTAAGAATTTCTTACACATAAAGTAATCATTTCACGTGCAAAGCTCCTTGCGTTTAAAGCTTTAACTTGACATTATCCGAGCATCATCGTTTATTTTTAATACAAATGTCACAACGCCCGTGACAGCGGACACGAAACAAACGTACAGATAGCAGAAAAAGGTCTGACGCGATTAATTTGAATTGAAATAAATCACAAATATGAAGGAACACCTAAATTAAATTATAAAAACTCGTAATTCTCTTGGAACTCTTTGTTTTAGCTTTACGAAGTATTAATTAGTGATCAAATTAATAAAATATAGAACGTTTTGATTAACAGCTTACAATTGCTTGATTAATTCTCGTTTTGACCTTGTTTATCGACGACTAGGTTTGCAGATTTTTACGATTCTTCGGACCTTATCTTACCCGTGACAAAATTGTTTGCTGTTTTCACGATTGACATGATGGCTTTGTGTTTTACAATAGCAATAGCATTTAAAATAAGTAGTGAATTCATAATAGGATTCTTGTGATAGGATAAAATATTTTTTACTGTGCACTACGTTAGATAGGCAGACAGATTGGTTCACTGACATAAGACTTAAGAATAACATAATATTTTGCGTTCGATATGCAATTCAAACAGTAAGTACATATATCTACTGGCAAAGAGTTTAAATAATTTATAGTTGTGATTGTGATGCGCAAACTACCGTGGTAATAACTTTGCAATTTACTACATACAGACTTAAATTTTCTGGCAAAATATGAGTGTACATAATATTTTTCTCATTACAGAGATCTCCGGAGAGTAACAAGCGCTATATTACGTCATGGCGTTTACAGACAAATTGGCACCCGACACTGTAACGTAAGTCTACTTATCGCGAGTAATTTGCGGAAACTTTGTAATTGGCTAGCTAAGATCTAATTCGACGCAAACACTTTTACAAGTTACATCGCCACTCAATTGGAATAACATAGTAACTCAAAAATGAATCCGTTTATGCTAAAGTTTATGCGAAAGTTTTCTCGAGGTGACGCCTCAAAAGGTGTGGTAGACATATATTATAATATATGCCATTTTTTTATTTATAGACTCACGCTTGTATCCCCGAAGGGGCTAGCCAGAGGTGTAATATTACACCCACGTTTCGCCAATCAATTTTTAAGTCCCACGTAATATGGGGCGAGCCTATTGCCCTACCGGACACATCACCAGACTCCGTGCTGCTACTGAGAATTTGGAAAAACTCAATAACACTCTTGCCCGACCCGGGAATCGAGCACGGGACCTCCGATCAGCAGTCTTATACGCTATCCACTGGACCACGGAGGCACTCTTTTTATTTGGCTAGGTAATAAAAAAGTAAAAGCAAACAAAATCACATTCGCATTAATATATAATTAGCAAACATTTTGTTTACTTGTAGTAATCGTAACGTGGAGTCAAGCGAAAGTCTAGATGAAGCTAGCCTCCCACAGCCTGGAGCGTGCCGAAAACATTGTCAATAGAATAAACAGCGGTATTTGCAGAGTTGAAACATACGTGTACATACATCACATTTCTATAGGTCATTATCATCAGCCCACATACTGTCCCACTGTTGGGCACAGGCCTATTCTCACTATGAGGAGGGTAAAGCCATAGCCCACCACGTTGGCCAGGTGAGGGTTGGCATACTTCACACGTCTTTCGAGAACATAATGGAGAACTCTCAGACATGCAGGTTTCCTCACGATGTTTTCCTTCACCGATAAGCATTTCTATAAGTACAGATCTAATATTAAGACCATGCTCACCTAACTTCATCCTTAAGTGCCTTTCCGGTAAGGATAGGTTATAAATACATCTGTAATGTATGTATAACAACTATATTTCTTCGACTATATAATATGTACACGAACATTTAGTATTTACTTACAAAAATCGCTAGACAACATTCTTTTAATCACAATTATTTGACTGGTTAGACAATAAAACAAGTAAATTAAATGTTCCTCGGGTTCATATAGAAGCAACAAGGTACAATAAATTTAATTTTAAACTTGTTCTAAAAATATTACTGAATCGATCTGTGCTTAAATGCCGAGGTATATTTACGACCCTTAAAATTTCATTCCAGTCAGCCGCAACCGCCTCCGCGTTTGCTACTTTATATACGAGTAAAGTACATTCAATCGTGCTATATTGATTTGATTGGCAATCCCAGAATCTATTCCAGAAATATAATTTGTACTCCAAATGAATAAAGGTTACGGTTGCATTCGATACGAGATGAAGTCAGTTAAATATTCACTTTTATTTTCTTCATTCAATTATTTATTGATTCTATCGCTTCCTCCTTCTGCGGCGGGCAAAATATTATGCAATTTGAGAAAGCTGAGACAGTAAGATGTTTTAATTTTTTCGTCTTATACTTTTTTATGTATCCGTTTTGCATCTTCCCTATCAAAGGCACTATGACCTTTACCAGTCCTATTTAATAGCTCTGTATACACCAGTACATTGCTAATAGGCAAATAACGGTACGTCCGGATTATGGGAGTTTATTCTATTTGTCTCCGCGAACATAATAATACGAGCCCTTCTGGTGAGTATCGACGTGTAGACAAAATGTATCTCGCAAAAAGTTTTGGCATAGGTTCTGTTCAGGTTGACAGGTTGACCCATCCAACGAAACAAAACGAAGACTACAACCAAAAAAAGATTGGAGAGTAAATGTTTTTCGATGCACCGATTTGAAAGTGTGGACGCTGATTTCGTTTCACTACTATTCTGTTACCCATTAATGATAAATTTACCAGCCAGGAAGACCACTGATGGTCACTGCTTTTTTAAAAAAAATGTTTGATCGAAAGCACAAATTTCTTTGTTTTCTGCCCTGTGGAATTGCATTTACTAGCACGTATGTGGGACTCGACGGCTGGAGTGCAAAGCCGTAATACCCAATAAAACCACAGCGCATACTTCAACGCTATTTTGGGGGCGCCAGGGGGTCGCGTTAGCATTCTACCCTGACACCCCGGCGGATAGCCCGAAGGCCACAACTTCCTTGGCGGTGGATGAAGGTGTTGGACTCCGCCGCCAAAACACCCAGCGGCCGCAGAGGATAGAGAGGACGGCAACCTGACAACACCGCATCTCCTCTTTCTCTGCGGCCCCACTGCGACGCAACAATGGTGCGCCCCCATTTGGTCGCGGGAGATAGGGCGCGCGGCAACGCAACATCGACCCTCCTCCCGCGACCGTGCACGACTGCGAGGGACAGACAGAACTGTCCCCTGCACCCGCACCTTTGGACGCATCCTGCGCAGGCCCCCTCCAAGCCCACGCGGAGCGTCCACTTCCGGGATCTCTCTTAGCTTCACCGCGGGTGTCCAAGCCACGGTTACTAAGCCTGCCCACCACGACAAGGTGGAAATCCCACAGGGGGTATCGAAAGCACAACTAACTAAAGCGAGCATATAAGTAACACGTGTAAGTACGCCCATTCGGTGTGTGTGTGGGTTACTGTTTTGATGTCTCGTATCTTGGCTTCCAGTTTTCCTAGCGTTCTGTACTGCGGGAGATATATCTATCTCTACAGCTATTGTTGTTCCTTTAGCTTAACATGTAACTAAATCAGCTTAAGAGGAATTTAAGATGTGCGTCAGAATGGCTGGTTGTCTGTGGCGTTGGTATATGAGAGTTGATTTGAACATTGCTACATAATTGCTTATATTTGCCACATATAATAAATAATTGCTACATAGGATATATATGTAGAAATTAAATATTTATTTTTGACCAGCCATCCTGACGTTTGGTTGGCTGGTCACCTCCTAGTTTAAAGTTAAGCGTGCAGAGTTTCCCGAAATGTATTGCGTCAATAATTGCTACATATTTACTTCATTTATCTAATTAAGTTATAACTTCAGTCATATGTTAAATCAAGGATATAGCAATTATTTAAATTATCCCAATGAAAAGTGCCAAACGGACCACGCGAGACAAGCTGCTCACGCATTCGCTCTAACGCATGACCTGACTCAATTGGTACTCAAGCCCACCAGGATACCAGATATATCGGGTCAAGCGCCCTCGCTATTAGACCTTATGCTGACGAGTAACCCGGCCCAGTACAATGTGACGGTACAAGCCCCCTTGGGTTCCTCCGACCACTGTCTGGTTCGCACTACAGTGCCATTCGCTTCACCTCCACAACCAGTGAAGATAAAGCGACGCTTGTGGCACTACTCGTCAGCGGATTGGGATGGCCTGCGAGACTATTATGCGTCCATCCCGTGGTCTCAACGCTGCTTTGGTGGGAGGGATCTGTCGGAGAGTGCGTCTGCTGTTGCTGGGGAAATCATCTTGGGTATGGAATATTATATTCCATCCACTGACGTCTCCAGCAGCAGCGGAGTACGGCCTTGATTCGATCGCGAGTGCGCCGATGCTGTTAAACAAAAACAGTTGGCTTACCGCGCTTGGATCAGGGCTCGGTCTCGTCGCGATCCGAATGTCCATCTCATCAAGGCAGCCCATAATAGAGCCACCAAGGTCTGCAAGAGGGCATACATAAGAGCGGATGCACAGCGCATTGCACGGTTTGGTCAAGAACTCTTGTCGCACCCCACGGGCAGCCGGGGGTACTGGCGATTGGCCAAAGCCGTGCAATCTAATTTCTGCCAGCCTTCACTGCCGCCGGTGCGATGCCCTGATGGATCACTGGCCCATGGGCCGCAAGAGAAATTTGACCTGCTTGTCAACCTCTTTGCAGCCAACTCCCGAATCGATGATCGTAGTGCGCAACCGCCTTCGATTCCCTACTGCGGCCACTCCATGCCTGATATTAAAATCAGGCAATGCGATGTTCGCTTGACACTACGATCTCTCGATGTCCGGAAAGCCAGTGGACCTGACGGAATTCCAGCGGTTGTGCTTAAGAAATGCGCAGCCGAGTTGTCTCCAATGCTTACACGCCTGTATCGCCTATCATATGCCTCTGGCGTAGTGCCGCAGGCTTGGAAAGAGGCGAACGTACAACCGATTCCCAAGAAAGGGGATCGTTCTGATCCAGGCAACTATCGACCCATTGCTATCACCCTATCCTCTGCAAGGTGTTTGAACGTTTAATCAACAACCAACTCGTTCGCTACCTAGAAGATCACTCTCTCATCAGTGATCTTCAGTATGGCTTCAGACCGAAACGATCAACGGATGATCTTCTAGCGTATGTCACTCACCTTTGGGGTGAGGCGATGGACAGGCATGGGGAGTCATTGGCTATTAGTCTCGACATCTCCAAAGCCTTCGATAGAGTCTGGCATCGTGCGCTTCTTTCCAAGCTTCCAGCCTACGGCTTGCCGCCTCGATTGTGCAACTGGGTTGCCAGCTTCCTGCATAAGCGCCGTATACGAGTCCTTTGTGACGGTGAGTCATCGAAGTTTCTCCGGGTTGTGTCCAACACGGACCCCCGAGGCTTGTGTGCCTCGGGGGTCCGTGTTGTCGCCCACGCTTTTTCTTCTGCATATCAATGATATGCTCACTTTTGGGGCATATATTGCTATGCAGATGACAGTACTGTACATGGGCGATATCTCGGACACTAAGCAAGCCGATACTGAGGAGTATAGGCGAACACTTGTTGCTGAGCTTGACCGGGTTCTGAATTGCATCTTGCATTGGGGTGATGAGAACCTGGTCGAGTTCAACGCCAAGAAAACACAGGTGTGCGCATTCACAACCAAGGTATCTCCATTCCCTCCCCATCCCTCTCTTCTGGACACTGCACTACCGATTCAAGACAGCCTCAATAACGCAGAAAAACGACATTCGCAGAAATTTCAACCAGAAGAACCACATCGAGGGTGTCATCAAATCCGCATCTCGGCAACTCGGAGTCCTGAACAAGGTGAGGAGGTTTTTCACGCCGGAGCAGTTGTGTCTGTTATACAAGACCCAGGTTCGCTCCTGCGTGGAATACTGCTCTCACCTTTGGAATGGCTCCGCTCAGTAAGTACTGAGAGGGCGTCCAATAAGTATTGGACGCCCTCGATAGGTTGCAGCGGCGTGCTGTCCGTATCATCGGGGATCCAGAGGCCACTAAGACTCTTGAGTCACTGCAATTACGCAGAGACGTGGCCTCAATGGCTGTCTTCTACCGCATCTATCACGGTGAGTGCTCCGAAGAGCTCTTTCAACTTATCCCACCCTCTCCTTTCCTATCCCAAACGACACGTGCTGTGTTGAGGTGCCACTCTTACACGGTAGAACAGATACCGTCACGCACCAAACGGTTTCCCTCCACTTATGATCCCGGGTCCTTTAAGCGGGGCGTGAAAAAGCTTTACTCAAGGCTGTCAAGGTGAGGGCCATCATGCCATAATGCCATGCTGGCTGCTGGGATGATGGCCACCACTATGGGACTTCACTGACTGCTTAACATCAGGCAGCATGGAGTCAATTTGTTCGGCAGATATAAAAATAAAAAATAAAAGTTGCCAGTTACAGTCTATTTATTTATTTATTTATTTATTATTAGGTTAACCAACGATTGTTTACACTATACATATCGTTTTACTTGCTAAAAACATTAACATGTGTAACAACCACTTACAGGCTAACACGACATGCTCAAAAAACGGTTATTTATTATAAGTATTATAACATATTATTTAAATAATGAATTATATAATATAACAATATATGATTACTTAAATGAAAATTAATATTAAATAAAATCTTATCAAATAAACAATAAATTGAACAACAATAATCTACCCACACACTAAACAATAAATAAATTAGAAATTTTAGAAATGATTACAAATAACAGTTTATTTTTTAAATATCATTTTGCATTTTATATACAATACATTTTATACAATACACACTATTAATTCATTTAATTTAAATTTTGCAGTCATTTGTATATTATAAAAGTTTTTGGCCTTGGAATAATTTTACAAATTTACCAATGCTGTCTTGGTGTATATCTACTAAGTCGCTGTATTCATTGACTATCCTACAAAACCTTGGTACTGGTGAGTTTGCACCAAGCACAGATCTGCGCAATGGTGGACATAATGGTGTTATGGCATGCCTGGGATATCTAGAGGGCACTCGAAACCTTATTAGTTGCAACAAGCCTGGGCAGTCTATTTTATTTTGAACCAGTTTGACCAAAAATAGAGCATCAGCGAGATCTCTGCGGGTAGACAAAGGGTGTACTTTGAAATGCTGCAGCCGAGTTCTATAAGATGGTAATTTTTTACATTTGCCTTCAGAGAACGCTAAGTGCCACACAAAACGTTTCTGTACACGTTCTAGCCGTAACATGTGAGTAGCGTAGTGAGGCCTCCATACAACGCTGCAATACTCCAACACACTTCGCACCAGACTGTTGTATAGCAGTATCTTAGTGCTGCTATTTCGAAAACCTTTCGTATTCCTAAGTATAAACCCTAGCATTCTTGAGGCCTTTTTGATGACATGATCTATATGAGGTACAAAGGTAATTTTCCTATCAAACAGTACCCCTAAATCCCTTATTATTTCCTCTTCCTGAATCTTGCTTTGATTTATAAAATATTCGGTATTAATATACTTAGTTTTTCTGGTGAATTTAACATGATAACATTTCTTATTATTAAGTTGCATTTTGTTATTATTGCACCATCTAATCAGCTGGTTAAGATCGTCTTGTAAGAGGTCGCTGTCTTTAGGTGATTCAATTGTTCGGGCAAACTTTAAATCATCCGCATATAAATAGGTTTCTGAAAAATGAAAACATTGCGGGAGGTCGTTAATAAATATGTTGAACAAAATTGGCGCCAAGTGTGAACCTTGGGGGGCACCAGACATAATTCTCTGTGTCGCAGAACGGAAGCCATTTACAACGACGTAGAACTCGCGTTCACTTAGGTACGACTTGAACCACTCCAGAAAAGGCCCTGTTATGCCGTAAGCTGCCAGTTTATGCAAAAGTATAGAGTGCGGCATTTTGTCAAAAGCCTTGCTGAAGTCGGTGTATATGACGTCATATTGTTTTCCCCTGTCCACAGCCTGTATAAGAGCCTCAGTAAATGTTACTAAATTGGTAGATGTTGATCGTGACGCTACAAAACCATGTTGACTAACACTAATGTACATTTTAAAATATTGTTGAATATAAGGACACACAATGGCTTCAAATATCTTTGCAAAAACGGACAATATAGAGATAGGCCGGTAGTTAGAGACAAGGTCTTTTTTATCGGACTTATAAACCGGAACTACCTTCGCCTTTTTCCACTCTAATGGAAAAATTCCAGAGGCCAGCGACTTATTAAATATTATAAGCAAGGGAGACACCAGAGCCGACGCACAAGCTGAGACAAAGATAGGCGGAATACCATCAGGACCTGGTCCTTTGCTAATGTTAACAGATTTTAGTTTATAGAGTAAGCTGTCACGGTTAATTGTTGGACTTGACAGGCATTGACTTTTATTTTGCAGATCGTCAAAAAATGGGGAAAAGCTATTACTATCTGGGCCTTTATCAGATGTGTATGCAGCTGAGAAATGATAAGCAAAGAGGTCACAGATTTCCGAACCCTTAGATGTCACCACCTGCCCGTCAGTCATAGTCAGTGGGTAGGCACTAGATCCACCGCGTTTAGCTTTTACATAATTCCAGAAAAGTTTAGGGTTTTCTTTTATATCTCTTTCAATGTTTTCTATGTAATTGCTATATAAGCACTTGGCAAGTTTTTCACATCGTTTTGCAATCAAATTCAATTCAATTTTATCTAAAGGATTTTTATATTTTCTAAAACGCAACCTGACTTTGTTTTTCTCTTTTAGAAGGCGAATTATTGATTTATTGAACCATTGTGGATAATGGCTATTACATACTTTTCGATAAGGTACAAATTTCTTGATGGCATCATTAAGATGATTGTAAAATATAAATATCATTTCATTTACGTTACTCACATTACAAATAGTTTATGCCAGTCTAGGTTATTAAGATACTGGTTAATTTCTGAGTAATTAGCTTTATAAAAATTAGGTCTCCAACTCGGACTATATGGAAGAGTAGGGGCTTTTACCAAAGAGAGTGTTATTTCAAGCGGGGGATGATATTTGTCGATAACAGTAAGGGGATAGCTCGTCTCGTTTACTGAACATGTTGGGACTGTAGACAAGACCAAATCCAATATACGTCCGGAACAGTTTTTTACATAGTTATGCTGTGCAAGTTGACTTAAGTTTATAAAATCTAATAGACTTTGACAGGTTGTAGGTAGGCAATCGTTTACGGCGTTTAAGTTCCAATCTATTTTACCCAAGTTAAAGTCTCCGACTAAACAAATGGGCATATCTGTCGAGTCTAGTACTCTGTTGCAGTGTTCGATATAATGTTCTAGATTTGCGAGACATATAGGTGGAGGAAGGTAAATCGCACAGAGAGCCAACTGTCGTGACCTATGAGATGTAGATATATCGATAATGACCCACAGATCCTCACATCTACTTTGCCAGTGGTCAATACGTGTGGAGTTAATTTTTTTGTTTACAGCTATCAATACTCCTCCTCCATCCTTGTTGCACTGAAACCCACTTGATTCCCTATCTCGTCTGTAGACGCCATATCGATCATCAAATAGTTCGGAGCTTAGTATGTTACTGTTTAGCCAAGTTTCAGTAATTATTATAATGTCATAACTCATACAACTTACATTACAATAGAAATTCTCTGTCTTTGTCCGCAAACCTCTACAATTCTGATAGTACACCGAAATGTCTTTGAATTTTACGAAATTTTGACATAAAAACATGCATTGGTTTACAATAATGATAACAATAAAACATACTTGCTAAACTATTTTAGTAAGGCTGTTCTTGCTCTTGATTTGTATAGCTTCAGTACCGTCAGTTTTTCTAATAAATATTCTACCATTTCTCACCCACACGTATTTATAATTCTTCTCCTTGGCTTTGATCCTGGTGGCAGCATGAAGGGCTCTGTTATTTGGTGACAGGTGTTCAGTTATATAGACTGGAGATTTTGGTCCGCCATATCCAAGATGGGCAGAGTTTAGTTTTTCGAGTGGGTTCGCCTGGTTGTATTTAATAGTTGCTGCTAGTAATTGGTCCCGCATTCTGGGCGAAGCTAGCTGTACGACTATGGAGCGTGGTCGGATGCTTGATGAACTATGCTTTGCGACACGTGTGCAGTGCAAAATATCTTTTTCACTTATTTCACAATTTACTACACGGCTGACTTGCGTTATTATATTGTAAACATTTTCGGTCTTATTTTCGGGTACACACTGTATTTCTAGGTTGTTTGACCGGGACTGCTGCTCCAAGTTATTAAGTCTCTCAGTGAGGTCCTCAACTGTAGCTTTGAATTCTTTATTTTCCAACCCTAAATTCTTGGTTAACTCCTTAGTCGATTCATGCTCCTTTTTTTTTTCTTCAAATGTTTTATTCATAAAAGCCATTGACTCGAAAATCTCTTTCATTTCCCTCTTAATTGGTTCTAATTCTTGGTTAATCGTGCTGATCATTGTGCTATTAAACTTTTCCAACATCTCCTTAAACTCTTCCTTAATTATTTCTCTTACGACACGGTGTAGTTCGTTTTTATCGCTTGATACTGGTGGTGGGGATCGCGATGGAGGACCAGTAGCTTGTCTTTTTGGACCTCTATTCGTATTAACATTACGAATTGGAGTTGAGTCGTTTCTGCTTATCTTGGGATTGCTATTTAAACAAGACGGACATTTCCAAGTACGTGTATTGGGCGGTGACTCCTTGAGCGATATACATGCATAGTGATATGAATTACCGCATGATGGACACTTAATTGATTTTTCCTGCGTACCCATTTCAATTTCGTTAGAACAGCAACCCCATTGCACTCCTTTACCAGCCATTATAAGCTTTTATAAAGTTGTCTTCCTAGAGGCAATACAATAAAGGCATAAAACGTCGCACCGTCTGTGTCGATTTATCTTTGACGCGGGCCGTCTCCTGAGTCATCGAGCGCCCGCGCAGGCAATATTGAAAGTTAAGCGCACTACCGAACCGCGCGAATTCCGTGCACTGCGCGTAAAGTCGTTTGTCATTCACTCACCAGCTGATTATTTATGTCAAAAGTTTTAACTGCAAAAACGTAATAATGTTCAAGTTATGCACTTAATTATGATGATTTATAGTGGAATACACTTCACACAAGTTATATTTTCACTGTTATATAGTTTTATTTAAGTTTAGTTTATATTATGACGATTATTTGGATTTTAAACACAGAGCAAATAGACACGTAAGTTGACCGTTTGAATACCAGACATAGACCAGACACAGTCGTGAGAGCTACCAGCCAAACTACCTCGTCTTTCATTTTAATTACATATTGTCGCTACATTTCAAATACAATCAAATACCAATCTCAGAACACTCGCGGGTCTTGGCTAGTCGCCCGCTTAGCAGTGCAGTAACAAACTAATTGCTCATTTACAAACGTGGCTAATAAATGGCGCTGTCAATTTTATTCCCAAGGCTATTACTTCGATTGCACTAGTGGCAATGGTTATCTTGGCACGTTAATTGCTTTGCATTGGTCGCTTAGTTACCATATGTTTACGCCCCTCTTACAGTATATTATCACCTTCTGAATTGGTAAAAGCATTTTTTATTTGTATGGAAACCAAACAAAAAAATGGAATGTCCAAATTGTAAGATTTGTGGAACACTTGATGATCCAACACTTCCTGACATATTGTGTCAAGTATTGAAGACAAAGAGAGTCGTTAGCTCGCAAATATGATATAAATATTTATTATACTGACTATTTTATAAATAATTATTAAAGAAAATCTTACCTCAGACCCTGCAGTTGACTTATTTAGATTATTTACATACCAAAGGCTCTATCATATAAATAAATTATAGTAGCATTCACCTGCGGCGTCGCCCATTATTCAACCACTACTATACCAACTTCAGGGCAGAGAATCTTCCTTAGTGAGGGCGTACTACCTAGAAAACGAAAAATGTTTTACCTTATAAAAGTTTATAAACATAAGATGCAATGTAAAGCGTGCGCGTGCAGTACTCCAGACCGATATAGCATCGATGCACAGGACGAATTGGTGCGAGAAATGCATCAATTTTGTAATTATTAGAAAACAAGTATGATGACTTTGAGTCTCAATATCTCCTGAAGCAGAAATTGCCCAGGTGTAGTGTCGAGGTAAAAATGTTCGTAATAATTTGTAAAATATGAGATTTTAATTTTCGTTGCGGGTCTTTTTACACCGTTTATATGTTACATTGATAGGTGACCCAGCAAAAGATGTTTTACCATATAAATTTCTAGGGAGTTTCTATAACTAACTTATTGTAAGTGTGGGACTTAAAAAATAGATTACAACTGATTCTCAGACCTACCGAATATACCTACAAAATTTCATTCCAGCGTCAATGATACGCCTACTGACACCATCCTCAAGAATAACACCATCTGCAGTGGTTAAAACCATAAAAAATCATTTAAAGTCAGGCAGAGGTAATGATGGCATTTATTTTATGATATACATTAATGGGCTGGATTTTTATAATATGTACAGATGTTACCTTTGTCTACTTATTCGAATCTATTCTTTTTAATTAATTCAAGTTATATCACAGTCAATATGTTTAGACGCCCACTTTAGTCTGCTTTGGTGCCGTTTTAACAAAGTTAATACGAAATCGCCCTCTATGTCTGCAAATTCAATAGAATCAATTTCAATTCCAAACCGTCGTAATTGAGTAAGTACATATTTATCTAATACTAAAATAGCACTCTGCTGAGAGTTATATTAACATTCAGTTATTGCTGGAGTATTAATCAAGTATAAGATTACCTAAACAGAACCCGACATCATACAATTTTATTGGAAAGCGTCTTACTCGCGATATTTAATTAATTTAAGGTATAACTACCTCTGTACTACCGACGTTTGCCCCATCTTACATCGGCCGTGGTCGCGGCGGGACTGGGGCATTTGGGACTGATAGCTTTTAGCACTCCACTGCTAGAGCCTCTCCTTATATGCTGCAGACTAGGCATATACATAGGAGCTCACTATGAAGGGCGATTCTGAACATGGACACTTAAGGACCTTTACTACGCTTAAGGGACTGATTCCCTCTACACTGACGGCACCATGCTGTATGATTCGCCAACTAACAACGTCGCAGACTAACGTGTGGGGGCTTACCGACTTCGCTTATGCGCAAGACTCACAATAGCTTTCACTTACAGCTTATTACATACCTTACTGGCCACACGGCTGATTTTCCATCTATTAGAAAACTACTATTTGCTAAAGAAAATACATTCCTTAGTGACATCTTACAAAACCTATGAAATAAAATGGAGTAGTGATATTCTGTATTCTTGATCCGTCACCACAGAATCTAGCTAAATATTTAAAATTTGTGTAGCCAAATTATTTTGAGAGGCAAAAAAGAGCCTGTATACTACTACACGCGATACTCCATACCAAAATTGGGCAAGTATTATGTATATAAGATTAGTTTTTGGAACGACTATTCCTTCACTAGGATTAAAGACAGTGTCCCGAGGTAACAAATATCCAAGCCCTGCTTAAAACACTACACAGTTCGTGTAGTTGTGAATGTATGTCAAACACTTACATAATTCACTCATTTTATTAGGTCGACAAAAAGAAACATCAGCTAAACGGTGGAACAGTGTGTTTGCCCATTTGTGGATTCCCTCCCCTTTCTAAAGGCGTGATTATACAAATACACGTTTTGGGTTGAACGTAAAGAACATTCTGGTCACATTGTCTTAGTGTCGTATTGCTCAGCAGATTATGGAAATATTTGGATAACCAGAAAATTTGTAAATCCATACGAATGTTATAAGTTTATTTTGTTTGTCTTTCTTTGAGCAATGTTATGGTATGTTTTGTGTGAGGAGATAAATAATAATTGTTTATTGCAGATTTAGGTCCATTGCTTTATAAAATAAATAATAGGTCATATGCAATTTGGAATATAAAATTATGTAAGTTATATCGTTCTTCATACATAAATTACAACATTCCATTTATATAGTTACTTTATTTAATTTTTTTCTTTTCAAATTGGAAAATAATTTTAATTTAAATTTGTGAAAAAAAATATTATATTATTAATATTTCAACATTTCTGCAAGTCAGTTTTTAATTCATTCAATGACAATTTTATAAATACATTTTCAGTCGGAGTTGAGATTACATTGTTTTCAATCAACACTTAGGGGGCTGGAGAGTGATATTGTCTACTTTGACCGCTATAACCGACAGCCACGCAGGCGGAGCCAGGGGTTTCATCTAGTATTTTATAATTATTAATACACACATAAATTGTTGAGATAATAAATTAATAATAACACATAACGGGTGCATAGGGTTCCCACCAAGAGGGTGCATAGGGTTCCCACCAAGAACTTAGGGTCACAAGCCAACCTCACCTGCAAGTGGTGCACCTGCCGATCAACGGACGAGGCTCTGGCAAACAAAATATCCCGACAAGCGGCAATAGGCTCGCCACCTATTACGTGGGATCAAAACAATGGCGAAAAGTGGGCGTTTAATATGCCTCTACCTACCCCTTCGGGGAAACAGGCGTGAGTCTATGTGTGTATGTAATAACCATATTTATTTTTGTTTAAAAATTAAATTAATTCTCATTAGCGAGCTTAGTCAGCGAAACTTATGATGGATTGCTCAGCTAATGTATACGAGAAGCATTCAAATTTAATGCGAATACTTTTCAAATTCATGGAAGAGGAATTATGCTGTATAAACAGTTTTATTTTTTGTATTTTTAACCATTAAAACATGATTAAAACATTTAATTATATATTTGAAATCACTTGTCATGGCTAACAAATTGTCGCAGACTCAAAACTAGATGCTGAAACTACAAATATGTTTGAATAGTGGGTTATTTTTATAAAGAATGCACTAACTAAGAAATGAGGTTTTAAAATTCCATCCATACAGGGTTCAGATATTGGTTTGTTTGAAAAACCGATAATTTAAAAACTAGCATAAGAAAATATGAGCGGAAAACAACAAGATTTTAACCTGCTTCTTCTTCTATTTCTTTGCATTTTATAATAGACGGCATGGTTGGCGTAGTGGTTTAAGCGGCCGCCTCGCCCCTTGACACTGCGCTGAGTGTAGTGGGTTCGATCCCACACGAGAAAACACTTTGTGTAATTCATAAATTGTTGTTCGAGTCTGGGTGTTCATTGTGTGCGTTGGTTGTATGTTTGTAAAGTCCCCCGCGATACAGGATTTATTCCTAGTGCGGGAGTTGTCTTTTTGAATAAAAAAAAAACCAGTCATAAAGCTGCATACGAGATAATCTGCCGTAATTTCCTCGAGAGCATGTAGAATGTAGATCTGCCAAGCTACACTCGGCCAGCGTCATGCCAGCGTAGTCGACTGTAGCAGATATATTAAATACTTATCGTTTAAAGGCCGTAGGTCGTATATCCTCCATAATCCTACATGGGAATCCCAAACACTGTGCAAGCAGAATGTAGGCAGTATAAACGCATTTCGTCGGCTGTGCTAAGTTTTGGAATACATTGGCTGATTACTGATTATCTAATTGCGGCCTACGCTAATGGGCTGTGATTGGCTACGGCTACGAGCTACGGTCTGCGCGTAGCAATAGCCGCTGCTACAGCGTTGTTCGAATATTCGATTAATTATTGGTTAATGATATTGCTGAAGGCCAATTCTCGTATTTAACAGACACTGACACTGAATTTTGACTGAATTGCGATTTAATTTTGAATTGACTCACAATTGGTATTCTGCTACACTTAATCTCCTTAAAGTATAATTTCGAAATAATCAATTTATAATCTCTTGTTGATCTCAGAGGTAATGTCAAAAACTCAAAAACAAAAACATGAATTTTGCCATTGTATGGGAAAATACATTAATAGGAATGGTAATTGGATGCCAATACGTTTCCATGCCAAATTAAAATTAATATACAACTAAGTAATAAAATTTCGGTAAGTAAATATATTGGTTCCTTGGATCGTGTGGATCATTTTCAATAGGTATTCAATGATTTTAGATGAAAATAGAACATTATAAAAATATGGGTGTTTTGATTATGCCGCAAAATTACCCCACGCATCACGCAACGAACGAAACGTCAAAATGTCAATCTTATATTTTGCGTGGGGCTTATAGTAATATAGTCTAAGGCTTTGAATTTTTGATTTGCGCGAAACTTGTTTATTATTTATTTTTAAAAGTTTGAAACCACTTTGGAGATGTCGCTTAAAGTTACTATTAAGTACCTACATAGTTCAGTTATATTATGTACGATGGTATCATTGTGCAAAAACTAGAAATACCTTACCTGCTCTACTAATAATTAGCAGAATACCGTTCACACTAGTTCACACTTGGTTCAACTTTCGATGTAGTCCCGATCTCATTCAAGTGTCAGTTAAGTTACGAGAATACCATTTATGACGCCGAGACTAGATTGATATTGGAATTTGAACAAATATAATTATCAAAATTGGCCTTCTGGTTGATGATGTGGGTTGTTTTCTGGTTATAATATAATGGTTGAGTTAAACGTGGCAGAGCAGTCATATAAACTCAAAAATATTACCCAAACTTTTGGATTCGCCGTAGTCGGGTAAAAAGTTAAGTAATACTATTTACGTAATTTCACTATTGCTGTTTCTAGCCTCACTCGACTCGAATATTGTTTTAATATAAGGGTACCTATCTAGTAATAAGCGGTCAATTATTTACAGACCATACTGCTAATCGGGCATCACATTTTCTGCAATCTCTTGTCATAGTTTCCCGTTAACTTTCAAAGTCACACTTAAAGAAATCCTACCCTCTCAATCAAGGACGCGACACAGTAGGAATACTACTACATCTTTTGTCAGTCATAAGGTACTAGCAATCCGGTCGAACTGGGCCACTGGCTAGTTGGTAGTGGTGCCGTTGTGGTACTTGTATAAAATTGAATTATTTATACAACACTTTCATTTTCCATCGTGTTTAAGTCAATGCAAACTGCATGGTCCGTGTGGTGACGGATTAAGAATACGGAATGTCACCACCCCATATCATCCCATGAGTGTCGTAAGAGCCGATAGAGGGAGCATATTATGCAGAGAACAGCACTGTAAGAGAAGGAAAACTTGATACAACCCAATACCAACCCGTTTGGCCAGCGTGGTATAGTAGGCCAATTCCTCCTTTCAAAGGAGAGGCCTAGTCCAGCAGTGGACTGTTAAAGGCTGATGACGTGTAAACTGCATTATGTCTATTAATTACCGTGATTAAGGCTCGTGTGATATTTGGCCGCGACACGCTTTCAAAAATGTTAGTCGATAAAAAAAAATAACTAGAAATATGTGTTTACCTTCTTAATGGCCAATAGAATGCCAGGACTCAATACAGTTTGCTTTATCTTTGTACTATAATGAAAGTTTAAGTAAAATAAATACGATGACCAATTAACTGTCCCCATACAATGCCCATAAAATTTACGACTACACCACGTCCATCATATTTTCTGTTCAGTGAGATTAAAAAACATACACATTGCCTTAAAAAAACAATATTTCATAAAAATAGTTATTGTTTTTCATTTGTTTTATATATTTGATTTGTGATTCACATATGACTCATGAGCGTACAATAAAAAAAATCTTTCCCAAGTTCAATGAGTCACATATGCATATACCGACTATGGACAAAAAATTGGATAGCAGATAATCAATATTATTATTTTAACTATTACAGATCATACCTACCCGCGCAATATTTGCATTTGAGGCTGTCATTTCATTTGATATTGTCTATAATGGCTAGAAGAACTGTCACCACGGACGAATTAGTGCATTTTTTAGAAAAATAAATCGAATATTATATTATTTATTGATATTAAAAGAAATAAAATTTAACGCGCAATTAAAAAATTAATACAATTTGACGATATCAGAATGAATATATTTAAGGGGTGAAATATTCTTAACACGTATGAAGTTTTGAAAAGTTCTCACATTAAATAATAGTTATAGTTGCGTGAATTTTACAAAATAACAGTCACCCTATAAGCGTCCTATCTTGCATATCTTGGGACAGACTTCTTTTGTAGGGCTCTATTATTTATTTATTTTAAGCCCACAACGTCTCAATGCGGGTCTTAGGTCTCCCCATTTACCGTTCATTTATATCTATTTGGAGCATTTTTAGAGCTTATTTCTCAAAGTGTGAACTCGGAGCAGTGTGCATAGGTGAACTATATAAAAAAGGTTTTGATATGAATTATATAATTATGAAATCCAAACATAAACTTGTATGCTTGTATTTCAAGTCGCCTAATTTTATATACCAGTAATCATTGTTCCTTGTGTTTCCAGGAAGGCCCGGGGCTTAGTGTAATTAGTTTCAACTCTTTGTAAATCACAGAACAAATGTGCACGGTTCACCGGTTCGAACGCCTACACTCGCGTGGGATTTAAAATACAACGTTCAAAATGTAGGCGTGTTCGGGCCTCCATACACCCGAACCGCCGTGACGTCGAACCGGTTCTCGGGCTCGCGCGATGTCGCGCGGGGAGCCACCTACACACCCATCTTAGACCACTGAGCGAACGCACGCTCGCCGCGTCGCGGATTTAATATATTGTATTTGTTTGAATTTTGTAAACATCGCCACTTAAGTGAATATACAGTCCACTACATAAACCTGACTATCATTTGTCGAGACACCTGGGGCTGCAAGTAGTTACGGGGCTCGGCGCCAACACTGGACCTTCGAGCATTGGACCATCGAGCACTGGAATAACTGGACCTTCAAGAACCTACCAGTCGATGCAGTCGTCCGTGAAGAGGACAAATACAAATATATTAGCCGTCTTGTTGCGCGTACGCCCGCGTGGACATCGTGATTGCGCCACTGTGAACCCGCCGACATCTTGCGAGGACATGAGGACAATACACCACAAAGGGTCTTGTACTGAGTGAGTTCGTTCCAATTTCCTTTATTTCCCACCTATATATTCATACCGCTTCCAAGAATTTAAATAGTGCTATTCGGATCTGGCATGGCGATCCCTTCATAAGTAGCCATTTTTCTTGCACATCTATCGTACACTTGCATCTATATTTTTTGCATCAATCCTCAATAAGAACGAAATATTTTCAGTGTGCATTGCGTCGCATGCTTACATATGCTACTTTGCTAAAATATTTCATTTCATTCTTAAAAAATACAAAAATATCTCTGCTCATCTGTATTTTACGTTAACCATATGGTTTAGATGAACACCTGTGCATTTGCATTCGACCATTAGCTTATTTTAAATACCTAGCAAATCCTTTATTACATTGTGAATAGTAAATAGGTACCTACTTAGCTTGCTCGCTCGACTTGCTGATTACGTAACTTGTTTACTACTTTATAGGCCTATTGATGCTCGCTAATGTATCTCACCTATTCATTGCATTAAATTTATTGAAACATTTATATTTCTAATAGTTATTTTTAATGGCTTATGTTGCAAAAGATTTCTGCGTTATCTCGCTGTTGTGTTTTTCTACATAACTTATTTTCATTTCCTTTGTTATTTATTATAACTTCAGTTCAAAATGTCAGAAGAGCCTATGTCTAAGGAACTGAAGGAGCTTATTAAAAAGCGAGGAAGTCTCAAATCTAAGCTTACACAGTTTTCCAAATTTATACAGCCGTTACAAACATGTGAATTAAATGTCTTTGCCATTAGGGAACTCGAGACCCGTCTTAATAAAATGGAAGTTATGTACACTGAATACGATGCCTTACAGAACCAAATTGAGCTGCTGATGGAGGACCCGGAAGTTGCGTATGATGACCGCGAGGTGTTCGAGAAGCAATACTACTCGTTGCTGGCGTTGGCTCGCGGCCTGCTGGAGCCCGTGCCCGCGCACGCTGCCGCCGCCAGCCACGGCCACAGCGACGACGACTCCTCACAGGGGCACGGTTCGGCTTGCAAGCACAACTTCGTTAGACTTCCAAAAATAGACTTGCCTCACTTCAACGGGGACTATCAGCACTGGCTCGAGTTCAGAGATACGTATCTTTCCCTTATTCATAATAATGATAGCATTCAATCTATCAATAAATTTCACTATTTGCGCGCCGCCCTAAGCGGAAGCGCAGCGTTAGTAATCAAAAGTCTTGATTTTAGATCAGATAACTATGCAATTGCTTGGCAATTATTATCGGAGAGGTTCGACAATGAACGCTTGCTTGTGAACAATCACATGCAAGCCTTGTTTAATATTGAGCCCCTTCAAAAGGAGAATAGCATTGGTTTGCGCCAAATTGTAGATATTACTAATAAAAACTTAAGGGCTCTTAGTACTTTAGGCCAGCCTACTGACCACTGGGACACTTTAATCATTTTCATCATGTCAAAGAAACTAGATACTGTCACCAGTCGTGAGTGGGAGGAGCATAAAAATGAGTTACATGGTTTCCCTACTTTGAAACAATTTACAAAATTTTTATCAAACAGAGCTGACTTATTAGAAACAATCTACGAAAATAATAAACGTAAATCTAACATTATTTTACCTACAGCATTAAATTCATCTTATGAGGTAAATAAAAAACAACATTTCCATACTTCTAATAAAACTAAATCTTTCTCTTCTAAACTTACATGTCCTATGTGTGCACAGGATCATTTCTTGTTTACTTGTCCTTCATTTAGGAATCTTAATCTTGATGCTCGTATCAAAAAAGCATCAGAAAGTAACGTTTGTTTGAACTGTCTTCGCCCAGGACATACAGATAAGCGTTGCAGGCTTTCTAATTGCAAATATTGTCCATCTAAACACAATACCCTTTTACATAGGGATAATAACGAGAATAAAAAGGAGGAAAGTGTTGCCTTGTCTGCTCTTTCTCATATCTCGTCTTCACCTAGTATCGTTTTGCTATCCACAGCATTGGTGAAGGTGGCTGACATCAGTGGAAGACTTCGCACAGTCCGAATCCTGCTGGATAACGGCAGCACTTCCAACTACGTCACTCACAACCTGTGTGGCCGGCTCGGTCTGGTAAGGCGCAGCACTACCTCCATCGTGTCAGGTATTAATGATCAAGTTTCTTGCACTAATGAAATCGTTGATTTAACGATACATTCGTTACATGGTGGCTATAGAGCGAACATAAGCTGTTTCGTGCTTCCTAAAATAACAAATTCGCTGCCTGGCTCTTCAATAGATGTAACTCAGTTATGTCTACCGCCGGGTCTTCAATTAGCGGATCCAACCTTTCACGTTCCTTCAGTCGTTGATATCCTGGTCGGCGCTGAAGTATTTTGGGACGTCTTGGGTTCAAACTCAGTCAATTTGGGTCGGCATACGCCCAAACTTCATTCCTCTAAATTGGGATGGCTTATTTCTGGCAGTATACATCTATCTACTTCTGAGAAGCAGCCATCTTCATCCACTTATCACTGCACTGTGACGCATGATGAGTCTGACTTACTTACACGTTTCTGGGAACTCGAGTCTGTGTCTCCGGGTACTTGTTTTTCAACAGAAGAGCAGGCATGTGAATCCCTCTTCAAAGAGACAACGCGCCGAGACGACGACGGCCGATTCGTGGTCACCATTCCTTTGAAAGACTCGCCTGAAAGTCTTGGTGACTCTTACGTCATGGCCAAACGTCGCTTCCTTTCTCTCGAGCGTAGACTTGAACGGGACCCAATTTTTAAAGATAGGTATTTAAATTTCATGCGTGAATACCTACGATTAAACCACATGACACTTAACAATTCAAAGTGGGATCAAACACAAGTCACTTATTTTATTCCTCATCACGGAGTTGAGCGCGAGTCAAGTACCACAACAAAACTTAGAGTGGTATTTGACGCGTCTTGCAGTACAACTACAGGCAAGTCCTTCAACGACCTGCAAATGGTAGGCCCCACAGTACAAGATGATCTTTTTTCTATTCTGTTGAGATTTAGGCAGCACAGATTTGTTGTAACGGGCGATATCGAGAAAATGTATAGAGCCATTCTCATCGAGCCTTCACAGCGTTCGTTACAACAAATTGTCTTCAGATTTGATCCCTCAGAGCCTAAGAAAACGTATACCTTAAATACCCTAACTTATGGGACCAGCTCAGCTGCGTACTTAGCCACTAAATGTTTGGTATCTCTTGCAGATGAATGTACAGACCCTGATGCCGCCGAATCCATCAGGCGAGATTTTTATATTGATGACTATCTGAGTGGTAGAGAAACCACTGAGTCCGTCATACATCTCTGCAAAGAGGTAATAAAAACTCTTGATACAGCTAAGTTTCACCTGCGAAAATTTCAGTCGAACAGCCCTGAAATTTTAAAATCAATTCAGGTGGCCGAACAACACTGTGGCGAAAAGGCTCTAAACTTAGAGTCTTCACCGAGCAAAACACTCGGTCTTTACTGGGACTCTGATACCGATCATCTCTTCTTTTCACTTGAATTAAATTCTTCAAAAAAGGTCACTAAAAGAAATATTTTATCATTGATTAGTCAAGTTTTTGATCCTCTAGGCCTAGTTGGACCATGCATTGTCCAGGCAAAAATTATTCTTCAACAGCTGTGGATTCATAAATGTAACTGGGACGATGAAGTCCCACAATCCATAAAAACCGATTTTCTTAATTTCCTAAATTCGTTACCTTCACTTAATTCTATTCTCATACCTCGTTGGATTTCTTCACAAAATTGTAAATTAATAGAGCTTCATACATTTACAGACGCTTCGGAGCTCGCGTACGGGGCCTGTCTATACGTGAGGACCGTAGCGACTGACGGTACTGTTTGTGTTCGCCTCTTAGCCTCCAAGAACAAAGTCGCGCCCATAAAACCTACGACCATGCCACGTTTGGAGTTGTGCGGAGCCTTGCTAGGCGCACGACTTTTTTTAAAAGTTCGTAAATCTCTTACTTTATCATTTAGTAAATGCTTCTTCTGGTGCGACTCTACGATCGTCCTAGGCTGGCTATCTTCTGTTCCTAACAAACTTCAATGTTTTGTTAGGAATAGAATTAACGAAATACAAGAAGCTTCGGTCGGTCACACGTGGAACTACGTGCCCTCTAAATGCAACCCCGCAGATCTCTTTTCCCGGGGGGTGAAGGCTGATTGCATCAGCGCGTCCCCTCTTTGGTGGTCCGGGCCCGACTTCTTGAATCATACTGAGATATATTTCCCGACTTTACCTAACAAATCCACCGAATCTTCACTTCATACTACTGCTACAGTTGTGGATAATAAAACCAATAATACACAAAATAATACTATTTCTATTTTAATACATAAAATTTCATCATTTTCCAAACTTATAAGAATTCTTGCATACGTTAAAAGATTCATTCACAATTGCATAAACAAAGACGATCAATTTAAATCTTATTTACAATTATCTGAGATAAAATCTTCTACCTCTATCCTCTTACAAATCTCTCAACAGGAAATGTTTCCTGAGGAGTACATACTTCTAAAAAATAAAAATAAAATAGCTAAAAATAATAGATTAATCAGTTTGTCGCCTTTTATGGACGCTGAAAATCTTATTCGTGTCGGTGGACGTCTTCATAACTCTAACTACACATTTGATGTAAAACATCCTATTCTCATTTGTAGTAAACATTTTATTTCAAAACTTATTTTTGAACATTATCATAAAATTCTTTTACATTCTGGGCCTCAATTACTCCTTTCTAATGTCAGACTCACCTATTGGCCTTTAGGAGGCAGAAATTTGTCTAGGCAAATAGTACGTAACTGCGTTCACTGTACCCGTTTCAATCCTCAACCGGTCCAGGTAACCATGGGAAACCTGCCTGCAGACAGAACTAATTTAGAGTACCCTTTTTTGAATACAGGGTTAGACTATGCCGGACCAGTGCTTATAGCCGACCGTAAAGGTAGAGGTAGCAGATTACAGAAATCTTATATCTGCGTGTTTGTGTGCTTTGCAGTCCGAGCCGTGCATCTGGAGCTCGTACCGGAGCTGACGAAAGAGGCATTTCTTGCCGCCTTCAGTCGGTTTACGGCGCGCCGCGGACTACCTCAACGTGTCTACTGCGACAACGGCACTACTTTCGTCGGAGCGTTTAATGAGCTTTCTCGTTTCTTAATGCATGCTTCACAAGACATAGAATCTGACATTGTTCAACGTGGCATTCAATTTAAATTTATTCCTGCCTACTCACCACACTTCGGTGGCTTGTGGGAGGCAGCCGTTAAGTCCACCAAACATTTATTACGTAGAGTCTTAAGCCTAACTCATCTAACTTATGAAGAGCTCTCTACATGCCTGATCCAGATAGAGGCTATTTTAAATTCACGCCCACTTACACCTCTATCCTCTGATCCTTCCGATCTTTCATACTTATCCCCTTCTCACTTCCTCATTGGGCGACTACTCACGTCAGTCCCTCGTCCTCCGATACCTGACGACGCCAACATCAATCGACTGCAGCGATATCAGAGGATCGAGAAACTGAGACAACATTTTTGGCATCGTTTTTCTAACGAATATGTTTCACTCCTCCAGCAGAAGTCAAAGTGGCACACCGATGGGCACCGGGACCTGAAGATAGGCAGCATGGTTCTGGTCAAGGACGCCAGTCGACCACCTCTCTTGTGGCTGATGGGCAGGGTGATCGATATCACGCCTGGCTCAGACGGTCGTACCAGAGTCGCCGTCATCAAGACAAAGAATGGGACCATAACGCGAGCTTACAACAACTTGTGCCTATTGCCATCACCTTGAAGTCTTCAACCTTCAACGGGGGGAACCTGTTCGGGCCTCCATACACCCGAACCGCCGTGACGTCGAACCGGTTCTCGGGCTCGCGCGATGTCGTGCGGGGAGCCACCTACACACCCATCTTAGACCACTGAGCGAACGCACGCTCGCCGCGTCGCGGATTTAATATATTGTATTTGTTTGAATTTTGTAAACATCGCCACTTAAGTGAATATACAGTCCACTACATAAACCTGACTATCATTTGTCGAGACACCTGGGGCTGCAAGTAGTTACGGGGCTCGGCGCCAACAAGGCGTAATAGACTTCTGCTGCCCACCTTAAAAATTTAACTTGTGAATTTATATAGAAAAGAGACACTGATTAAGTGAAGTCATAAAGTAAGGAAGAGTGAAGTACACAGCCTAAAAACCAGTAACATAAATATATTAATTTTTAAATTATCGGAATAATTTCAAAATGTAAGAAGTTTACGTGTTAAATTAAGAATAAAAAATGTCACTTCCCCATTTCATTCCGTGGCTGTCGTAAGAGGCGACTAAGGAAGAGACACGAGGCAGCCGACTCTTTGCGTAGCTATCGAAAACTCGATGTCAAACCTAGTACCAACCCATCTGGCCACAGTCCTCTCAATGCTACTGTAAAGCAAATTAGGCACGGCCTAGTCCAGCAAAGGACTGCGAAAGGCAAGAAACGCTTTCCACTAGGACAGAGACTCTCGACTGCACGGTTGGCGTAGTGGCTTAAGCGGTCACCTCGCCGCTTGACACCCGCGCGCAGTGTTGTGGGTCGATCCCCACACGAGGTAACACTTTGTGTAATTTACAAATTGTTGTTTCGAGACTGGGTGTTCATTGTTTCCGATAGTTATATGACAAAGAATGTAGTCCTAAAGTGGGAGTTGTCTTTTTTAATGTTTACAAAAAAACATGTATATAAGTATGAAAGTTCTAGAACAATGCTTGTCTCTATTAATATCGATATTTCCAATCAACAATCGTTAGGACGATTTATTTTTAGAGGTACAAGACATTTGTCATTCCCTTGACATACTATTAACTTCTTTATTTTATTGATTTAAAGATGGGCTATCGTTTATTTGTAACCACAAGTTTACTGTCGTTTCTTTATGTTGACTTTTACAGTAATTTATTACTGCAACGCAACGCCTGGGAAACTAAAAATTTGCCCAGTAACATAAAATCATCTTAATATATAAAATCCTTGCGTTACTGACTGACTGACAGACACGCTACAGCCGGAACTACTGGTCACAAGAAGATGAAATTTAGCATGTATGTTCCTTAAGGAGTGTAGGGTAGCACTAAGAGAGGATTTTTGGAAATTCCACCCCTAAGGAGGTAAAACTGGGGGTCAAAGTTTGTATGAAACTTTTAATTCCTTCCATGGATTGACTCCAAACTTTGTATATTAGTTCCTCAAATGACGATAGTGAACACTAAGAATTATTTTTCTGGATTTTCCTCCCCTAAGGGGGAAAGATAGGGGGTCTAAGTTTGTATGTAACTTTTTATCTCTCTAATGGATTGACTTCAAACTTTGTATATTGGTTCCTTAAACGACAAAAGTCAACACTAAGAATTTGTTTTTTAAAAATTCCGATCCTTAGGGGGTAAGATAGGGTCAAAGTGTCTTATTTATTATTCCTTCAGTGGATTGACTTCAAACTTTATTTATTGGTTCCTCAAATGATGATAGTGAACACTTAGAATTAGTTTCTTTGGAAATTCCTTCCTTAAGGGGGTAAGATAGGGGTCAAAGTTTGAATGAAACTTTTTATTCCTTTAATGGATTGACATCAAACTTTGTATATTGGTTCCTCAAACAACGATAGTGAACACTAAGAATTTGTTTGTCGAAAATTCCTACCCTCGAGGGTAAGATAGGGGTTCAAAGTATGCATGAAACTTATTATTACTTCTGTGGATTGACTTCAAACTTTGTATATTGGTTCCTCAAATAATAATAGTGAACAATAATAATTATTTTTTTTGGAATTCCACCCCTAAGAGGGCAAGATTGAGGGTCAAAGTTTGTATGTAACTTTTTATTCATTTAATGGATTGACTTCAAACTTTGTCTATTGGTTTCTCAAACGACGAAAGGGAACACTAAGAATTTGTTTTTTGAAAATTCTTACCCTCAGGGGGTTACATAGGGGTTCAAAGTATGTATTAAACGAAACTTATTATTCCTTCAGTGGATTGACTTCAAGCTTTGTATATAGGTACCTCAAATGACGTTAGTGAACACCAAGAAAGGAGTTTTCGAAGTCACTCCCCTATGTAATATAAAAAAAAACTTCAATGGATTGACTTGAAACTTAGTATATCGATTCCTCAAGTGTCGTTCGTCAATTCACCACTAAAACTTTTAATTCCTTCACTCGACTTTTTTTCATCGTCCCTGATGTGCATTTAATTTTTTTCATTAATTTAAATTTATGCAGCTGGCTCTCATCTAAGCGCTCTTCATCTTCACTTACTAAAATGTGGGATGGTTCTTTATATGACATATAGAAACCAAAATACTTATAACCGTTATTTTGCTATTTTTATTTATTTTCAAGCAGGTAAGCACTTTTTTCAGTTATCTGCTTTGTCCAACTGCTGACCAAGGCTTCTCTCATTTCTTTAACATAAAATACTAAGAAAGGGTTTTTGAACTTGGATAATTTATTTTACATTTTTAACAACGTCGCTGAGATATACAAATGTATACTGCAGCTACGAAATCCTTGAGTAATTTAATTTTAACTAGCTTTTGCAAGCAGCTACGCCTAAATGAAATTTTCATAGTTTGTTAGACAGTTTTCATGAACCATTAGTAAAATACACACCAAAATCGATTCAACCATTTTTAAGATTACCCTGAATAAATAGACAGACAGAAAAACAATCTGAATAAATCATTGGGGTACTGGAAACGGGTTAGCAACAATATGAAACACAGTAATTTTGACATTACAGACAGTTTGTCATTTTTTTTCATAGTCTGACGCCTGTATCCCCGAAGGCATCAATAACAATAATCATATTATAATAAAAATAAATATTTTAGTGATAAATTAATATAATGTTACAATAATCATATTATAATAAATATGAATATTTTAGTGACTAATTAACATAAAAATAACAATAATAACAACTTCCAATAACGTACAAAATAAAAATAATTTAATATCCAATTACATTTGTTTTAAATAGTTCTTTTTTTATACATAAATAATTACAGTAAAAATACATACATTTTTAAATAACAGATACATATAAAACATACAATTACATTAAAAAACCAAAGCATATTTAATATTAAACAGTATATAGCAAACTACATAATATCAACAGATAATTGGTAGACGCGACGACCGGTTGGTGTAGCGGGAGTGTAAGCGACTGCTACGCCGAAGGTCGCGGGTTCGATTCCCGCTCAAGTCAAACATTTGTGTGCATGAACATGGATGTTTGTCTTGGTCTGGGTGTTTATATGTATAATATGTATGTATTTACAAAAAAAAAATAGTATATATGTATGATTATCCATTATCTAGTACCCATAGTACAAGCTCTGCTTAGTTTGGGACTAGATGGTGTTGTGTGAATGTGGTAGAATATTATATTATATTATTATATTAATTACTTTAGCTTCGCCTATCCTATTGAATACAGCGCGCTTCTTCCTCTCTCCTACACTGTGCTGTGCCCGACAGGGTCTACAATTGAAACATTGTACTGCCTAACTTACCATCTATTATAACAACATTGTGGAATGCAATAAAGTATTGAGTATTGAGGGGTAGGCAAAGGTGTAATATTACACCCACATTTCGCCATGCTGCATATTAGGTCCCACGTGACCGGGCGAGCCTATTGCAGTTACCGGGCACATTGGCAGACTCCGTGCTGCTACTAAGAATTCGGCAAAACTCAGTAATACTTTTGCCCGACCCGGGAATCGAACCCGAGACCTCCCGTTTAGCAGACGCATACGCTATCTACTATACCACGGAGGCACTCAAACATTATTTATTTGTATACTCTGTCTGTACATAAAATCCTTGCGTTACTGATTGACTGACAGACAGGTTACAGCCGAAACAACTGAGCGCAAGTAGATAAAATTTAGCATAATTATATGTTCTTTGAGGTGTGTAGGGACACACTAAAAGAGGATTTTTGGAAATTCCTCCCCTAAAGGGCTTAAATGGGTTGTCAGAATTTGTATGAAACTTTTTATTCCCTCAATGATTAACTTCAATCTTTGTATACCTATTGGTTCCTCAAATGAAATTAGTGAACACTAAGAAAGTCTTTTTGGAAATTCTTACCCTAAGTGGATAAAAAGGGGAGTCATAATTTGCATAGAACCTTTTATGCCTTCAAGGGATTAACTTCATACTTTGTTTATTGGATCCGCAAATGACGTTAGCGAACACAAAAACATTTATTTTAGAAATTTTCCCCTAAGAGGGTGGAAAAGGGACTCAGAGTTTGTGTAAAAACTTATATTTTTCAATGGAATCACTTCAATCTGTGTATATAAAATATTTTCGTTACTGACTGACAGACACATGACCACAGAACACCATATACCCTGGCGGGCACATGACAGAACGAACTTACTTTGCGCAAGAAGGTTAAATTTAGTATGTATGTATGAATGTATGTTCCTTGAGGAGAGTAGGAGTGTTTATACAAAATATTTTATCTAATCGTAATTTACGCGTGCGAAGCAGCGGGCAAAAGCTAGTCAGAATATAAAATTCTTGTGTTACCGACTGACTGACAGACAAGCTACAGCCAAAACTTTGGGTGCAAGAAGTTGAAATTTGGCATGTATGTTCCTCGGGAATTGTATATAGGGGTGCACTAAGAAGAAATTTCCCAAAAATGCTGCGAGGGTAGCTGCGGGTATCCACTAGTAGAATTATATTCAACTCAGGCTTCTTACTAAAAATTAAGTATGATATCACGTCGCTCACAGTTGGCAATTTTATGATCGAAAATTTTGTTACAGTTTTCTGGGTGATTTTCGTTAGACCTGGTTTTTTATAGCAGGATCAATTTTAAGAATATGAATTTTTATTTTACTGTCACCATCTATATACATAATCCAACCTTCGAAAGATAAAATAGAACAGCTCGTTCTTCCCATGTCTTTTCTGCAATAAATATGAACTAATGATACTTATGGCAAAGTTTGTGTGTGTTGTGTCCCTATACAAATATTAAGAATGTTGTGAATATGTTACTGACGAGTTATAAAACACAGAAGTACCTACAATTAAATTAGTTATTAAATATGAAATCAATTTCTGTTCTGAGAGGATAATTACGATTAATTTGAGATAAGTACTCTAATTAATTAGAAGAAAACGATCTTTTTATCACGAATATTTTTCCTATCTTCTTGTAAATCGTAATTAAAGTTTCAACTTGATATTTTGACACTTTTGAGAGAAAAATGGTCTTGACAGACAGACAGACGAATGGGCGGACAACAAAATGATCATATAAGAATTCCGATGTTCCTTTTAGGTACGTCTGTAATTAAAAGGCGAAATGGAATTCTAGGATATAAAAACGCCGAAGATACAAAAGTTCAACACTTTGTTCCATTTTAGACATTTTATTATGAAAAAGAATCACCAACTAACGAGGCAAATCCTTGGCTAAAATTTTACAGGGGAATTCGTCAGTTACCTTAAATAAAGTGTAGACTAGTGTCCTGTTTTAAGACTAGAGGATCTAATTAATTAGATGGGTCGAGCCGTTTTCCGCCGCAATGAACTGCCCAGATGGATTTCAGATAATTACCTAAGCCTCGTAGTTAGGGCATAATCCTTTCAGATTCCAAGTCTACTACAATGTGACAGGTCGGCCGGTCCATATATTTAACTAGCTATTATTAGGACGACGATTTCTTATTAGGACGAACGTTTACGATGGTAGGTTTATAAGTATGACCTGTTTGGCTGTGTGGGTATACAATCATTAATATATTATTTTACCGTTGTCAGAGTTTCGAAACACACTTGTGGCTACCGCGATAGAATAAAGCTGGTATATTTTTATATTGATTTATTAAATTGATTAGGCAAATTTAAACTTAATCCCTATTCAAAATCTATTGTTGAACAATAGATTATGAATATTCTTTAAAGAAGATTCAGGTCAGCATTGGATATTATACAATACATCAAAGAGAAGGTATATTCTTAAAAGAGAGAGGTATGTTTAATCTCGTCAACGTTATCCATAAAATTCTTTTAGAACTTGTATACAAACTATTGTTGTTAAACTTCACAAACTTTATAATCTCATACACCACAACATGCGCCAAGGATTCAAGATTTAAGAAACACTTAAATTATAAGTGCTTCTTCCAGCTGTGCTCTTAACGCAATTCATTATAACTTAAGCTATATACATAGTACTAACTTTGTTCGCATCTCGGTGGTATGGCTTTTAATAATTGGTGCACATATTTTAGTACACACTGCATACATTTTAAACAGTGCATTCAATTTACGAGAAAGTATTGAAGCGCTGCCAGCTTTGCCTGCTCATTAACGAGAATTCCCTGTAAATTTTCGTTTAAATTTTCATTGCATAGAGCTCGAATTAGAACAAAGGATTTGGGCTGTTTATGTACGTAGTTATATACATTATAGGGGCAGCGATAGCCTAGTGGTGATACCAACAGACTGCCACGCAGAGGGTATCGGGTTCGAATCCATGGCGCGCACCAATGACTTTTCGGAGTTATGAGCGTACTGAATTGTTAATTATTGCTTGTCCCGTGCCTCGGAGAACACGCTAAGCCGTCGTTCCCGGTTGTCATGAAGATCTTTGACAGTCGTTACAGGGCGTCAGTACCTTCTAAATAAACGGACACTAGTCTAAACCATGGAATATCGCTGTCCCTGCGGGTTGCGGAGGTCAGACAGGCAGTCGCTCTGTGGAAAAGCTAATATTCAGCTAAATCCGGTTAAACTAGTAAGCGGACCCCAGATTAAAACTGGGATAACGCTAAGAGGATGATGATGTACCTACAAAGTTATAGAGAACATTTGGTCTTCTTCATAGATGACTGCACGGTTGGGGTAGTGGTTTGAGAGGCCGCCTCGCCGCTTGACACTGCGCCGAGTGTCGTGGGTTCGATTCCCACACGACACAACACTTGGTGTGATTCATAAATTGTAGTTTCGAGTCTGGGTATTCATTGTTTGTATGTTCGTAAAGTCCCCCGCGACACAGGATTTATTCCTAGTGCGGGAGTTGTCTTTTTTTAAAAAAGAAAAAAAAAGATGTAACAGGGCTTTTAGTTTAACCAACTGTGGTGATAAGTTTTTAGAGTTATGTAGCCCAATTGCAAAGAATGCAACCGTTATAGATTTGTCATGTATGTCTGTCTGTTTGTCCGTCTACTACGGAACCCTTCGTGGGTGAGTCCGACAAGTACATGGCACGTGTCGATAAGTTTGTCTACTATATTGTTTTATGGAAGCATTGCTAGTGAAACACATAAACGTTTAAGCCCAGTTTTAATCGATATGATGGATCGTGTGACTTATAACGTAATTATAGTTAAGGTCTTAATTAGTAAGACATTACAGGATATCGATGCAATATTTCTCGGTACAAAATTATTGCAACGATTACTTTCTAAGAGCAACCAAACTAAATATAACAGTTTTTAGGCAAAGATAGCTAGTCTTTGGAGGGTGATGTCGAATCTCGACCCCAAAAAAGTCCTGAGTATAGTGAAGTAAGCTATAATGTGAGAGTTTCTTCTACGAGCATCACTTTTAGAAGTATAGTGATTAAACCGTGTTCTCCAAAATTTTCTCAATGATTTATGCAAACCTTGTCTGATGAAAAACAGAGCTGGAGCTCCTGTTACCCTAGTACGGACTCCAGTCTTCCGCAATGGGTCACTTATTAGTTGTGTGTCATTCGTGTTAATATTATTATGTGAAGCTTTTTAATGAAATAAATAAATAGCGCGCGACAAAATAGTTAAATAGTTTGGCACTTAATCAAAAATCAAACATAACATAATATTCCAGCGATTTAAAATTCAAACTTATATTTATATTATTTTCTTGTCATAATTATAATGAAGGCGCTTGCAAACAGTACAAGTCACGAAAAACGTATCAAACGAACATATACATAACTGCAACAATAACAAAGAAATATTCAAATTTATTAGAAGAAAAATAAGTTTATAATTTAAAGTCGATAAGTTTGTTGTATTTTATAAGGCATCCACATCCCCAAAACAATACTTTACAATATAATTGATGAAGAATGATTGATGTAACATGAGATTTTTAAGCATTTAAAATGGACTTAAACGAGGAAACATTTACGTATTGGATTTGGCTTTAAATAATCTCAAACATCAATCAGGCCACCCTAAAAACTACCCTTTTCCCTTCATAATACAGTTATCAGATTAAATCTATTGCGCTACACCTGATCAAATCGTAATAAAACGTGGACCGCCACGAAAAGGGCCCGGCCACGACTTCGCTAAGGACAAAGAACGCGGCTAGCGACGCGATAGCATCTGATCTCACTACAAAAGATCGTCTTCTGCCGCACATCTCTCACTCTTTTACATCTCTTTTAGCCCGTCGCGTCGGCTCGTTCTGATAAGAACTAAGGCTCTAATCGATGCCGCGGGATGAACACGACTTCTGTATGCGGATAGCGCCGATGACGGAATAGCACGCTGTACATAGCACCCCTGTTGTCTGTGTGGTGACGGATTAAGAATCATAGCTGAGCATTAACTCGTTAAGCCGTTAATCGTTAATTAACGAAGTTAACATTTCCATTAACGGATTAACTTTTAAGTAAACTAAAAAAAAGTAACGGACTTGTTAACTTCCGTTACATTTTTCCAAGTCCGTTAATCCGATACCTACTATTTAACGCAACGTGCCGCGCCGCCGTGAAAACGCGTTCTGACAAGTTTGTTCGGATCTGTCGACTAGAGTGGCACGGCGCTTTCCTAAGAACCCAAATAATCCATTGAAATGTAAATTTTGTTGGGCTTAGCGTGCATTTGTCAGAGGAAGCAATTTTATTTTCAAGAGGGGGTAATTGTAAATTTTAATCCAAGTCTGTGGGATTGGACCCCTCGTGCTACGGCCGCCATCTGGAAAAGAGTGGTACAAATGGGTTTTCTAGTTTATCTGGTAAACTATTGGCCGTACAGAAAAATTACAAAACACGTCTGGTTGCAAATTTAATTGTCTAAAACTGTGGTTCCGTAGCATTTAGTCGTAAAAATGAAAAATAACAACATTTACAAACGAAAATCGAATTAAATTTGAAACAATTTGTTTCAATGTATTATAATTTTGTGTCGTCAGTAATAAAAATTACATTGAATATGTGTTTACTTCTTCCAAAACAAGACCCAGTCTTCCAAATTCAGGCTCTGCAGTACCATAAGGTCCAATTTTCACTCATTACAAGGACCCTAAAAACTGGGGCCGAAAAAAAAGACACACGCATCAGCTTAATAAGCTGCTAGTGTGGTTCAAATATAATAATAATACCTAAACTCTATCTCTGGGCATCTCAAGTTGGCCGCAGTATGCAGTATCCTCTGGCTGCCCAGCCAGAGGATACTGCAATTTGTTCTGCAGTGCCCAAATGTTCGGAAAACACCTGCATAGCAGTTATTGGAGATATCAGAATTCAATGAGTAAATCGATGAATTACCGACAAAAATGTGACTTTCCTCCAAAGTTCTTCATCAAAAATATAATACCGGACTTTGTTGGTAACAAAAAACTCTTTTGCATATACCTCTGCGGCAATAGTTTACCAGATAATCAAGAAAAACCATCTGCACCTGCACTCTTACCAAGATGGTGGCCGATAGACAAAAGGCACGATACCAAAAATTTGGATCTAGGCTAAAATTAGCCCTCCCACATCTGTCAAATGAAATTGCATCCTCTGATACATGCAACCCCAAATGTAGCTTTTCAATGGACTAAAACCAACAGTTCTTTCACGCAGCGATATAAAAAACGTATTTTTACCACGTTTTACCGGATTAACGATTAACGTTAACTTGCGTTAAATCGTCCCAAAGGTAGCGCTTTAACCTTTAACGGATTTAACTTTTGTAGTAACGGATTAATGATTAACGAAGTTAATTATCTGATTAACGATGCCCAGCTATGTTAAGAATACGGAATGTCACCACCCCATATCCTCCCATGGGTGTCGTAAAAGCCAACAAAGGGAGCATATTATGCTGAGAACAGCACTGTAAAAGAAGGAAAACTTGATACAAACCCTATACCAACCCGTTTGGCTAGCGTGGTATAGGCCAATTCCTCCTTTCAAAGGAGAGGCCTAGTCCAGCAGTGGACTGTTAAAGGCTGATGATGACACCGCGCCATCCGCTTACCCTGGGTCCCTTACTTTTCAAATGCATTTTATTACTTGGGTGTGTATGCTTATATATCTATCTAATGCCAATTACCGAAATGTCAAACTGTTAAAAAACGAAGACGATTAGATAACGATTGTTTTGCGTCGTGACATCGTATCAGACGAAAGCAACTCACAGGATTTTTTTGTTCACGTAGTAGAAGAAGACTCATGTAGCACCGGCAAATTAAGTTGAAGCCTGATGCAGAGAGCATGTGCATCTTTCCAAATTTGCTCTTATCTTATACTAATATATAAAGCTGACGAGTTTGTTTGTTTGGTTGAACGCGCTTATCTCAGGAACTACAGGTCCGATTTGAAAAATTTCTTTCTGTGTTAGATAGCCCATTTATCGAGAAAGGCTATATATTTATTTATTTATTTTTACACTTCCTGCATTTTTAATGCAAAGGCGGACTTAATGCTATATAGCATTTTCTGCCAGTCAACCTTAGGGTGGTGCAGAGATGATTGTGGCAGGTGTATAAACTACAAAGATTGAAATAGTAATCCAACATTATACTACTTTTTATATTATATATAAATATTATGTTAATACATACATATTATATAAATAATACATACCTATAAATAATATATAAAATGAATATATACATACGTATATTTAATACACAGTGTAACAAATGTAAGAGATGATGTTTCTATGGTCTTTCAAGTGACAGTTTGATGTAATACTGGCGCACCTTAGCCCTAAACGTGAAACGATTTGTCGCCATCCTAATCTCGAGAGGGAGCGCATTCCAGAGAAGTACAGATTGTACAGTGAAAGAAGAATGTACAAGGCTTGAGCTATGAGAAGGACACGAAAGAAGAGAATTAATAGAAGACCGAAGATTTCTGTCATGGTTGGAGCAGCGGTATTGAAAGTAAGGAGCTAGGTAGCTGGGGCTATTAGATGAATGAAGAAAAGTGAAAAGAGTGGTCAACGCGCGCATATTACGACGCTGACGTATAGGTAACCATGACAGCTGTTTACGATATGAGGAGACATGGTCATATTTACGGAGATTGAAAATGAACCGAATGCAATTGTTGAAAAGTCGGTCAAGTTTATTGAGTAGATCTGCATTCAGGTCGAGATAACACATATCACCATAGTCGATTATAGGGAAAACCAAGGTCTGCACAAGCATTGTCTTTGTCTTGACAGGAAGGAAATTCTTCAGGCGATAGAGAGAACGCAGGACACCGGTAACCTTTTGGCAAACGCTTGTAATCTGGTTGCCAGCTAAGTGTAGCGTCGATGTGTAAACCGAGATCTTTAACGGAAGCACTCAGAGGTATATTGGTTCCATTAAATGTTACCGGTGGAAGCGATGCCAAGTCCAGCCTGTTTATAATTCTAGAGCTTCCAATGATGATAGCTTGGCATTTCACAGGATTGACGCATAAGCCGTACCTCTCGGACCAATCGCGAATTCTTGCCAAGTCCCGGTTCACATCATCGATCGCATCCGGCAGATCCTCAGTTTTAGCCTGCGAGTAAAGTTGTAGGTCATCAGCGTACAAATGATACGAACACTGAAGATCAAGGGTAATGAGATTTATAAACAGAGAAAATAAAAGAGGAGAGAGTATGCCACCTTGTGGAACACCAGCCTCAAGGTCTCGCCAACTCGATGTAGCCTCATCAACTCTGACAGACTGCTGACGTCCACGAAGATATGAAGAGAACCATTCCAGTGCTTCGGAGGAGATCATAAGATAGGATAGGATGGATAGTAGGATATCGTGACTGACGGTGTTGAAGGCGTTTGAGAAGTCAACCAGGACCAGCACAGTGATCCTAGTGTCCTCCACACCCGCCCTCACATCGCCAGTCTCTTTGAGCATAGCTGAGACTGTGCTATGCCCAGGTCTGAAGCCGGACTAATAGGGACTGAGGACATTGTGTACATACACAAACTGGGACAGCTGCTTATGAACACAAGCCTCAAGGACTTTGGAAAGGAAAGGGAGGATGGAAATGGGCTGGAAGTGATGGAAGTGGCCAAACATATGCTTTCCGCCAAATTTTAGGGTATTGCCCAGAGTCAAGGGAATGGTTTATTATGTGGGTAATAGCAGGGAGGAGGTGGTCCAGGATGGTGATAATCATAAAGCGGCTGTCTTCATCGCAACCAACCGCTTTAGATTTGATTGAAAGGATAATCTTTTTGATCTCAGCCTCAGCAACTGGAGAAAAGCGAAAAGGAGTTATGCTTGGTCGAGCTAAGCTATCTATGTAGTCCACCGTTCGACTCATAGTCTGACGATCAAACTTTGGAGTGGAGACAAAATAAATGTTAATGTCGTTAAGACTAAGCGCCGGCGGTGGATCCACACGGCTAACCCTACCGATACCCAGAGTCTTTAGGAACTTCCAGATATCGGTAGGGGAAGAGGAGGAAATGTTGTTGAAAATGTGGCTTCGTTTAGCATTTCATATCATTTGATTACAACGATTCCTAGCAACTTTGTAGAGAACCCAATTTTCATCGCAACGATCCCGCTTGAACTTGCGGAAAGCTCGGTCCCTGCGCCTCATCGCCATCTGAATCCCACGTGTCAACCAAGGTGCGGGCGGTCGCTTCAATTTGATTCGCCTTACTGGGGCATGAACATCGTATAAGTTGATTACGACATCGTTGAACACTTTCAATTTCATATCAACTGTAGCAGCTACCTCAAGAGTTACCCAATCAATTTTTGACGCATCCGTATGCAGATTATCGGTGTTCATACGCGCAAAGCAACGCCTGTACAGTACTTTGGGTTGGGGTTTAGGAGGCTTGAGGACATAGGAAATGTAGATCAGGTCATGATGGGAGAAACCAGGAGCAGGATGTTGACCGTGAGAGGAAACGAGGGAAGGAGCCGAGTTGAGAATCAAATCTAACCATGTGTCTTCACTGTTGGTATTATGATGTGTTGCATTCAGAGGTAAAATGTGAAGGCCAACAGATTCGACAATGAGTGGAGTTTTCGGGAACGATGGGAGTTTGGGAGCAGGAGATCGGTATTAAAATCACCCATGATGACGTGATGCTCGTACTCAGACCCTAAAGATTCTAGAACCAATTCCAAATCGGTGAAATAATCGACATTAGGGGGACAGTAAATTACGCCAAGAACGGTCCGCGCTCCTTTGACACAAACCTCAAGGAAAAGAAATTCAGCAGCGATGGAAGAAGAAGAAGCTATAATTTTATAGGGGAAGTCACTGCGTAAGTAAATGGCAACACCACCACCCCTCTTTCCAGTGCGATCATTTCGGATTAGAATGTAGCCAGAAAGGGGGTAAGCGGTGGAAAGAAGTTGAGGTTTGAGCCAACTCTCAGAGACCAGGACGGCATGAGCGTTTGACTGTGTAAACGCCTCCACAAGATCACTGTAATGACTTTGCAGACTTTGAGCGTTAATGTGGCAAACATTTAACGAATTACGGTGTCCAAGACTAAAAGTTCCACGAATAAAATCGCCAAGTGTGCCTGTCACCGAACAAAAACTGTCGTCGTCAGACAAAGCAGAAAAATTATTTGCCGAGTGGAAAGATGACTCATCATCAGATGCCATAGAATTATTTCAAATGTATAAAATATATACATACATACATACATAGACTTACGCCTGTTTCCCCGAAGGGGTAGACAGAGGCATATTAAACGCCCACTTTTCGCCAGTGTATTGATCCCAGGTGGCGAGCCTATTGCCGCTTATTGGGACATTTTGTTTGCCAGAGCCTCGTCCGTTGATCGGCAAGTGCACCACTTGCAGGTGAGGTTGGCTTGGGACCCTAAGTTCTTGGTGGGAACCCTATGCACCCAAAATATATATAACAATAAATTTAATAATAATATACTACAAAAAAAATTAAAGAACAAATATAGCCGGTGCAAAGAACACATCTCTGCACCACCCGCCAGCTGACACCAACACAAGACAATAATACACAAATTAGACATTAAATATTTTAACTGTTACAAAAACAAAAACAAGCTGTTAAGAGCGAAAACATGATTTCGGAACGCAACCTTTTTCAATGACGTTTAACGACAAATGTCAAAGTGACAATTCTGACAATGTTTGTTTTGATTGAACTGTTGAACTTTGAAGTGCATATAACAAAATAATTACCTACTTATTTAGAAATTGAAGTTACTTAAAGATTAGTTACTCATAAGATACTTTGTGGGTAAACAAAAGTAAACAATAAATGTACCGCACAACAGTCAGTGGTACGTTCTTTCCAAGAAGATGCAATTTCAAGACATAAACACGAACTGAATTTACAAACACGAAAAGAAAAAGGAAAATAACTAATTACGCCGGGTCGATGATTTAGTATTGCTTACTGTCGTGACGCTCTCCGCGCCAGGTCGTACCGCAGGCTGGGAATCACTCTTCGACTGCGGATATTTTGATATTAAAGGATTTAATTCGTCCATAGAAGTGATCTTGATCCGTGTGTCATCCGCCACTTTAATATTAATTACTCCATCCTGCGTCCAACACGCCCTGATGCCAAAGTGCGCCCTGGCCTTGGTGAACGTAGTCTGCCTGGCCTTGATTAAAAACTCTTTGACCGTAACAGACGACTTCGTCTTCGCCTTCCAGACTGCATTCTTGACGTCCAAACTGCTGAACCTCACAAGAATGGGACGATGACGTTCCTTATGGATGTTCCCAAGCCGGTGACAGGCCTTGAAGGATGCTGGTGTAACATCAGATATGCCCAACTTCTTCTTGATGATGTCTGATACAACAGCGGGACAGTCCTCATCATTAACTTCCCGAATGCCTAAGAGGATAATAGCCTTACGTCGGTGCCTGTTCTCTATTGTATCTATCATCCGGGAGCATTCATTTATCTGTTTACGGAGTAACCCCAACATGCTGAACATAAGCTCCCGGAAGGTCCGGAACTCCTCAGCTACTTTGGAGACAGTGTCTTTTGCAGGCCCGCTACTCTGGATCTGGGCTTCAAGTTCAGCCATCCTCTTGGTAAAGCTTTCTTCGAGGCTTCTTTGTGCATTTTCAATGTCAGCAAGCTGAGACATTTTAGTTCAGTGTAGTGCCAAGTAAAGATGATTTTGTGAAGTGTGCCGGTGATCAGCTGGCAGGTGGTATTGCTAATAGCAAGTGAATTTGTGCATGGGATGTTTCACAAACGTGAGTAGTAATAAGTTACTGTATATTTCACTTAATAAAGCTGTTATAAGTGCAGAATTCAACTATTATTATATTTTTATAATATTTTCGTAAATTCGCCAATGTGTTCACTTTTAACACCTACCCGAAAGTCCCCATATAACATCCGGCTATGAACGACGGGAGCAGAGCAGTAGCCTTAAATAACGCGATTGTAACCGCGGGCATATTCTAGTTTTCTATATGGTCTGTGCGCACCGAAAACCCCATATCTTCGACTACCCTTAGGGTCACGCGATTCTACAACTGTAGGGAATGGCATAGGTACGTGATCCTGTCGAGTATGTCGCATAAATATAACCCATCGCTAAGTCCTGGCCGCGCTGTTAAACCTCGGTCAGTGGGTCTAGACGCCCGCATCTCGACACCAACCTGTCCTGTTTAATTTTAATGAGGTTTTACTGTTTAAACAGGATTATTTTATTAAGAGCGCTTATCCATAATTCATTTCGTTTAGTTTCCAAGTAGGAAATACGGTAGTGAAATGTTGTGATATTAATATTAGTTTCAAGGAAATAATCAGTTGGTATTTACACCACTTATTACTGCTTACATATTTGATTAATAAAGTAGTGACAGTAGCAAGTATTTTAGTAATATAATTTTCATCAGGTTGAGTGTTGGTTATAGCATTAGTACCTACCTACAATAATATTTAAATAATATACAGGTCAATATCATGAGGATGTGGTATAGTTACGCGCAAACTTTTATTTTGCTTAATACCCTGTTATTGTAACGGATTAACACTCTAGATCACTATTGTTTTTCTTTGTTCTCTAGCAATTGACAAAAATAAAAATTAAATTAAAATTTAACTAACGTCTTCGTTTAATCTTTTGTCTGAAGAATATCTCATAACAAATAAAGTACCTAACCATATAAATGTTTTCGTTATTTATTACAACGTAAATCAGCAATACATTATATATCACATAAAACAGCAATTATTATAAAGTAGGGAATATTCTATCAAATAAAACTGAGAATAACAACAATATTTCAGTCCACAAAGTACAATTTCGTCCAACACACAAAATAACGTTAGATATTTCTTGTAACAAGTTTGAGCCTTTGTGCCGACAGAAACTGTTTTACGGCGCAGACAACCATCTCCCTACCTGAGATCGCAATAACATTTATTTTCCATTTCATCGTGCTAATATTGTGTTAAAATGTTATGGATTTTGAATCAATAGTGTGGTAAGCCTTTTTGGATGTACCTACTATATGAGGACAACAATTAACCGTTAGCATTGGACTGTTTTTAACAAGTTTTTATTAGGTATTATCATCATCACCTGCAAGTATGAAACAGTTGCAGCTCCTTACAAAAATAAAAATATGTACCATAATATTGGCGATTTAAAAGAGTGGCCACGAGTTTTATTGCCCGTTCTTTCTCGTGTTTCTACCTATTGCTTTGCGAACGAGGCAGTAAAAGTAAATGTAGAAGCATTAAGTAATTTAATTTGAAAATTGACGTTCATAAGCGTCACCTTGTGACCTAGATGAATAAATGATTTTGACTTTGACTTTAACATCATCCGCCTGCCATAGTCCACTGTTGGATATGGGGCTCTCCAATGCCACGCCACTTAGGCTGGTTTCAGAGTCACGCGTTTGACCGGCGCGGCGCCGGCCACACGCGCGCGCTTACAATTACACTAGATTAGTAGTAGCGTTTCACAGTCACGCAGTTCAAACGCACCGCGTGTGAGACGCGGACCGTCGGCGGGCGCTGCCGAAGCTTCGTACATTGCAAAGAGAAACGCGAACTCGTTTCATAGTGGCCCGCGCGCCAAACGTGCTGTTTGACCGGCGCCGGCCACCGGCGCGTGCCGCGCGCGTCACTCTGAAACCAGCCTTACCCCGATTTTCAGCTGACTACATAATTATGTCATAAAATCTATGTAGCTGAATTTCGCCCACTTCAATTCAATTATTCTAGTTCGCATAATTATTATTATGAAAATTGGAAATTATGGAACTCAACGAAAGGAGACGATATCCTGGAGTGGGAGTAAAACGGAGGAATGCGTGTTCTTATAGCTTTTTAAGCTACCTAGCTGGTTTACCTAAATGGTATAGACACATTATTAGCCTTAATTAAGCATAATAAGAGGATTTTTTTGTTGGGAATTTGCATTGGATTAATTTGGCAAGTGAAAAAAGTATTATTAAAGCACGGTATTATTTTAATATACGTCTACTTTAAATGAAGCCACGATTCACTGCTTCGATCACTTTCACGAACCGTTACCATGTTTGCGTAAAATATTATTATTTAACTTGTAATGTAGTCAATGCCGTTTATTTTAATTCTACTACAATACAGATAGGGCCTAAAAAGTAAAAGTTTCTTTGCTATCCCAAAAATTTAATTACAATAACACTTTCTAGATTTTTCGTAAATCTAATGTAAATTTATTTTATCCAAAAGCTCCGAAATTTCAATAAAAATAATTCCGATTCAAAAATGTCAAATGTGCCACCAAAAATATTTGGTCTTTCAACATTCAGATCAAATCAAATGCTTAAGGCAAACTTTTTAACAAAGTAAATTCTCCTTCATGATTGCCAAAAACGACAAAAACGTAATTTTATTTCGAGAGACGGCTAAAAGTTTCATGAGTAAATATTTGATCAGTTATAATAACTATTTTTCTCTCCTTAATTCAGGAAGGCTAAACTGAAAAAGATTTCTAGAAATAAGGGACAGAAAATTCCGTAGTATTACGCAAATACCTACTGTCAAAGTTCTCCGAACAATTGTGATGAAAAATAACAATCATGGAAGAAATAAAAATCTTAATAAAGACAAACATTTTTTTACTGAATTTTAGGGGTTCATTCTATAAAAATTAGGTTATGTAGTTACGTGAATATTTAGCTGGACAATATCATCATCTTCCTAGCGTTATCCCGGTTAGAATCTTTGGCCCGCTTTCTACTCTAACCGTATTTGACTATTAGCTTTCACACAGAGCGACTGCCTGTCTGACCGCCGCAACCCAAAGGGATTGCTATATTCAATGGTTTAGACTATTGTCAGATATACTGACAGAGATTTTCATGACAGTCGGGACCGACGGCTTAACGTAATCTCCGAGGCGCGGCGCAAGCGATAATTTACAATTCGATACGCACATAACTCCGAAAAGTCATTGATGCGCGCCATGGATTATAACCCGATACCCCCTGCATGGCAGTCTGTTGGTATCTCCACTAGGCTGTCGCTGCCTGGTCAACGCTAAACTATATTACTTAAGCATATTTTTAGACAACAGCATTACACAGAATATGGGGCAGCGATAGCCTAGTGGAGATAGATACCCCGGAATCTTTAAATTCAACGTGGGAAATACCAACAGACTGACTTTAAGAAGTTGCTGCGTATTAAATTGTTAACTATCGCTAGCCCCGTGCCTTGGCGTGCACGTTATGCCAGCCGTCCCCGCAGTCATAAAGATGTTTATTTACTAAATGAGCTCGTGGTTACACCCGCCTTTAGAGCTACTGCTCCGCATCCGTGGCTCATAGCGCAATGTGATATAACCTAAATGTTAAAAGCCTTCCTCGATAAATTCTATCCACCACAAAAATAATTATCCAAGTCGGACCAGTAGTTTCTTAGATTTGCGTGTTCAAGCAAACAAACAAACTCTTCAGCTTTATAATATGAGTATAAAGAGACAGTCGTTATGGGAAGTAAGTAACCATGAATAGACTGACACTAGTGTATGCTATGGAATATCATTACTCCCTATAGGTTGCGGAAGTCGTTTAAAAGGTGATTCGAAATCTGGTATGAGCTAAAATCAACAAAGGTAGCGAATTATAATTTCACCGAATCATATTGCAATAATAATTCAGACAATTTAAACGAGATGCCTATCGTTCATTAAATTCGCGAGAGTTAAATTAAACTTTAACGTCGCTTAGAAATCCATTCCAATTCAATCTTTGTAGTAACACCAATTTTGATCTGAAAGATAGTTGCTCAACTTTTTCGTCTTCTGCACATCACCTTTATGGTCTGTGGTTTTCTTTAATGAACGGTTGTAGATTAAACACGTCTCTTAAGATATTTTTTAGATCTGCATAGGTACACTAATCACGAGACTGAACTGCCAGTTGCAGAATGTGGCTTCCCTAGTAGTTTCCTAGTTCGTGTAGTCCATTTATCTGTAATGTACACAATCTTACAGATATGTATGTTACGCACCGTTAGTAAGTCATTATTTCGTTTATAATAATATAGATATGACACTGAATAAATAAAATTAAATATACATAAAAAGGATAACTTAATTAAACAACGTATTGGACTTTCATTTATTATGACTTTTTAATGATTTCAACTCATCACGCTGGAGTGGCACTAGGGTTTGCGGTGAAGCCCTTTTGTACCCTTTTGTACCGTATATGGCTGGTTTGCCTTATTCCTGAACGCAAAATAAAGGAATCCTATTACTATTTTGGTACAACCTAGCGGTCTACGACCGTTGCATACGTATTGCTGGAATGATAAAGTCTTAAATGACCTAACACGACTTCGTAAAATGAACTGGCAGGAATTTATCCACGATAGGGAAACATAGAGAGAGCTCATTTCGGAGGCTAAGGCTCACTTTGTGTCGCTCCGCTATCACGAATGATTGAATTACTATTCTAAGAAACGTTTTCAATAGTACTATCGCATTTATGCTTAACATATCACGTTCACACTCTCAAATTTACCTACAACGGTTTTCTGAAATCGCCTTTAAATTAACATCGTTCTTTGTTCTCAAAATTATATTAACTAGTGATACAAAATAGAAAAATATTCCTCATTTTATCCCGAATCGGGTATTTATTACAATTTCATGAAATAATATTTTATTCACAAAGTTAGACCAAAGAGCTTCATTGCGTTGATTTTCTCTTTGTCTCATTTTGCCTCCGTAAAATCAAAATTTTCGGTGTCGATTCAAGCAATTTACGTAATCTTGTGACTTATAAGAGGCGAAAAATAAATGATACAACTGGAATATTTTACACTTTGAATCAGTGTTTTAAAATAAAAAGATTTATTTGTAAGAGAAATATAGCAGATATTATATGATGCATTATTTGTCAATGAGCAATTATTTTTTTGTGTAGTGTAGTGATGATCTCTAGTGACTATGATAGCAAAAGACGGAATCTGTTAAGTGACACACTAATATATAAGCCGGTGTCCTATAACCCGACAGCCAGAGTCACGAAACGCATTCGAGCTTTGATAAAGGACCATAAAAACTTATTCACAGAAGATGAATTTGAACGTCTACACAAACCTCAAATCGTGCAACCGTCCAAGATATACGGTTTGCCCAAAGTCCACAAGAATAACGTACCATTGCGACCGATAGTGAGTCAAATAAACTCACCCACATATGGTTTAGCGAAACACATCAGCAAGGCACTGCAACCGTTGGTAGGAAAGAGGGCATCTTTTGTGAAGCACTCTCGTTACTTTATTGACATTATCAAGAGCGTGAAAAAGGAACCAGACCAAGTGATGGTGAGTTTTGACGTGGAGTCACTCTTCACCAATGTTCCAGTTCAGGATTGCCTTGAGGTCGTTGAGAGAAAATTAAGGGCACACAGTCTGTCTGACAAATACCAAACTACTTCCTATACCGTGGACAACATTACCTCCAGATCGACGGAGTGGCTATGGGTAGCCCGAGTACTTCGAGGAATCCATAGACATGCAGGCATTAAATGCGAAGCTATGGAAGAGGTACGTCGACGATGTATTCTGTATCATGAAGGGCGACAAGCAAGACATAGAACAGTTCGCAAATAGCTTAAACTCCATACACCCTAATATTAGATTTACATTTGAAATGGAGGCAGACGGGTCGTTACCCTTTCTCGACGTAAAAGTGACAGTGGGGGAAAATGGTACCTTGGGACACACTGTTTATAGAAAACCGACACACACATATAGGTATGTTAATGCATACTCGCATCATCACCCGCGACACTTGGAATCCGTAGTGACCTCACTAGTAAACAGAGCGTATGACCTCTGTGACCCTGAACATTTGAACAGTGAGCTGTCACATGTTCAGGAGGTACTTAGGCGCAACAGATAAAAGAAGAAGATACAACGTCTGAAGAGGAAAGACCGTAAACCGGAAGTAAGCAGAGTACCGGCTTACATGCCTGACATAAAGGGAGTAACGGACAAAGTTGGAACAGTACTACAGAAATACTACATTAAGACTGTATACAGTCCGCTCTCCAAGGTAGTACACAATCTGTGCACCCCGAAGGATGTCATTCCTCTACAAACACCTGGCTTCTACAAGGTCGACTGCAGTTGTGGTAGTTCCTATATCGGACAGACCAAACGAACCTTCGCTGAAAGGGTCAAGGAACATATCGCAGCTGTAGAAAACCGGCAAATTAACAAGTCTGCCATAGCTAACCATTTGTTGGAGTCTGGACCAAACCACTGGATCGAATTGCATCAACCAAAGGTCTTGTCTACCGATCGTCACTATTACTCCAGGATAGTACGTGAAGCGGTTGAAATCAAAAAGCATAAAAATTTGAGCCGGGAGGATGGATACAGACTGTCTACAACTTGGAATCCAGTAATCAGCAAATGTAATCCTCGCCGCAGTGTGTAGACGTCATAAGTGTTGTGTGTACCGAAAGTTCGGATATAAAAACAAGTAACGGTAGTTGCCGAAACCCGCGCTTCACAAGGACGGCGCTGAGATGACATCAGTCCTGCCCAGGGTCGGTCAACTCAGTTCTACGAGATTTTTATAGGTGGGCTGTTAGCCACGACAGAGACATCAATAGTGGGAAAATGAGATAGCGATATAATGGCTGATGTAGTGTTTATTTATTCTATTTTATTACAAATACTATGTTAAACGCTTTCAAATAATTATGAATGATATTTTTGGTACTCAATTAATAAAGAAAATTATGTAACCGCAGTATAAAAAAGCTAACTGAAAATATAATGTTATTAATAATTTTGTGTCATTTACTGGTAACACTACAAGAAAAATTTCTGCCACCGCTTGCGCACCGTTTATCTTGTAATTTCGTTTACTTCGATATTACGATATATGAACTACTGTTTTGATTTCTCCTGCATTAAAAATATCTATATTTATCGAAGAATTTTCTAGAAGAACAAAATATTACATTATTAAAGACTAATTTAAAAAATCTTTTATTGCAAAAGGCCTATTATTCAGTGTATGATTATTTATCCGATACATTATAATACAATATTCTGTTCTTGTTTAGTACTTCATTATTTTATATGTAAGTATGTCACATGCCGCAAGGCTAAATATAGTGATTCTAACACATCTATCTTAATATATAAAATCCTTGCGTTACTGACTGACTGACAGACACGCTACAGCCGAAACTATTGGGCGCAGGAAGCTGAAATTTGGCACGTATGTTCGTTGGGGACCGTAGGGGTGCACTAAGAAGGGATTTCGCAAAATTTCCACGGGTTCGGCCAAAACGGGTAAATTAAAACAAAATGCAGGCGTAGCTGCGGGCGTGTACCAATAAGATCCCATGCACCTATATTTGTGACTTATAAATAAATAAATAAACGTTGAATCAAGAACCTTGTTCTTCCATTTTAGTGTTTTTTATTTGTGAAATCCAGTGTTATTTTGTGAGATATATACTCCAGTTTTGAGAAAGTGACTCTTACATTGTTTTAAGATTTGTATGTATTGCTCTGTTAACAAATAAATCTCTTATAATGAAGTTACATATTTTATTGAACTCTAAACTGTTTTTTTTAATAGTTTTCTTTGAAGATGTGGAACGCTGATTCTATTAGTAGTTTCTATAGAAAATCAAATCTAAATCGGCATACACATTAACTTTAAGGAACTCTTCGAAAAATAAATTGCTTCCTATTTTTAAAACCATAGTAAACAAGCTAATAGATACACCTATATAGGTATATAAACCACCAATTTTGAATTGTTTTGTGTGGACTGCAAATAGATGGCGCTAGACGCCAAGGAGAAATTTCTTCACAAATTTTGTATGAAGTTGTCATTCTTCTCTCTGAGTATATGTGTTCTGTGGTCCTGCCGCAACCATGGCTGTTGTAAGACGGCTGAAATGTCGGTAAAACAGAGGTGTCTATAAAGAGGTACCTTAAATTAAGTAAATATCGCGACTAAGACCCGTTTCCATATAATTGTATGATGTATACAAATCGCGTAATTTTAAAATCGATTACCAAGATATTTCTGAAGTAATATCTTCAGCATTAGCTGCAACCTTACATACAAAAAAAAACTAAAAGTAAATTTAAATACTCATAATTTTGAGTTTTACGTGGTTTACAATAGTTAAGTACATCCTGCCAACGAGATAAATCATCTAAGGTGAAAAACAACAGCACTCTGAGGGTCTAGTATGAGTTTTGCACTCGATCGTCACGATCGAGGAGATCTAGTCGACGGGAACAATTTCCATACATTTTCCAAAGGCGCCTCTAACGGAGAGTAGCGATCGATAAAGACCGCTAGGGGGCGCATTTAGAAAATGTATGGAAATTGTTCCCGTCGACTAACTCTCCTCGATCGTGACGATCGAGTGCAAACTCGTACTAGACCCTCTGCTAACTAGGCAAGATGTGTTACAAATGTGTGGCACATTAAAACTCGAAAGGCACTCAACGAGTAAATCAGCGAGCTACGCAATTTAAATACAAATTAATTAATATCTCTCCAAGTTCATGTCGTGCTTCAAATTAATTAGAGTCAACCGCACTAAAAGCTGACTCATTTTCCTCCTAATAAGCAAATTAAATCCACTTTTAAAATCCGATGCGGGGCCTCCACAGAATTTGAAGTGGGGAATTTAAAACTTTGTAGAGAGTTTTATAAACTGGATAGTTTATTTTTTAAGCTCACTAAGCCGAGATGTGTGATAACAGTTTCTCGGTGAAGTGTGCATGCTTTTTTACTCGTTTTACTCCGTTTATATCATTAAAAGAATAATTTTAAACAGATGACAAAAAATCATAATTTTACTTATGACAAAAATGTCATTATATATCTATGAATAAAATGACACTGGTAACAATAACTTAAATCTTTATATACTTACCCCGTCAAAACTAACAATAATTACAATAACAAAAAAGTTAAGTCAAAAATTCACATCCCACTTAATATTTCACTAACTCTACTACATTTTCTATTCGTAATAAATAATCCAGGCACTTAATTAGCTACTAAAAATGCTCATTTGCATAACAGTCATATTAAACCCTCAGCCCTTTTGTTTGTTGCTCCCGTATTCAAATTCAAGCCGTAGCTCAGCGGATTCTCTTTCACAGAATCCCGGTGGAACCTGAATAAAATATAAAAATTAATGCTTATGACTGATGAGAGTGATGAGAGACATACAAAGCTTTCTTAGCGCTGCATTTTCTACTCGACAAGGCGATCTATTCAGCTGAGATGTACTGTGCTGCGTCCCGTTCAGGTCCACTATGAACGTGAATAATTTATATTTATTATGTCAGCGTTGATGCTGTTTAAAATAACTCGATATCTAATAGCTGATAGTATACACTGTAGGGTAGTAAAATAACGAAACTGATAAAAATAAACATTGTTCACACAATAATTATCAGCAAATTATCGTTATTAGATAGGATACAGCACAACAAATACTTATCTAATATTGTAAATATTGTGGTTAACACATTATATTTGCGATCAGCTAAATTTGTACAAAATAGACAATGTTGGAAAGACGTGACAGAAATCTATGTCTAGGTTATGTCAATGAGCTTGGCATGACGTGGCACTCAGGCAGAGGTTTGTTAAATTTTTTTTGAGATTAGCATTGCATAATTTCACGTCTGTGAAGTATTATTTTTTAAATAGATGAAGAAAAGTACATAACTTTATTAATGACTAGAGGACGCCAGCAGCTACGCCTGCATTTTTTTTAAATTTACCCATTTTGGCCGATCCCGTGGGAATTTCGGGAAATCCCTTCTTAGTGCACCCCTACGGTCCCCAACGAACATACGTGCCAAATTTCAGCTTCCTGCGCCCAATAGTTTCGGCTGTAGCGTGTCTGTCAGTCAGTCAGTAACGCAAGGATTTTATATATTAAGATTATGATAATGAACAAATTATCCCCATGATGACAATACCAACTCCATCTCTAAATGACACAAATAATTACAACATCAAGATGACTGACTATTACCATGGCTCATCTCAGTCCATCTTCACTTTGCCTACTCTCAAACGGCCACTATCTATTGTTCGCCTTCCACGAGTCTAATTGAAATCTTTCATCGAAATAACATCGAATGTTGTCGTATACTTTTTTAAGTTTCTGTTGTAAATTTTCTATAGAAACCCCTCTTACCGAAATTGAAAAGTTACTTTTTGGGATCATCGGTTTCAATAGTGAAACAAAGTTAATTTTGAAGTAGAGTTTCTAGAGCCTCAGAATTCTATAGTCCTTTTGACATTTCCGTTATAGTAATCGTGTTTTTGTGGTCCAATAAATCAATATATTTATGAATATTATCTATATACTATAATTAACATATTCAGTGAAAAACGTCCGTTGCCAGATAAAATACTACCATCGTACTATATTTCCTATGAAAGATCTTTTTTTTTTGTTAGACTGTGTGTCTGGATAACATACAAAACCCAATCTACAAGATTGTAAATTAATAAGGGAATACGTTGTTCAATAAAATTTTCATAGATCATTATTTCAGACAGGTAAGCTTCACACCTGAAGATATATCTTTTTAAGCTAACATAGTGCTTTCCACCGCGTCCGCAGTTTTTACAATTAATTAAACATACAATTTTCAGTGCGGTGAAGAGTTAGAACGGTGGAACTGGGATAGAGTTGTACAATTCGCAAATGTGATCGAAACATCAAGATATGTCATCTACAAAACTGTAGAATCTTTGACAACTACAGAACCAAGCATCGTGCGTAGCCTGCCAAACATTTGGCAGATGTTCCGTTATTTACTATACAACGTTGCAGGCGTGCTTACTTAGTTAAGTAATCGCGCGATATTAAGGAAGCTCGTTAGACGCGTAAGGCACTCTCAACTACCGGTTTAAGGGGTGTTAACATTCCTCTGGTCATAAACTTTTCACTTTTCTCAACATAAACCAACGAAAGTACTGCCTGCCAGCCTTACTGAAACATCTCTCTTCTATTGTATAGGATCATTTCAACAGATATTAAGTCAAATTTACTGCCGGCCAGTTTTAGACAAGATTTAAGTACTGGCTTATTGTGCCTAAACAAATATTGTCATTATTACTTGATACTGGGAATATTTAACCGTATCTTTTACAGAAGAAAAGGTAGTGCAGCTATCGTGCAATGTATAAAAGGAAATTGAGCGCTGCGGCTTTTACGAGCGCTGTGTGCCAGATGTGCCCAGCCAAGCCCCCAGGCGCTATACCTTTGGCCTTTATATACCTTTGACTAGAAGATGTGATTATTTCCTCGGATTCTATGAGTTAACGGTATAAAGCTTCTTTGTATATTTATTATAAACATTGAAGTTTATAATAAATATACAAAGAAGCTTTATACATTAATATCAACCACGGGAAGCGAATGTTAAAAAAGATCATGAAATACTGTTTAAAAAAATATCTATGTGCCAATAGTTGAAAATAATTTATAATATACATACATACATCCAACTCACGCCTGTTTCCAAAAGTGGTACGCAGAGCCTACGGACAGGCACTTTCAACGATCCTGACATATCTCCCTTGCATAATTTATAATACAGAGTGACTTATGGTACTCTATACAGTAGTGCAGATAAGTATTATTACTTATCTCAAGTCAAAAGTCAAAATCATTTATTCATCTAGGTCACAAGGTCACGCTTATGAACGTCAATTTTAAAATTAATTAATTAACCCATATATGCCCAGAAATATTTAGATCACCAATTTTAATGAATTTTGGATATTGTTGTCTCTAATGGAAGTAATTAAACTGAAAACTAGTAGATTTCAGTTTCAGTACCTGGAAGTCACTTTTTTCAGGTGGTCGATAACGACCCCTTGGGCAAAAATGATACAGAGTGTACTTCTTTTTCGCAGGTCACGGTGCGTGCTCCCAACGAATGAAATTGCTGATGTCTTGGAGAATTTGACCGATAGTGATGATTTTGGTGGCCTTGACATATATTTGGACCCGCCTTTAGGAGGAACAATATCCGAAGCTGACTCAGGGGACAAAGAATGTAATGATATTGCGAGCTTTAGGCAATGAAGAATCCAATATCAACGTTACAGAGAATATATCCATTCAACAACGAGAGTTTGAGGTACCTTTGGTTATTCATCCAATCACTCCCTTCAGTAGTCGCAGTCACACATCGAGGCGATAACGTAGTAATGCACAACTTTTTTCCTTTGATGCACAAAGGAAATTAATCAAACGGAACCTACGTCAATCTGAAATTGAGTGGTCAGCACCACCACCACGAGCAGTAACATCATTGTCGGCTGAAAGTGAGCCTATTGAGTTTTTTGAACTTTTCTTCGATTTGGAGGTGGCAAACTGTGAAGCATTCTGATATATATGCTTTCAGCAAAGACCTAGATACTACTTTCTCTCTATCGACTGATGAGATGCACTGCGACTAGTGGGGGGAGTGATTGGATGGATATCCAAAGGAACCTCAACCTCCGGTTGTTGAATGGATATATTCTCTGTAATCTTGATACTGGATTCTTCATTGCCTTGTAATATAAACTCATCCGGGGCTAGAAACTAATGACAGCTAAAGCTCGCAATATCGTAACATTCTTCGTACCCTGAGTCACCGTCGGATATTTTACCACCTAAAGGCGAATCCAAATATATGTCAACGCCACCAAAATCATCACTATTAGTCAAATTCTCCAAGACATCAGCAATTTCATGCGTTGAGAGCACGCGCCGTGACCTGCGAAAAAGAAGTACACTCTGTATCATTTTTGCCCAAGGGGTCGATTTCGACCCTAACAAACATTTCATCCAAAATTAGCAAAAAGTAGATAGTCCTGAACAGATTTGATATGTTACCAACATACAAAATATACTCATTTTATTAATTCATTAACAATAATTGCAAGATTTAGAGCAAATAAATAAGTACTTACATTTTTGTCAGCGAAGGTCTTAAATTTTCGACCAAAAAAACGTGTCCCTACTTTTCTCCTAATTTTCAACTGTGATTGCTTTAGCTTTGCATAATGTAACGCTCTTACAACGTACGTAGTTCTTCCAACAACTCGTAGATAGCGTTAAACTATGAAAATAATACACGGTTTTTATTTATGGCGCTTTGCCACTGAACATGTACCGTTGGGTCGTTTTTGTGCTCTTGGGCATATATGGGTTAATGCATTCTACATTTACATTTACTGCCTCGTTCGCAAAGCAGTAGGTAGAACCACGAGAAAGAACGGGCAATAAAACTCGTGGCCACTCTTTTAAATCGCCAATATTATGGTACATATTTTTTTTTACTATATTTCTTTTATTTTATTATTGTTTTTTTTTTTTGTATATTTTCACTTATTTGCATCTTGATATGTTCAGATATCTGTTTGTTCCGTTTTTGTTACTCGGGAGATACTTCATTGTTTATTTATGTAACACGTAACTGGCGGGTGGAGTTAACGACTATACTATACATATATTTATATATACATATTTTTTTTTTTTCTTCAATATAAGATATATATTATTTTTATATTATATTAATTTATTTATTTTTATATTAATTATTTGTATTATATTTTATTTTATTATGTTACATGACTATTTTAGTAGTGATAGTGACAGTTTCCACTCTGTTAGTAGTCATAATGATAGTTTTGTAAGCATTCCTCCTCTACCTGAAATACTTCAATCAGAGTTTGCCGATGTACCCCATAACTTGAATGTCGTTCACATCAACGCCCAGAGTATTCCTGCCCACTTCCAGGATATGCTGACTACTTTCGACTGTAAAAATATCCATGCTATTCTTATTTCCGAATCATGGCTGAAACCATGTCTCGCTTCTGTTTCTTACACTTTACCTGATTTCCGTTTAGTAAGAAATGACCGTACTGTTGGCGGTGGTGGCGGTGTTGCCATTTATCTCCGTAATCACATTCCTTACAGTGTTATTGATATGTCAGCACAGCCACCTCCGCTTAATGCAGGTGAGCATCTCTTTTTAGAATTAAGTCTCGCTCATACGAAGGTTCTGCTTGGTGTCTATTACTCGCCTAACTGCCATATAAATTATTTTTCATCTTTCGAGCGTATTTTAGAAACTCTATCAACTTCTTACACTCACACAATAATCATGGGCGATTTTAACACTTGTCTGTTAAAGCATGATTCTCGCTCTTCTTCCTTATGTAGAATAGTGGAATCCTGTAACCTAACTATTCTTCCTCTAAATGCTACACATAACTTTCCGAATTCAACTCCTTCTCTTCTTGATCTTATCTTTGTTTCTTCACCTTCTCTTGTCGTCAAGCATGGTCAATTTTCAGCTGATGCATTCTCCTACCACGACTTAATTTTTCTCTCGTATAAACTTCGTCCTCCTAAGCCTAACACTAAAATTCTTCTGCAACGTAATTTTGGTGGCATGAATGTGGAGAGTCTCCGTAGTGACGCTCGCAACAATAACTGGGAATCTGTGGAAAGCGCTCAATCCATCGACGAAAAAGTTGAAAAACTCAATAGTGCAATTATTCGACTATTCGATATTCATGCTCCTGTCCGTGCAATAAGAGTCAAGCACTTGCCTTCGCCGTGGCTAACTGAAGAAATAAAACATCTGCTATCAAAGAAAGCAATGGCTAAAACCAAATATAAATGTCGACCGACTTCTCGCAATTGGGAAAGCTATATTGCGATTAGAAATCACTGCAGCAAGGTGTGTAGGAAAGCACAACGCCAACACATCCATAAATCTGTTGAGAACGAAGACCCAGCTAAAGTCTGGAAATTTCTAAGATCACTGGGAGTTGGAAAGTCAACACATGACCACAGTTCCAATAATATTGACATCGATTTACTAAATCAGCATTTCACTTCTTCGCCGCAATTTGATGCGACTACTAAAGCTAAGACTTTACACGATCTTTCCACGCTTCCAACTCCAAATTATCCACATTTCGTCTTTAATCAAGTTTCTGAGTGTGATGTTAAAAGGTGCGTATTATCGATTTCTTCCAATGCTGTCGGTAATGATTGCGTCAGTCGTAAGATGATTCTTCCTATCTTAGACGAAATCCTTCCCATCCTTTGTCATATACTTAATTATTCCTTATCCTGGGGCGTATTTCCAACTGCTTGGAAAGATGCCCAAATTATTCCTTTGCCCAAAAAATCGAAACCTACTTCCTATTCTGATTATCGTCCTATTTCCGTGTTACCTTTCCTTTCTAAAGTGCTCGAGCGCCTAGTCCATGTCCAACTCACTACTTTCCTTAACAAAAACCTCCTATTCAATCCTCTACAATCCGGATTCCGTCCTGGTCACAGCACCGTTACGGCACTGACCAACATTACCGACGACATTAGGTTCGGTATGGAGAAAGGCAATTTAACGGTACTTTGTTTACTGGACTTTAGTAACGCCTTTAATACCGTTGATTTCCACACTCTACTCGGTATATTACGCTCTATTAACATATCTCCACCAGTGATTGATTGGTTTCATAGTTACCTGTTTGGTCGTCGGCAGCGTATACGGGTCGAAGACTCTTGCTCTTCGTGGTGTAATACGACAGCCGGCGTTCCACAGGGTGGCGTTCTCTCTCCATTACTCTTCTCAATTTTCATAAATTCCATCTCCTATCAACTTCAGTCATCCTACCACCTTTATGCAGATGATCTTCAAATTTACACACAGGCACCGGCGCATGAGCTGTTTGAAGCATTTCGCATCATGAACTCTGATTTAGAACGGATATCTGCTTGGAGCCTGAGATTTGGTTTGCAGATCAACCCTGTGAAAACACAGATTATCGTTGTTGGTAGTCCCAGGATGATCTCTCGCATCGACTGGAATCTGCTACCCCAAATTACTTTTGGTGGTATCCCAATACCTATAAGTGACTGTGTGAAGGACTTAGGTGTTTATATTGACAAAACTCTATCTTGGGGACCACAAATCACTGAAGTTAGTCGCAAGTTGTTTGCTGCGGCGGGGACTTTGCGAAAACTGCGGAACTTTCTGCCGATTGCCACTAAGATTGCACTTGCAAACTCTCTTCTATTACCTATCCTTGACTATGCCGATGTCAGCTATCTAGATCTCACTGAGGAGCAACTTGATAAGCTTGAGCGTCTTCAAAACTTCTGTATTAGGTTCATATTTGGATTACGTAAATATGATCACGTTTCTAATTTCCGCAATAAGCTCAAGTGGCTGCCAATTCGCCTTCGGCGGAATACTCACATTCTTTCCTTACTCTATAATATTCTTTTCAATCCTTCTACTCCATCTTATTTGAAAGAACGCTTCAAGTTCCTTAGTGACTCTCATTCAAGATCGGGTCTTAGGTCATCGGTAAATTTGAGATTGGAAATTCCAATGCATTCCACTACTTTTTACGATAAATCCTTTACTGTACAAGCGGCAAGGTTGTGGAATGCATTGCCTGTATCCATCAAACTGGCTCAAAGTATCACATCTTTCAAAAACTTAGTGAAAAACCACTACTTAACTTTTTAACTTTCAATAATATTGTCAAACTCACACTTTCTTCCTTTTTTTACTATTGTCTACTCCCATTACTTAATTTATTATATTATTGTTTGTATGTATGTATGTATATATATTATAGTATATATATTAGTGTATTTGTATACTATAGTGTGAATTCGTATTTTGTTTGGTATAATTTCATTACTACGCCAAAACTGCCCTATGTCTGGCTCCTTACTTCTCTTTTCCTTATGGGTTGCCTGTAAGAGATTGCTTTTTAGCGATAAGGCCGCCGTTTGTGCAATATATACTTATATGTTGTAATTCCTATGTCAAATTTAAATTTGGTGTACAATAAAGATTATTATTATTATTATTATTATTATTATATTTATATATTTGTAAGAAGCTGCAACTGTTTCACATTGTACTTAATTACTTGTAAATAATTAAATAATTAGTTACAGACATAATACTTAAGTAATTAATGCAGTTACTAAATTAAGTGATTTAGTTAGCCTTCCAGTGTGAATATTGTGTAACAGTAGCATCCACTTACGTCTTATAATGTAGACAACTCATGACCATGTTCAGAATTATGGTGGAAATGTATGTTACAGAAGTGACGGTATATGAATACACAAAATTAGAAAAACGTTAGTATCTGCGCTACTGAATGTGAACAGATATTTCTACGTTTCATCATCAGCCTTGTTTATTACCTGTTCCACTGTTGGGCACAGGTCTTTTTTATTATGAGAAGGTTAAGGCCTTAGTACACTCCGCTGGCTAAGTGCGGGCGGCCAACTTGACAAGTCTTTCAGGAACGTTTTGGGGAACTCAGAGACATGTAGGTCACATCATTATATTTTCAATATAATTCGACATAACTTTGAAATGTGTGCGAATTAAAATGAAAAAAAAAATATCGGACATTTACCAACTCATGCTAGTATCTTAGGATTTACTGGAAAATCTTAAGATTTACCGTACTTCGGGTTTTTACAGTAACATACATGGTGTAAAATGACCCTTAACGAAAACTGAAATCTCATGTTGTACCAATCACTACGAACATTTTTTACTTCGGCCCCATACTTGGGAAATTACTAGTTCAGGAGATATTGAGGCTCAAAGTTAGTATGAAATTTTTCTAATTAGGTGCAAAATCGATGCATTTACCCCGCCAATATGTTCTTTAGATGCCCTATGACCCCATGGATAAGAATAATGATGTACATTATATTTTCAATATAATTCGACATAACTTTGAAATGTGTGCGAATTAAAATAAAAAAAAATATCGGACATTTACCAACTCATGCTAGTAAATCTTAGGATTTACTGGAAAATCTTAAGATTTACCGTACTTCGGGTTTTTACAGTAACATACATGGTGTAAAATGACCCTTAACGAAAACTGAAATCTCATGTTGTACCAATCACTACGAACATTTTTTACTTCGGCCCCATACTTGGGAAATTACTAGTTCAAGAGATATTGAGGCTCAAAGTTAGTATGGAATTTTTCTAATTAGGTGCAAAATCGATGCATTTACCCCGCCAATATGTTCTTTAGATGCCCTATGACCCCATGGATAAGTAGGTACTTCGAGCATTGCACGCGCGCTTTGAATTGCGGTTTAAAAACGTGAAAACTTAAAAAAAAAAAACATCGTTTCCTAGGTATTATTTTTGGTTAGTATGACTTGGCATGATGTCCACAGCGAGTAGATTTTGGCTTGGAAATGGGTCTTGTGACACCCTGTATACACCGATCAATTACGGTGACAGAACGCAAGTGGCGTCCACGGCACGTCATTCTACAAATAGCGGTCTCCGCGCCAATATTTTAAGGTCGGCGTTCTGTCTTACTTATCTAAATCTAAATTTGATAGCCTATTTGACCTTTGCAAGTCCAGTTATTTTTCTTCAAGAGTTAGAATATACGTGACCTTTACAGTGACATTTTAGACGCTTTTGATAATATTCTGCAGTCTAGCGATTAAAACAATGTGACTTTTAAGTAAATATGACAAATATCAACACCAGTAAGTAAAGTTTTCAATATTTTATTTATAGATAAAATATTTCATGGTACAAATTTACATAATTTTATGTAATAGATATCTCACTTCACGCAAAGTGTTCACAACCCAGTTTATCTGGATGAAACACTGAAGAACAGAAACATCGAAATATTCTAGATAATTATTTTTAACGACATAACATTTCTGACGGTCAAATTTAATGATTTCTGAAATATGGCAGGCATGTCCGATAATAGCTAGATATTAAATTAAAAGAATTATGACAATCGCTTTAGTAATATGAGTGTTTGACCAAACCATGGCAGTACTTAACTGGGCCCTATTATTGGGGCGCTATATTTCAGTAGCAGCAGGGTAAAAAGCGTCAGTGGTTTGGTTTTAGTACGACCACTACCTTACATACAATCTGCCATACGAACAAGGCTTAAGCCTTCCTAATGAGCTGATTTAAATAAAGCGAAGAAGACGTAGATGCCAAATGCGCTATGGACTGTTATACTCTTCTTTTATATTTATTTTATAGACTCACGCCTGTATCCCCGAAGGGGTAGGCAGAGGTGTAATATTATACCCACATTTTGCCAAGACCTTCTAGGTCCCACGTAATAGGGGGCGAGCCTATTGCCGTTACCGTGCATATCACCAGACTCCGTGCTGCTACCGGAAAAACCCAGTAACACTTTTTCCCGACCCGGGACTCTTCTTTTAAATGATAATTATAAACATTGAATATTGATCGACTTAGTAGTTTAGGTAGGCCAGCCTAAAAACATAACTAACATTTGTTACATTTTTTATTATTCGTACTCTGATATCATCTTCACATGTACATTAATAGAGGCATTAAAACACGACATTCGTGTTTTATTAGGTTGCTACACTAAAGAACCGTTCAAGGTATTTAGTTCATAATAAATATAAGATCCGGCGATAATGTAATAAAATCGAGAACGTCGCGAAAGTGTCTCCACTATCCATTTTAAGTGAAATCTATTATACAGTTATTGCGATGATATAACGTGAACTACTTATATACTCAACTAGAGAATGACCTCAGCTACGCCTGCAAATTACTTTCTTATCTAGCTGTTTCTGCCTGACCCCATAGAAATTTCGGAAAATCTCTTTACAGTGCATCCCTACAATCCTTAAGGACACACACGAAATTTCAGTAAGTAATAGTTACTAAAGAAAATATCGGTATCTCAGTCTTAGTACTGTACAAATTATCCCTAGGAATCTCAGAACAGCCAGTGCCAAGCCCAAACAAAAAACTAATCCGTTTGTTCTTGGAATGTGAAGTTACTTAGTCATATTCTTTTATGAGCATTTTGCGTTCTGTTGAAGTATGTAATTTACTACGTTGAACTCGCTATGAATTTTATTGTTGTAGTGAATAAGGCAGTAATTCAATAGATACTAATGTGCACTGTAGCTAGCATCTAGACCGATGTATATTATTCGTGGCCGTATAGTTAAATTATAATTTTTTATAGTAACATCTGCCCCGGTGGCGCTGACCATGCTACTTAACGGGGTAGCTGACACAGATTAAGTGTCATCTGGTCTGCTTTTAACGGGGAAGTAAAGTGACACTTCCCACCGGAGCAGCTGCAACTAAATGTGTGTCAATCACCCCGTTGAAAGGTGATGTCAGCGCCACCGGGGCAGATGTAACTAAATGTGTGTCATGTGCCCCGGTGGACGGCGATGTCGGCGTCACCGGGGCAGCTGCAACAGTTTTTCCCATTTGCCCCGGTGCCGAGGCAAGCCACCGGGGTAGTTGGGAATCACCCTCTATAAGCTGTCTCAATAATATTCACAGGAGGAATCTTCTCCAGCATAGCAATCTGCTAGTCCTTTTATTAGGATATCGTCGTCTTCTTTGATTTCTATGCGTATTAAAAAAAGGTCGTGAGCACAGCTACATATATGTTGCTAAAATCCGTTTTCAACAGTGACGCAAACTGTCTCTACACCCAATCCAGCCAATTGAAGCGACACGAACGCAATTTTTCAAAAATTGGGTCAAAGTATGCGTGGCACGCTTGCTCAGTGGACGATATGATTAGATAACCCTCAAACCTACTATTTGAGTCAGCGTCTTACACAAACCACGGAATATTAATTGTATGCATACGAAGCTTTATAGTATAGGGATGTTTGCATACGACGGCACTTTGTTGACATGTATGGAGCTTTAATACTGCTTTTTCACAGACACCGTTTCCGCTTTACTAACACATTAATGGGCTATTATGGTACATAATATGATACTAAATTGACGGGACACGTGTAGAGCGTAGACGACGAAGGCTTACTTACGTTTATCGCGTTTCCATTATTCACGTGTTGAAAACGCCAAGTCATCTGGCAGCCATTAAAATTTTCCTTCGCGATACTCCTCCAACGATGTTGCTATGCTCAAGTTACGGTAAATTGGAAAGTGGAATTTTGAAGAATGTAAATTTAATGCTTACGAAACAAGTGTACTTACATGTTGCCGTATACATTAAATTATGATGGAGGTTCCGTACTTTAACGCGAATAGCGATCACAATGCTTCAAGTTACTTAGGTCAGCCAAAGTTGTATTTACAAACTTATCAGCTGAATAAAGCCCATTCTTTACTTGTGAACTGATGCCAGAGTGTTAAATAGGTAATACAATATTGTCGTATCTTACATACTTGTACATACAACTTCCGCCGTATGTCTAATAATAAGATTTGGAAACTTACTTTGGATTAAAAAGCTTCATTATGGAATAACTGTTACCTAAAATAAGAAAAGACAGGTTTTAAGTCCTTTGTGAGGAATTGTAATAGATTGTAGATAAAATCTACGTACGTAATACTTACGCCTGTCAGTTTTGTCTTTTATGCGCGCATAGAAACGATAATTTTGTTATTTTGATAGAAAATCACCTACTTATTGGCGGAAGATCAAATCGTCGAAGAAGACGCTTAGTCATGTGAATTACAGTGGCTATTAAAACAGCTCAAAGTTCACATTTTTATTAAGCGGGATGATCGTTTTTCAAAGTAATAAAACGACATTTAAGGTTAATAACGTGCAAAGTGAGATTACTGAAATAATCAATCAAATGGACTCTATCATTTTTCGAAAAGATGATCTACTTCATCCATAATAAAATTAAGTATGCTAAATAAAAAAAAACCTTGACAGACATTAAATCTCTTTTATTATGAAAATGTCTAGAAGTAAAGTTATTCAATTAAATAACCTGTATCGCATTAGATCGTCTAACCAAAATCGGGTTGAAAAGTAAACGTCGAATAGACTAAAAATCACTGGCAAAAAACACACGACGGCCGGCGCTTTTTTTCAGATTCCAGTTGGCGGCTGAATGGTCGGAATGGCGCACATTGCACTTATCAGATTTTACTTGTAGCCTCAGAGCGCGTGTTTTTCATCGGACCCCGATCCGCCATGAATTGCCAATAAAGTGACATGGGGCGACGTAGGTCGGATTGGGCCAACGGGACAAGAAATAATCAAATATCATCTCCAAATTTAAACGTTACTAACATTATATTATTAGTGCCAGTAATATTGCAGTTATGATTGTTGTATCCGACGGTTATTGTTGCTAAACTACTGTTTAAGGGCTTCAATTACAGTTTAATATATGAAGGTTGCGGTTAAATTGTAGTGTTATTGAAACTGGGTCGGTTTATGAGCCACAATTGAGTTCTAATTGTGGGCTATGGTGAGAGATGTGGGTTGTGTTGTTAGCAGACTGTTATGTACACCGGTGTGTGTTTTGTTTCATTGTACTTTTTGAGAACTTACTATTGGTTATTATGTTCTAAACCGTACATTTGTGTTAGCTGAGGGGTGACTAGTTATACATAGGTAGACTCATAACTTAATGCTACCAGTTTAAGCGTATCAATATTTTTTGTTAAAACAAATGTAGAACCCAACAGTCGGAACGGCTAGACGCTTTGTGTCTATGAGGTGTCATTGGATCCGTGAGAATGTGGATTACTACCACATTCAGAAAGGACATCAATGTTTTCTAATATTTTACGTGTGTAAGTGTGTTTGATTTTTTTCTTTCTTTCGTGTCACGGAGCGATGATAATGAATTCGTTATGAATTCTGAGTGTGGAGGCTAGATAGTGTCATTCTGACAGACAACCGATTCCCATTTTTCTTTTTCATCATCAGCCCTTTATACTGCCCACTACTGGGCACGGGCCTCTTCCCATTATGATAAATGTTTTAACAAAAAATAATGATAAAGGTAAGGCCATAGTCCACCACGCTGGCCAAGTGCGGGTAGGCAGACTTCACATGTCTTTCGAGAACATTATGGAGAACTCTCAGACATGCAGGTTTCCTCACGATGTTTTCGTTCACCGTCTAGCAAGCGATAATTAACAATTTAATACGCACATAACTCTGAAAAGTCATCGGTGCGCGCTGTGGATTCGAACCCGGACCCTCTGCGTAGCAGTCCGTCGGTCTCTCCACTAGGCTATCGCTTCTTCTGAGATGATATACTTTTGTTTTTACTAACTAAGAATACAAGTTAATAAAAATACATGTAAAAAACATCAAATCACCAGTCTCGTTTTCTTTGCCGTGTGAGTGAGTAGCCAACTCTTGTGTCGAAGTTTTCAGAGGCCTCTGATATGGTCCAATAATGTTTGTCCTGAGACAAAACCAGGTCCGACAGTTTTGTTGCCCTCCGATACCGCTCTAATATAAATGTTCCACATGGTGACCCATCTAAGTGGTTACCTGTACAACTGTTGCTGAACTTTGCCGACCTAATAACAACGGCAAGGAAAGTCACAACATCGCCAGTGACCTGTATTTAATTTGACATAAGCGCTTTCTTGAAACTCGTAGTTGATTAAGATACAAACATCAAAAGACAATAAGTATCTATCGCTTTTGATGTTAAAATATTCGAAAGAAATATTATCAGAATTTCCTTTCACGTTATTTCTTAAAAATACTTCGTAAAATTTTATGACGACGCCCTAAAAGCGTTGAAACTTTGAGTTTAGTTAGTATTAAGTATTTTAAAGAAATAAGTCGTTTTCTGTCGAGTTATATGGGGATTTTGTACGACTTTGGTTGTTATTACCAAATAGTTACTTTAACACTTAATGGCGCTGATACACCTGAGCATTCACTTGTAACAGAGTAGCGAGCATTCGCCGTTTTTTTATTAGTGGAACCGAACTTTCACGATCATTCTAGCGAACACTCTAAATTCAAATAGTCCGTAGATTATAGAAAAATATAGAAATCGTACTACAACAGCAGTTTTACCCAATATATTTACTTCACTTTCACTTATGAATTATTTATAGAGTAAGAGTAAGACACATAAACAAAAGACGTTTCGAAATAATAAAATGCAGATTTTAATTTGAACAGGTCTAATAAATCACACAAGTGCCTGTTCCTTCGTTGAAATTTATTTATCGATATCGAGAGTTTATCAACATTCTATTGAAATTAATTCCGGGTAAACCAAATCCAAGGATCTATTGTAAACATTATCGATTTTTATCGATATTTATTCTGAATAAGCCCATCACTAGTCAAGTTAAAATTAGTGACAAACTATGAAGATTCTTCCCTAGTTTAAAATCATAAGTCGAGGTGAAGTAAATATATTGGATTTAACCGCCATTGTAGCGCAAATTCTATGTATTATCTATATTCTAAGGCTCGCTCGAATGTTCGTGAGAATGTTCGCAAAAGACACTAATTTGTTTTGTAACATTCGCGAGAATGCTCATTACAGGTGAATGCTCAAGTGTATCAGTGCCTTAAGACGGTAACCTTATATAAACCTTCAGACATCTACTAGTAGATCACTACATAGTATAAAACAAAGTCTGTCTTCTGTCTGTCTGTCCCCATGTATACTTAAATCTTAAAACCTACGCAACGGATTTTAATGCGGTTTTTTAAATAGATAGAATGATTCAAGAGGAAGGTTTGTATGCATAATTGTCGCGGGCGAAGCCGCTGGCGACGTCTAGTTATACATAAATCAGAGAATGGGAGCAATAGCCTAGCACATAATTATTATAACATAAATATACGATACTATAGTACATATAGTTTTCGTAATGTGAATATAGTAGGTTATATATAATACAGCACACTGCTATATTCGCGTACACTTACAACCATTATCAAATTACCGGCACCTAAATTAAAAAAAGATGTAAGGAAAATAGCAACCAACAATGAATCTCACTCCAAGTATAAATCTTTTTTAAATAGTACCAAACGATATTTTTGGATTTTTTCAATTTACAAATTATTTGAGACAGCTGGCAATCAAATTGGCAATCTAATGATCTTGTTATTTTCTTTCTATGTAAAATTTGGTATCCATGTCTTTTTTTGACTTTAGATCTATTCTTAGCATTTCGCTCGAGGCTGCGTTGTCTCTTTGGTAAATGGGTAAGTTGTACGTTTTAACAACATTGTAAATTCATTCATTAAACATAATAAACTCATTCATATTTCTTAGAAAATTATGCTAACTACTGGTACTGGTCGATTGAACGGAAACGAAAAATAATCGTCTTGTTATTAAAATCATGTCAGCCTAGTGACATCCACTGCTCTCCACACAGACTGATCTTGAGCCGCCCACATCCAACCGATTCCATAACCAGATCGTCGGTCTATTTTGCGGGAGGCCTACCCTTGCTGCGTCGTCCGGTACGTGGTCGCCACTTCAGAATCTTTCTTCCTCAAGGGCCATCGGTTCTTCGAACGATGGGCCCTGCCCATTGCCCCTTCAGCTTGGCTATTCGGAGACCTACGTCAGTGACTTTTGGTCCGATCTCGCAGGGAGACTCCGAGCATAGCTCTACCCATCGGCCTCTGAGTAACCCTGAGCTTTCCTATACGACAACGTCTCAGCGCCGTAGATCATCACTGGCAACACACTTGGTCTAAGACTTTCGCCTTGAGAAACGCGTTATAAATATGAATGATTTTAATGTCCTCAGTCTCAGAAACCATGCAAGCTTATGAGCTTGCATGGTTTCTGTGACTGGTGACATGATTTAAGCGATATGACAACAAAACAATGCAAACAGCAGACAAATAAGAGTAGAAAAGAGGAGAAATTCTTTTCAGACCGATTTGTAATAAGAAAATCCTGTGAAGCGGTTTCAAATTAAGAACACATTTTCTTCGATGAAGTTGGAGCAACTTAACCAAAAATTGACATACCGGAGTTCTGTCATTTAGCCAGGGGGTCTAACCTATTTGTATCCTGTCCGGCTGCAATATAGGCTACTTCGGGTACGCGCGCCTGGCTTCCTTAGCCATCAATACTGCACTCCTTACTTCGCCCGCGGTATTGTTGCCCTACTCCCCCCTACCCCTCCTATCACTGGTGGAAGAGACCAGCCTTCTAATAGGTAACACCTGTTAGAAGCCGGTTTCAAACGGGTAGGTACCAACACTCTGTCTATTTTGGTCGCGAAGCAGATTTGCGTTCCGGCTGAAGGACAGAGTAGCCGTTCCCATCTCTCCCATCCTTTCCCTGGGTGTTGTGGAGTCTGCGTGGGGCTTGAGGCCGGCTTGGCTAAAGTCATGGTGGGTTTGTTGGGCGTGGGGTTCTGACATGCAGTTCAGGGAGACCTGGTGGAAATGGTTACGCCAGCCACCTGCCGGTCAGTAGGGGACCCGAACCCGAGGGCATCCTACTCGGAAAGCTGTTTCGCCAACCGGCGAAAATCTCTTTCTGCAGCCATCGTGCCGGGGTAGGAAACCGGAGTGGATCCCGGTGGCTGCAGACGAGAGGGCACCGGGGGTCCTTCCGTGCCGCATGTCAGCTCTCCACACAACTCGCGGATCCACCCCGCACACGGCTGTACACTCTCTTTGGGCACCACTTAGACTTCACCACACTCATTTCCCCTATTCCTCGCTCTCTCTCAGTAATCATGGCGCATAAGAAAAATAAGAGCAGAAGTTTTACCACGGCGGACTCCATATCCACAATAAAAATGGATTTCTGTAATGTTAGGGGTCTACACAGCAACCTCGACGCCGTCCATCACCACCTTGAGACAGCGCGGCCTGCCCTGCTCTTTTTAACAGAGACGCAAATTTTATAGGCGCCCCGGACCATATATCGTACTTGAAGTACCCAGGTTACGAATTGAAGTATTCCTTCCACCGTAAAGCCGGGGTGTGCGTTTTCATCCGGGGCGATATTTGCTATCGCCGCCTTTGGGGCCTCGAGCATCGAGATCTGTCAATTTTGTGGCTACGAATAGATCATGGGAGCCAATCCCGAATCTACGCGTGCCTTTACAGGTCTCATGCCAGTGAGTTGGGGCCAACTCAATTAATTGAGAGCGTCCAAGAGGGGACTGATAAAATATTGGTACAGTTCCCATCCGCGGAGGTGGTGGTCCTTGGTGATTTTAACGCTCACCACAAGGAGTGGTTGGGATCCCGGACCATTGCCCTCTCGGGTCGGGCCCTGTACAATATGGCGTTGGCCGATGGCTTCTCACAACTGGTGAAACAGCCCACCCGTATCCCAGACGTTGAGAGCCATGTAGCCTCCTTGTTGGATCTACTGCTGACTACGCACCCATGCGGTTACAGGGTGGTGGTCGATGCACCTCTCGGGTCATCAGATGTCCGCACCACAGCCCCCGTTGCGAAACCAGATCACTCCAATGCGACTGGCTCCCGCAGAGTCTGGCAATATAAGTCAGCAGACTGGAATGGAGTGCGGAAATTCTTCGCGTCCTTCCCATGGAAGCGGCACTGTTTCTCCTCTGACGACCCCGACTCTTGTGCTGACTGCGTCACAGAAGTGGTACTCCTGGAGATGGAATTATTCATCCCCAACGTCCACATACCTGTTGGCTGGCGCAGCCGCCCGTGGTTTAATGAAACCTGTGAGGAGGCTGCGCAACAAAAGCGGTCAGCATATATGGCCTGGAACGAGGCCAGGAAGAGTTGAAGTCGGGTCGGGGAGAAGAAATGGTTATTCAACGCCGCTTCTAGATCCAGCAAGAAGGCTATTGCTAAGGCCAAGGCAGAACACGTTGCCAGAATTGGTGAGCGGCTTGGAAGATATCCCTCAGGGAGTCGTGCTCTCTGGTCGCTCGCCAAAGCTGCGCAAGGCCACTTCTGCCAGATCAGTCTCCCACCACTGCGTAAATTTGATGACAGTCTGGCCCATAGCGCAAAGGATAAGGCTGACGTCTTGGTCCAACTATTTGCCTCGAACTCGACTTTGGATGACAAGGGAGCCACACCACCGTCCATCCCCTGGTGTGGGAGCTCCCTGCCTGAAATCCGCATTACGCAACGTGCGGTCAGGCGGCAGCTCAAACTTTTGGACATCCACAAGTCAAGTGGGCCTGACGGCATCCCAGCAGTGGTGCTGAAGACGTGCGCCCCTGAGTTGACCCCCGTATTAACGCGCTTATATCATCTTTCCTATAATGCTAACAGGGTCCCATCTTCGTGGAAGATAGCCCATGTTCACCCTATTCCTTAAAATGGTGACAGATCGGACCTGCAAACTACAGACCAATAGCGGTAACGTCCTTACTCTCCAAGGTAATGGAGCGAGTCATCAACAACAAACTCCTCCAGTAGTTTCCGTCATGGTCGTTCAGCTGGCGATCTTCTAGTGTACCTTACACACCGCTGGGCAGAAGCCTTGAAGAGTGGGGGCAAAGTTCTAGCCGTTAGCCTTGACATTGCCAAGGCGTTTGACCGGGTCTGGCACAGGGCACTTCTATCGAAATTACCATCTTATGGAATCCCCGAGGGACTCTGCAAGTGGATTGCCAGCTTTCTGGCTGATCGGAGCATTAAAGTCGTCGCAGACGGCAGCTGCTCCGAAATGAAGTCGATCAACGCTGGCGTCCCACAAGGCTCGGTGCTCTCCCCAACGCTGTTCATCTTGCATATCAATGGCTTGTTGTCAATTGAGAACATGCATTGCTATGCAGATGACAGTACAGGTGATGCGCGGTACACCAGCCACGAGAATGTCCCTCGGAGCCAGGTACAGGAAAGACGATTGCAGCTTGTGTCTGAAGTCGAGGACTCTCTAGGGCCTCCAAATGGGGTGAAAAGAACCTTGTTCAATTTAACCCCACTAAGACACAAGTATGCGCGTTCACTGCGAAGAAGGACCCTTTCGTTATAGCGCCTCGGTTTCAAGGAGTACCCCTGCATATTGGGATCCTCGGGGTCGAAATATCGAACAAAGTCCAATTTGGGAGTCATTTGGAGGATAAGTCAAATTGGCAAGCAAGAAGCTGGGAGTGCTGAACCGGGCTAAGCGGTACTTCACACCAAGCCAACGGGTTATGCTTTATAAAGCGCAAGTCCGGCCACATGTGGAGTACTGCTTACATCTCTGGGCCGGAGCGCCAAAATATCAGCTTGATCCACTTGACTCCCTACAGAGACGAGCTGCTCGAATCGTCGATGATCCCGATCTCACGGCTAGACTAGAGTCGCTGGAGCAGCGGAGAGACTTTGGTTCTCTCTGAGTATTTTACCGACTCTTTCATGGGGAGTGCTCCGAAGAATTGTTTAATTTGGTACCAGGGTCACCCTTCTACCAACGTACCACTCGCCGACGCAGTAGAGTTCACCCGTACTACCTGGAAGCGTTCTCATCTAGTACGGTGCGCTTCCAGCGATCTTTTCTACCACGTACGTGTATGCTCTGGAATGAACTACCTGCTGCGGTGTTTCCCGAGCGCTGTGACTTGTCCTTCTTCAAACGTGGTTTAAAGAGAGCATTACTTTCACGGTAGGCAGCGGCTTTACTGTGTATACCCTGAAATTAGCGAAGTCCATGAGCAGCGGTTACCGTTTACCATCAGATGGGCCGTTCGCCCGTCTGCCATTAGCAGCAATAAAAAAAAAACTTCGTTTGAGCGCAAAATAAAACTTGAGCAAAGTATTCAGCAGCGCACCCACGCATTCGTGAAGTCGTAATACATTATAATCTTACTTCGAGTCTCGCATGTCATACACAGAATTTATCTACTTATACAATAGCTCATATAATCACACTGACTACACAGATTACAATAATTATGAACAATGTAAGAAGTAACTTTGTGTACAGAATTTAAAGGATTACAAGGTCACATATTTTGAAGCGCGCTTAAATTTTGAAGGCTTTCGAATGACACGCAGGGATAACTTTATAAGCGTTTTATTTCGGTGAGTTTCATGTAAATACTTCTTATGTATCGTTTATGACATCGTAAAATATTCAGTATACTACATAGAAATGGTCTATCAATTTACACAAAGAGACTTAAACAAAGGTAAAATTAACATAAAATCTATACACTATTATTTCGATGATAGGATTTCTTTATATCAGGCTAAGGTTCAGATACTTAAAGAAGGATTTCAATGTACACAAACAGTTTTACGTAATCGTATCAAGCCAAGGTTAAAGAAAAAATATTTAAATAATTTCCTGAAAACTGGTTAAATACGTTTAAATCTTTCTCACCAAATGTCTAAATTGACACAGAATGCGAAGCATTCTTCATATTTTGATATAATAAAAATACCCTGCCTTCTCATCATTTCGACGTAAAAAATTAGGTCTGCGATTTCAGTTCATCAGATTTACGGCTGTTCAGTGATCAAATGATTTTATGTCTAAATTATATAGTGTGTCCTCTTCTAGTGTGGATCACGATCATTAAATTATTTTATTTAAATACTAGACTTCGCCTTTCAACATAACTATTGGTCAAAAGTGTACAAAAATTCGTTCGGTAGTTTTTGCGTTTGTCGCGTTATACCGCCAGAGTCACCGACATAGCACTCCGAATAGCCACGCTGTAGTGGCAATGGACAGTGCACATAGCTTGAAGAACCGATGGCTGTTGGGGCAAGAGGGTTTTGGAGCGGCGACCACGTACTGGACTACGCAGTAGGGGTAGGCCTCCCGCACGGTGGACCGACAATTTGGTTATGATCGCGGGAACCGGTTGGATGCAGGCGGCTCGAGATCGGTCTGTGTGGAAAACCTTGGGGGAGGCCTATAGCCAGCAGTGGACGTCTCTAGGCTGATATGATGACGATGAGGACTGACAAATAGAAACAAAAGGACACTTCTTTAATTATGAGATACGGCAAACAATGCCCTTTGTCACATAGCCGTCGCTTTTAGGCGTAAAATCTAGCCGAAGCTGCGCGCACAACAATTGTGTATCCTTGGAGCACCGACTGATTGCAATGACAAGTATCTAAATGAATCGAACAGAAATTTAATAAATCTTTGGATTAGTAATAATGAATAAAGTTTTATTTCAGCCTCAGCCCCCTTACAGTCCACTGCTGGACTAGGCTTCTCCTTTGAAAGGAGGAATTGGCCGACTATACCACGCTGGCCAAACGGGTTGGTATAGGCTTTATATCAAGTTTTCCTTCTCTTACAGTGCTGTTCTCTGCATAGTATGGTCCCTCTATCGGCTCTTACGACACCCATAGGATGATATGGGGTGGTGACATTACGTATTCTTAATCCGTCACCACACGGACAGAAAAAAAAACACGAAAGGAAACGTGAAAGAAAAAGTATTCATTGATGTATGCAACACACATGTACTCAGTGTTCACACTACGGAACTAAATGTAGAAGCACCTGTGTAATTAGATGAGCGGCATGTACTAGATTTAGCTAATGGATTTGGATAACTATACTATCGCACTTCAGCTATACACTACTTACATTAATATTTGCAAGGCAATATAAGTTACAAATGTGCAATGGTTGCAGATATGTATGGACACCACAAAGACATGCAGTAAATTAAGACATCACGATTTGCTTTCTTCAGCGATAAAGTATGAAACTGTTTTTTTTTTTCGAAATCTCTTTGTACTTTATGTAATAGTACTGATTCATTATTATAATTTTGCCTTTAGCAATAGACACAGAACAAAATAAATAATCTTGTACCCCACACTAACATTTTTCCTGCTAAAGTTAAATATACTTAAAATATTATCAAATCGAAACTTGGATCTTGTTTGGATTTTATATGTTTTATATTTACCGATATTATATTTATTTTTATGGTTCCGAAAGGTTCTGGAGTGATGGCCACGCACTGGACGTCGTAGCAGAGGTAGGGGAGGCCTACCTCTGCTACAAGGTGAACTGACGACCTTGTTGGCATCGTGGCAGTGGATGGACGCGGTTGGCTCAAGATCGGTCTGTGTGGAAAGCCTAAAGTGTTTCGGCTAGTATGATTATGATGAGTAACCGACAGCTTTATAAAACTGCGGTATAATGCAAATTGAGATTGAGAATTGCCATACCTTTGCCGACGCCCAAAGAATGTGATAAAATCCTTAATGAACGACCGGGAACATACCTGTCGAAGGAAAATATTTCATTTAGGCCTGCAATAAACATAATAAATAGCAAAACACTGTAAATTATGAAAAAAATATTTACTTAATTATAAAGCATACATACATATACTCACGCCTTTTCCCCGTCGGGGTAGGCAGAGACAACGGAACGCCACTTGCTTCTATCCTTACAAACCTCACGCCCTTCCTCTACATTCATTACTCTTTCCATACATGCTCGCCGCTCGCCTTTCGGCAGTTTCGGACCTTGGCGTTTTTCAGAACGTCACCAATTTCGGCCATCGGTCGGCCGCGACCGGCTTGCCCATACACGTTTGCCTCATATATTTGGTGCGTCAGTATTTTTTCACTCATTCGCTCCACGTGTCCAAACCATCTCAGCATTCCTTTCTCAATTCTTGTCACAACATCTTCTTTCAGGCCACATCGCTCTCGTATTACTGCATTCGGAATTCCATCAATCAGTCTCACCCTACACATACTACGCAGTGATCGCATCTCAACTGCGTTAATTCTGCTTTCATGCTTTTTCTGCCATACCCAACACTCACTACCATACATCAGCGTGGGCACAAGTACACCATTATGAACCGCCAGTCGCACCTCTTTCGGCATAGTCTGACCATTCATAAAGGCGTGCAGCGCTCTATTCACACGGTTTCCCACAGTCACTCTCCTTTCAATATCTCCTTCACATCTTCCATCTCTTGTAAACATGCTACCCAAATTCAAATTCTTCAACTTGTTCAACATGCTCATCTTCAATCGCAATATTACACTCAGTCACACTTTCATCCTTCTCAAACACCATCACTTTCGACTTTCTTGCATTTAATTTCATACCCTTCGCTATAAAGCTCTCGTTCATCCAGTCCATCATTTGTTGCAACTCATTTGCCGAGGAGGCGAGAATGACTTGATCATCGGCGTACAAGAGGCACTTAGCACGCAATCCTACCATATCGATCCCGCTGTCACTTTCTCTTATATCATTCATGCAGCTATCCATGAATAGATTGAACAACCAGGGCGTGGCTGCACGGCTCTGTCTGACACCTTTGGAGATATCAAACCATTCTGTATAGGCACCGTTAATCCTTACACAGGCTCTAGAACCCCTATACAGAGAATTTAGAGCTCTTATTATAAAATTGTCCACCCCATACATATATAGCACCTTCCATAATTCCTTTCTATCCACTCTATAATAAGCCTTTTCCAAGTCTATGAACGCACAATATACCTTCTGGTTTTTTGCAAGACATTTTTTGGTTACGCAGCGCAAGGAAAATACTTGATCCGTAAATCCCATTCCCTTCCGAAATCTCGCTGGCACATCCCATATCTTGTCATTAGTCACATTTATTACTCTGTCAATCAATATTCTGGCATACATTTTTCCTACAACACTAAGAAGGCTGATCCCGTTATAATTATGACATTCCTGCCGCGAACCTTTGCCTTTATAAATTGGAACGAGCACTGCCTTCGTCCAATCATCTGGCACCTGGCCCTGTATATAACATAGATTAAAAAGACGATGCAGCAGGTTTACTATTAGTCCAGCGCCAGCCTTCAACATTTCAGCGGTCACCTGATCACACCCAGCAGACTTTCCTGACCTCATATCTTTTAGTAATTTCATTATTTCATCCACTCCAAGTTCATCACTCGGACCCACAGGCATATCAAATGTCTCTTCTGGCTCTATTTCACTCACATCTTTCCCGAATAAGCTCTCAAAATAATCCTTCCAGCTCTTTAGTATCATTATTTCTTCATTCATGACTTCACCTCTTTCGTTCCTAATTACTTTGATTGATGCATTCATGGTTTTGCCCAGCGCTTCTTTCACGAGTTTTCAAAACAATTTTATATTGTCTCGAAAACTTAAGCCGAATTGTTCCTCACATTTCTTCTTTTTCTCGTTCTTCTTCCTCTCTATACATTCCTTAACTTTAGCTTTCACACACCTATATTTTTCCTTTATTTCTTTAACACTATATTCATTCATACCACCACTAGCTCTATTGGTTGTCTCTATTGCTAGGATATCCAGCCATGCCTTTTTCTTTTTCTCAATCATACTTCGAGTTTCATCATCCCACCAGTCAGCTTTCTCATATTTCTTACTTCTTATACTCAAACCGCATACCTCTTCAGCACATTTCACTACGTTGGTTTTAAATACCGACCATACATCTCTCACACTTTCCTGGTTTACATCACTCCAGATTTTATCTAGCCATCACTCAATTGCTTTTTGTACGTCTCATTCACGCGCTGATCTTTCAATCTTTCCACTTTTATACGGTCTAATTCGGTAGCAGGCTCATTAGGTCTGTGCCGCCAGCGATTAAACATACTACCAACTCTTGTTATTACCAAATAGTGATCTGTGCCAATATCTGGTCCACAATATGCCCTAGTGTCCACTACTTTCTTTCTCATTCTTTCATCGACTATCACAAAATCTATCATGCATGTGTACATATATATCAGCTTGTGCTGAAACCACGTATTCATCACAGACAGACCCATCTCCACGCAAACATCTAACAAGTATACGCCGTTGTCATTCATGCTCTTATCTCCAAACGTCCCAAGTACATTTTCATATCCATCGCGCTTCACTCCAACATTCGCATTAAAATCTCCAAGCATGACAATAAGTTCGTTCCACTTACGCAATAACACAACCTCTCTCATTTGTTCCTATAATTCCTCTCTTACCGCCTTGTTGTGGGAAGAGTCCGGTGCGTACACACCTATCAAAAATAGAGGCGTCAGACCTACTTTTATTCGGACCCACATTCCCACTTCATTGACCCACTTCATTGGTAACCCCTGTCCATATTTCAGTGAACGAGCCGCGCGTCAGCATTTCTTTCCCCTTGCGTTTAGTCTGATTCACACACAATACATCCAAATTTCTGTCACTCATTAACTAGTAGACATCATCTAACTAGAATTCAACGAACTGAATATCAAGGAACTGAATATAAGAGGAGGAATAGATGAGAAACTTCTCATCTATTCCTCCTCTTATATTCAACGTCGCAAATCGACATTCCGATGTCCACTTTCCGCCCCGAGACGACGTGAACAATTTCGCTTATGGTTTTGGTGATTTCGGCGTGACGTATAGCAAATATCGTCGCCGCCTGCAGCTGTAAGGTTGCTCCCCCCAGAATATGAGGAGCAGCCTCGTCCTGTAGATACAGGGTGAGGAGGGGATTCTCCGGCTCCGCCGGTACCCCGCTGGGGTACATATACAGTATTATTTCTCACAGCCATGATCACGTCGTGGTAGTTAGACTATATTAGGTATTTCTATGTATTTGTCAGTCAAGTCCCTAACGGCGGGACAGACTTCTGGGTTTATATCGAGTTTTCCTTCTCAAATATCTGTATCTTATAAATATCTTATCCATACTGCTGGCTTGACATGACCTACACCATCAATTAATTTAAAAACTAATACACTTGAGAAATCATCTGTTTACTCAAATATCCTCTTTTTGCCAACTACATTGCTAGACAAATATTGGCCCAGTAATTAATTAAATATCAATCAACTGTATTCTAAAGTAATATTTCTGAAGTTATAAATAGTTCCGTGTGGTGATGGATTAAGAATACGGAATGTCACCACCCCATATCATCCCATGGGTGTCGTAAGAGTCGACAGAGGGATTATATTATGCAGAGAACAGCACTGTAAGACAAGGAAAAGTTGATACAAACCCTATACCAACCCGTTTGGCCAACGTGGTATAGTAGGCCAATTCCTCCTTTCAAAGGAGAGGCCTAGTCCAGCAGTGGACTGATAAAAGCTGATGATGATGATGAAATAGTTATCTAATAAGTACAAAAGTGTTTGAGTATGTAATGCTGATTATATTGATATATGCGTATATTTATCTAAGTGGTCTGTAGACGTAGTATAAACACACAAAGTCTGTTCGTTTGTATTACAATATACAATAATAATATAGTCCATTGAAAAGTTACATTTGGGGTTGCATTAGTGGGAGTAATTATAAAGCAAAAAATATTTTTAAACTAACTACACAATAGTGTATTTCTTACATTATATGCTAATCTATCAGATAATCAGACATTCCTTGTCAAAGTGTAATGGCATCTAGATATAAGGCTAACCGTTTAATTTCTAAATGCCAGTGCCAATGTTTTCGTAGTATGTATTACCAAAGAGCTCAGATTTATACATAGTAGCACATTTCCTATGGGCGCTCTGAGGATAAACTTTCTGCGACCCAAATTGCCGCTTGGAGGCGTGTCAGACGTTCCCCCAGTGTATCTGAACCATAAGAGCAAGAGAGACGGAGAAACGACGCCAGCGCCGCCAACTACGAACTAAACTGGGGGCAGTCTGCACTTGGGATCGGCACACGAAATCCTTAAGGTCTGCGGTTCTATGTAAATCCGAGGACTTTTGTATTACTTTCCTAAATGACGGTTAGTCTCGGATTGAAGCTGGGCTTACCGTTACCATACGTAAACCGATAATGTTGCGGCGCACAGATTTTTCTAAATCAAAAGCACCTGGAAGATATGGATTTAGCGTTTTCCCAATAAAGAGCATATCTACTCGTACTTGACTTATGTGTTAATTTATCCACCGAATTTAAGGAGAATTTATTTCAATATCAAATACTACCCAAATTAAGGAGAAAGAGAAACGAATTATCATATAAATTATTTAACTTTATATAATTATGTATAATACGTAAGATATCAACTTAATTATAGCAACACCATTAAAACTTAACTAGGAAAACAATGGTAATTTAGGTTATTAAAACTTTCTCTAAAATCTAAGAGAGGCTACCGATTGACTGGATCAAAAGGCACTCGCTAATAAGCAAACATCGTGCCTACTTGATTCTTCGGAGATAGAATGTTTTCCTACAACTTTGAAAGGAAAAGGACAAAATGAATATCGAACTTTAGAACTCAGTTTATAATTGGTTTTTGCTCGCATTCTATTAGTATAAATTATCAAGACAGTTGAAATTAAAACTTAAATAACCAGTTGAAACTTTGTAAGGGCGCGTAACTTTAAGACGCTATCTAAGTGCCTTGTACAATAGCTCTAGTAATATTTTCTTTCCATTCTCATTTACTTGACACAAGATTTAAGAATATTTCTTTCCGCAGGCTTTGTCTGAAAGCTTTAGGAAACAAAGAATGGTTACGTTAACAAGAAGAATGAAATGATTCAGTTATCTCAGATAATCTAAAACTTTTCGCCTCAAAGCATGAGATCAGCTTTTTAAGCTAACAAGATTTAAAGACGTTATCTTTTCCACAAAGTCATTGACAGTCGTGACCTAAAGCAATAGTAAAGTTCAAGATATCAGATTTTGGGGATCGGGATTATCAGGAGGATATCGGAGTATGTGGACCCGTAACGCCTGTCAAAGATCTTCATGGCAGCATTAATCGATAGGTTAAACCTGCATGTCGAGGCTTTAAGTGGCAATTAATATTTAATTTCATTTAGAATAAATACCTGTCTGTCTATTATAGGTATATTAACTAAAGTATTATTTTAAAGGTAGTAGAGTCTTGCTGATTTCAGCATGAATGGGCCGGCTCAACCGGGGAAGTACTACCCTCTCACAGAAAATCGACGTAAAGTAACAGTACTTAAACTGTTGCGTTTCGTTCGGTGAATGAGAGTGCCGGAGGTCCTATCCCCTATTCCTTCTCCCTTATCCCACTTCACATCCTATCCCTTTTCCCAATCCCAAGGGGCGGCAACGCACTTGTGACACCTGTGGTGTTGCTTGTGTCCATGGGCGGCGGTAATGGCTTACCATCAGGCGATCCGTCTGCTCGTTTGCCGCCTATTACTGTAAAAAAAAGTATCCGCTGTTCAGAAAATTAGGCTACGATATAAAAGTCAAGACAATTTATAAACCATCACCTCTAACCTCAAAATCGTCTCCACGATCCATAACCAGTTGAAACTGAAGCGTATTTTATTTTATCGTCGATATTCTTTAGTATATATTTTACGATAATTCTCGCATCGTTCGAATAACCCGTTCAGCCCGTCACTTTCACTTAGTGATCCTCCCGAGTATTTGTGAGCTGGTATTGACGATTCGAGCGACCGACTCATTCATCCAGACCACTTGAGAAGCCTACTCCTGTGATATTGGGATTTCACTTGACAGACGAGTTATATTGTATATCTGTAATTGTTGTTTTCAATCACAAATTTACTTCAGAATGTTTCAACGCCTACCGTAAAACCATTTCATTTTGAAAGCAAGATCTTTTTTATCGTAAGCCTGTTCTTTGTGAGAATGTTTTTGAAACGTCCACAAATTCCGAATGTTGGTACCAAGTTCACTCATTACTAAGTTTAATCCTTTTTATTTTTATTAATAAAATTCGTTTGGAAAGGGAGAGTTGGTGAAAGGGTTGCGCCCCACAGTGTGGACGACACGACATGACGCGGCGACGTCATCTCTCAACCGCACACCTCCCACGCAGAAGGCTTTTCATGCAAATATTTTTTATTGAGTGACCTCCTCTATTTATACCTCTACTATTTTACGATGAACGTACTAAGCCTTAAAAATAATGGACTTTGTTTAGGGTATAGGTTGTGGGATTACAAGCTAAGCTTTTATAGTGTTTAGTCTGATATATTGTAGAGGCAATTCAAGTGAAGGATTTTGTCATGTACAAATAGATAAATTGGTTAGTTATACTGACGTTCTGTGACTACTAAGATATTTTCTTGTTACACTTTTAAGATGAAAAGGGTTAAATGTCAACGTAATCCTGTTTATTTATATTATAATATAAATAACCATCACATTAGAGACCATAATAATTTAGTAGGAATGTTATGTTTTATTTTAGATACACATGCAAGAAAATAGTCAATAATGTATTAGAAATATTGTTGTTCAACAAAAAATTATTTAAGAACATTTATTTCTAAGCTTTGATCATATGAATTTACCTGTACACCAAAACAAATGTTTCATGAACCAATTTCAACTTAATTAGCCTCCACATTAATATTTACTTCAATAGTAAACATCAACCTTCATTGCAGTATAATTATGAAAACATGAAGCGAAGCAGTGAAGGGAAACTGGCAGATAAGTATAATAATGGGCATCCCGGAGGAAATTACTGGCGATTTTCAACTGGCATGAAAAGGGATTTTTATTTAACGTATTCACACCTAAATCTCTTCCAAGCCGACAAAAACAATTCATTTTTATTCGAGCCAACCTATTCCAATTATTATAATTTATTATCCTAAATTATATCCGCAAAACCGTTTAAACCATTACGTTTTGTACAAAGGTCTATATTATTTTCATATTTGTGATATTTCTTTTATATATTTTTAGTAATATATTATGTACATGTGCTTCCAACGCATTTCAGCATCAAATGATATACAACGTGAACATGCCAGTGACACGTGATAACATCTTCAATCAAGTGCCTATCTACCATTAGAATAATCTCTAAATTCTTGAGTAAATCGGCCAATTGTTTATTTTTGTTATTTGTGTAGTGTCGGAGTTTTCAGACCGCCCGAAGGCCTCCGACTTGGCCTAACGATTCATATCCTGAGGCAAGAACCGGGACCGACAGCTTTACGTGCCCTCCGAAGCACAGTAGCGCTCAGATGTAAATGCCATACGTGGTCACCCATCCAAGTTGCGACCTGTGCAAGCGTTACTTCGCTTTGCCGATCTTTCACGAACGGCAAGCCAAGTCTCGCTATGAGCGCTATCGCTATAATCGGCCAAATCATTGATCATTTCAAAATTGTTAATTATACTAAAATACCTACTATGGATTGTTGCAAAATTTTGTTATCATAAAATCAATAATATCAATAGCCCAGTAGGGGATGAATACACTACCATACAGAGAATAATTCTATAATAGCTCTTTGATAATTAATTATTCGTTAGTGAAAAGTTCTAATAAAACATTTTACCATCGTATTCAAATGCATACGAAATTTCTGACTACACATTTTCTGACACAATAAAAACGAAGCGTTACTATAACTTATTTATACACCTACATAAAATATTTAAAGCATCTAAACGAGACCCACTCTCGTCTATCATTAAAATGTACAAACGGCTGAACAAAATGTGCAGTAAAATATTTATCACACAAATCCGTATGATATCACGCACAAGGACATTACGTCTTAAACTGAAACGCGTGTGTTGGTTCCAAATCCTTAGAGTATTTGTCATGAGGTAAATTGTCGTTACACTGGGACACGTATTATTTTATATAGTCATTTGTTACGGCAGTAAGAGGGAATGCTAAATTATTTCATGTCTATTCGGTATTCTCTTTATTACAGCGTATATTACCTCTTGGCACGATAGCAGACAAAAACGTATACAAGCCTCAATGATACGCAATGGCTGACTCAAGTAGTACTGATTTATGGGGAAGCTATATAGAACGGGGACAGAAAAACACCCACATGAGGTCACACTAATCTCCATATGTGTCACAGATGTGTCAACCGCGACTTGTACGCTTTTCTAAGAGCTTAGACTATATTTGTACTATTTTGTGGCCATCATTAAAATATTTTTTTATTGTAATAGGCGGCAAACGAGGAGACGGATCGCCTGATGGTAAGCAATTACCGCCGCCCATGGACATAAGTAACACCAAAGGAGTCACAAGTGATAGGGCCTCCGGCACTCTCACTCACCGAACGAAACGCAACAGTTTAGATACTGATACTTTGCGTCGATTTTCTGTGAGAGGGTATTACTTCCCCGGTCAAGCCGGCCCATTTATGCTGGAATCAGCAAGGCTCTACTACCTATAAGATTTAAAAAATCAAGAATAACAAAGTTAGGCACATCTTAGCTTAAAGCTTAAGAGGCCGTGCACAAAAATTTGTCGCGAGAGTTTAGGCAAATTCACTGCAATTCTGTTTGTGTGCACCGCTCTTGCAAGTAGACGCACACCTAGATAAATTTCGAGCGTAGAGATCGTTGAAACAATTCTGATCCATTAAATAATTTATTCGAAATATAGTTTCTAAACATACAGTTTTGTAACTGAATGATGTCTGTAAATTGAAGTGAGGGCCTTTAGTAACAAATAAAACACGAAACAATGATTTTTATATTTTTTTTCCAAAATCGAGAAACTGTTTTAGCTAGACAGGTGTATTCAACGATAGCATATCTGTGTATTGACGGGTTGAGTATATACAAAGCGTTACTACCCCGCGTATCATTACCGCGTTCATTTTGTGGGTGTGGTATGAGGTGACTAAGGAAAACGCACGAAGCAAATAGGCCAGATCTTCCTAACTCACACATAATGCTATTGTGACATTGTTTTATGTGTATGGAGAAAGGAATCTAATCTTATTACATAAATAAATAGTAAGTACGATTAGAAAATAAAAGTTTGCAATGTGTTTATTATTTTGTATATTTATCACAATCAACAAGAAAAGGGTAAAATTTTGTGATCGATACATTTTAGAAATTTAACCGCACGATACAATATCAATTGGTTATAAACAATATGTACAACATATCTGTCACTGAGATGCATATGCAAAGCAACGTTTAAAACTTTCTCAAACTCATTATCTGAGCTGAGGATACAATTGGGAATAACGCTAGGACGATCCTAGCGTTATTCCCAATTGTATCCTCAGCTTTCGCTTTGAAGCTCGAGGCCAACGGATACTAGGTTACAGTGACTACAGGCTAAAATACCTTTTATCGTCTAGAAAAGAGAGAACCAAGCACTAAAATGTTTACACAACAACCGTGCTGACACCTTTTAGCCATCTTAAAAAATTTACAAATAATAATTTAAAATGTAATGTCCCTCAATGGCATTGATCGAGTTTTTCTCGGATCGACTATTTCAGGTAAAAGACATAGATTATAGAATTTTACAAGTCTATTTAGCATTTTAGTCTGCCTAAAAATATCATCCCTGGCTATATGCTCTACTTTCAACGGCTGCCCAGGCCCTGTCCACACAGCAAATATGCAAAAATCTTTTTTGTTATATGGAGTTGCCCTTGTACTTGATACCACCAATCGTGGTTTTTATTGATTGTTATTTCATTATTTTGTATTTTCCAAAACTTGATTTTTTTGGCTTTAATAGCGTCATCGAGATTCATTCCAAAGGCCTAGATGGGACATTTCACCTCGATAATGCCATTCTCGAATAATGCATCTGGTGTAGCACCTAGGCAAAACTGTTCATCGTCGATAAACAGTCCGCATTGTTCAGTCAATTATGTTAAGCTGTTTTTCCAGCTGTGCCAATGCATTTTTTTCATTAGCCTTACCGTGTTGAATAGCGGCTACGTGGTTGATTGAATATTTGTACAACATTTTTTTGACCAGACCTGCAGAACTTATATTACTCCTTCGCTTGCACACTTTACTGAAATTTGTGGCCGTCAAAAGGCATCTACGTAGCACTAGCCACAAGGCGCTTTCCGCCTGCAAAATAGTCTCACTTTCTTTATCATGCCTTTGCTCTAACTTAGTTTTAAGATTTTGCATAAACAAAGTCTTAGCCGCTAAATATTGCTCGTCGGACATGTCTGGTCTTTGGCAAGAATCCCCGTAATCTATGTAACTATTTCGAAATACTAATCTGCGTCTAGGTCTTAGATTTGCCTTTTTCTGATTAGTTCGGCATTTTTGTGCCTCAAATTTTGTTGTAGCTACTGATGGGCTATGATTAGAACTAGTTTTATAAAATTGTCTAATTGGTTTCCCTGTATTAAAGGCAACGACCGCTGCGTAACACCTCAAGGCATATGAATTTTTTAGCGAGTAATTGATACGTTTTCCACCCACGTATTTTGCAACTATTGCATTAAATTGTTCTGATCTATTGTTATTCATATTATGTAATAGGCTTCGCGCATTAAATGCCAAACTAGATGCAATTGAGGTAAGTTTTTGCATTAAGGTTTGCACGTCGGGTACAAGATTTGCCTTTGACTCTGACTTCTCATCACTACAGTAGTATACCGCACACCCAGATTGGTCTCCAAATATATGTTTCGGGCTGTTAATGATATCTTTTTGAAGGTATTTAATTTTCTCCGCAAGTTAAAAATTTTGGGCCATTCTGTATCTTACTGCAGCTTTTGCAGCAACACGTAACCGTCGGACACGTTCTGTGTTCAGAAGTTTTCGTTGATTTAAGGGAATCGATGTGTCTTTTTGTAAGTTTAAAATTTTGCCATTGTATTGCGCATCAGGTGATTGGAACATTCTATTTTTTCGACTATTTCATCTGGATAGGGACGAGTTTCCAAAATATTATTAAAAGTGCTCGAGTCTCCATCGGCAATCAGCTTAGCGTAAATTAAATTATGTTTTTCTACTGATTCGAGGAATCCCTCGACAATGATTGATTTCTTCATGCTTGTGGAGGTGGTACATGTTTGTTAGCTGCGCGAGAACATAAGATACAATACTTGTTTTTTATACCAACGAGTAAAATTTTGCCCGTATTTATGCCTATTATCGCACCCACACCTGCCGCGGACGAAAAATTTGTCTTGTATGACGTTTAACCTCAAGCAGCATCAGCCGTTACTATTATTGCTGGTATACCTGATGGACTCACGCTTCCTTTTTCTAATGCTATAGCAGCTTCTTCCTTACCGGCGTCAATCATACTAGTCTCAGCTGTAGTCTTCCATCAGCCAATATAAATTATCATGAAATTTTTGGTAGGTCAGCTTGCAAAATAGGGGCAAATTAATAGAAGCTGCTAGCTCGTTCAAGTTTGCTCGGCCACAACCTATACTAATGATACCCGAAACAGCGCTATGGTTAACGTCCAGTTCATTCGTACCTTCCTTACATCTCAAATCGACTTCGACACATTGAGCACGATAAATATATTTTTGATGAAAATGACTGCAGTTTCTCTCTGGTTATCATTATGTTTGATATAGCTACCAATTGGTCAAGTAAGTATTGAAACTCTACTATCCTTCTTCCTTCAATCCGTATAGGTAGATCGATGTGAAGATTCCTGAAACCAGACGATTAATATTGTATCTTATAAAATTTAAGTTGTGTGTATTTACACAAGTGTAACGAGCCGCCATAGATGTCACTACTGCGATGCGAGGCAGCCAGCCAAACAGCCGTGACGTCACATCCTACCGCCACTACAAGCCAGCCACGGTAGTGGGGTAGAGGTGGGGCAGTCGCCGCCAAGCCAGCCAGCCAAGCCATAAATAGAAAACGCACGCTTGTGTCGGGTTCAGTTTGTAGCCAAAAATCAGAATAAAGTGATTGTTGATCGAACACGGACTGTTATTTCACTTCGCTGTTATAAATTCAGAAGTGGTATCCACGCAAAATGAAAAGACGAGGCGATTGTGTGGATAAAAATCGCGACGAGGTTGCCGATAGTGACGAGGAAATCTCTCCATGTGATACAGATGATGATCAACCACCTGCAAGGAAAATCTTAAAGACTCTTCTTACTCGAGAAGTGGAAAAGGCGTTCCGGGACCTGCAAAACGAAGTTCCTGCCCTGACTCCATTAAAACAGCAGCGAGCGGCAGCCCTGATCCCGGAATTTGATCCTGATAGTGAGGAGTGTACTATAACAGCCTGGTTAAAAAAGATTGAGCAATTAGGAGAAATCTATGGATGGGATGACAAAACAAAATCGTTCCATTTACAAGATAAATTGCGTGGACAGGCTAGAAAATGGTACAACCGTCTTGAAGAGTACGATTTTTCATGGGAACAATGGAAGGAAATGTTACTGCGCGCCTTTCCCAAACACCGCGATTATGCAGGCATCCTGGAAGAAATGCTGAATCGAAAAAAGACGCACAACGAGAGCATGACGAAGTACTATCAGGAAAAAGTTGCGATGTGCTTCAGATGTAAACTGTCGGATAGTGCAACTATCTCGTGCATAATACGCGGGTTGCCTGTGGCTCTGCAATCGAATGCAAGAGCTTATCAATGTGAGCGTCCAGACGAGCTGTACGAAGGGTTTCTTTGCGCTCTCGACGACTACCGACCGCATACAAGTGATCAACGAGGAGCGTACAAAGATATGGGACGACAGACCGAGAAGAAATCCGGACCCGTCAATCCAGATGTCGTACCGTGTCCTCGCTGCAAGAAAACCGGACACTTGGTTCGTGACTGTGCCCTACCAGACCAGCGCAGCTGCTTCAAATGTGGTATACAGGGCCACATTGCCACAAGATGCCCTTCTAATTTGAAAACCACGGGGAACAACGAATCAAGTAGAGTAAAAGACATCAAGCTGCTGTCAAATTACAATGATATCTATAAGAAAACAGCAAAAATCAACGGCGCCTTTGTGAAGTCGTACATTGATACCGGCAGCCAAGTGAATGTGCTCAATACTCAGGTTGCGAAGCTAATGGCGTTAGAGGTTACACCGACAACTATTGTGCTCAAGGGATTTTCAGGTGCCCTAGTTAGTAGCAATGGGGAAGTTAATTTTCGCCTTCAGATCGATGAGATAGACATACACTGCAGAGCTTACTTGACTGACATCGAGATGAACGGAATAAATCTCCTCATTGGGCAACCGGTCATAAATAGCGATGGAGTTTCACTGGTGGTACAGAATGGAACAGCTGTGTTACAAAGAGCATCTGGAATTCCATGTAATGTGGACGCGTGTGAAGAACTGTGTCGTTTTACTGTAAAAACCGCGTGTGACGAATGTTTGTCTCCAGGTGTTTCAATCATCAAGGTTTCCATCACCGGAAATGCAGAAGAAAATAGTGTCGTGACCCCAGCGCGACACTACGAGTTGCAAGACGTCTCCTACTCGATTCCATCAACTGTGCTCCAGGGTAGCACTGGCTACTTAAAGATTGTCAACACTGGAGAACGGACAATCAACTGGAAGGAAGGGACTATCTTGCTGCGTGCTGAGAGCTGCTCAGAGACGGTTCAGGTCAGTGCCACAGCCATTAATTATTTAATACCGACTAAAGCGAGCCAATTACCTGCCAAAAACATACTTAGTGCCAGTGTAGACATGTGTAATAATTGCATAATAGGAGGGGTAGATATAGACAAAATTAACGTAGGCCCCATAAGTACAGGAGAGCAAAAATGTTTAATCAAACTTTTATCGCAATTTAGTGACTGTTTTGCAGCTAACACTCAAGAGTTAGGGTGTACCAATCTCGTAAAAATGCCGATTAAACTCATTAACGACGAGCCTGTATTTCGTCGTCCCTATAGATTATCTTATGCCGAACAAGATATCGTTAAATCAAAAATTTCCGATTTACTGAGCGCGGGTATCATTAAAGAATCTCAATCTAGTTACGCACCCCCGATCATTTTAGTAAAAAAGAAAAACGGTGATAGCAGGCTTTGCATTGACTATCGTGCGCTTAACGCAATCACCGTACGTGATAGATATCCACTGCCTAACATTGATGACCAGGTGTCGCGGTTAGCTGGGATGAATTATTTTTCCAGTCTAGATCTAGCCCAAGGCTACCATCAATTGATGATTCAACCGGAAGATACTCATAAGACTGCATTCGTAACACCACAAGGCCATTTCGAATATAATCGGGTACCGTTTGGCCTTGCAAATGCACCATCTGTTTTTATGCGTTTAATAGATAAAATCATTAACTCAATCAATAATTCCAGTAATACTCAATCATCATCAAATCCAGCAAATCAGCAACATCCTGAAATATTAGCATTTCTGGACGATATACTACTGCCATCTGTTGACGTAACGACCGGTATTGAATTATTAAAAAAGGTTCTTGTTAGATTTCAATCCGAAAACTTAAAACTAAACATGAAAAAATGTTCCTTTTTAAAAAATACTATCACATACCTTGGCCACGAAATTTCTCCGGGTAGCATTCAACCAGGTGAATTAAAGTTGACAGCTGTTTCTCAATTTCCTATTCCACGTAATGTCCACGAAATTAGACAGTTCATAGGGTTATGTAGTTACTTTCGAAAATTTATAGCGAAATTTGCACTAATAGCACGGCCTCTCACTGAATTGACAAAGAAAAACGCTATTTGGGTTTGGAACGAAATACATTCCAAGAGTTTTCACGAACTAAAGCAAAAACTTTGTAGTAAACCGCTATTAGCTATTTATGATCCCAAACTACCTACTGAAATTCACACGGACGCTTGCAAATTAGGAATAGCGGGTATGCTGTTACAAAAACAAAACGATGACAGCATGCGCCCCGTAATGTATTTTAGCCGCGTCACTAGTCGTGAAGAAAGTGTATACCATAGTTACGAACTCGAGACTTTGGCAGTGGTGGAATCATTACGTAGGTTTCGTGTTTATGTACTAGGTAAAAGAGTACGAATAGTAACTGATTGCACCGCCGTTCGTGACACGTTAACAAAACGCGATCTTATTCCACGTATAGCACGGTGGTGGCTGTTAATTCAGGATTTTGACATAACTATCGACTATAGGCCCGGCGAACGTATGCAGCACATAGATGCATTGAGTAGAAATCCTGTCGAGAGGTTAAATGTCAGCCGTTTGGACGTAATGCATTGGTTTGCTACGGTACAAAATGAAGACGAAACATTAAAACACATTGTAGATTTGCTAAAGGGCGGGTGTAAGGATAGTGACATTGTTAATAATTATGCATGGATAAACGACCGTCTTTATCGTAAAACTTTAAATGGCAATCGTTTAGTTGTTCCGAAGTTTGCTAGGTGGAAAATTTTACAAAAATACCATGACGACATAGGTCACGTGGGGATAAAGCGCTGTACTGATGCTATTAAAAATATTTTCTGGTTTCCTAAAATGTCACGTTTTATAAGGAAATACGTGACATCATGTTTGCATTGTGCTTACGGTAAGGGTGAGTATGGCAGGAGGGAAGGTAAACTTCACCCTATACCAAAGCCCAGTGAACCGATGCGAATGGTGCATATAGACCATTTAGGGCCGTTCACTCGTACCAAAAAAGGTTATCAGTACATGTTCGTTATGACCGACGCATTCTCTAAATTCGTGATAGTCGAACCAGCTCGCACTGTAAACTCTGTAGAAACCATTAGGTTGCTAAAGAAAATTTTTAGTTTATTTGGGTACCCTGAACGCGTAGTTTCTGACCACGGCAAGGCCTTCACGAGCAGGTATTTTAAGAAATTTGCCACGGAAAAACAGTTCAGGCACATATTAAACGCTATAGCGTGTCCCAGAGCAAATGGCCAAGTGGAACGTACCAATCGGACCCTACTGGATGCTTTAAGGGCTACTGAGCCCAGTGACGCTTCCCACAATTGGGATAGCAGTTTACCTGATGTTGTGTGGGGTATAAATAATACAATTAGCGAAGCCACCGGTTATAAGCCCTATGACCTCATGTTCGCTCAAACTGGTAGGTCCGCGTGCGATGTTTCCGTCCCTGACCAAATAGCAGACTCTAGTCAATCTAGACGCAGTAAAGCCCACAAACGTATTCAGTTAGCCAGTTCAAGAATGAAACGTAACTACGATAAAAAACGTAAAAATAGTAAGACACATAAGAGGGGGGATTATGTATTATGGCGCCAGGCACCAACCAATAGCGTCGGTAAAGTGAACTCTAAATTAGATGACGTATATTCGGGCCCTTACATAATTGTGAAAGTACTAGGTAATGACCGCTATAAGATTAGGAGTATTAAGGGGCTCAGGGGTTACAAGCAGTTTACTGGCCTAGTGTCAGCTGATTCTATACGTCCGTATAAAAGCGTAGCCCCCATGTCCGATAGTGGAAGTAGTACTGATGAGCAGCTGGAAACGGAGGACCTGATTGATTTACTGGAGAGTTGATCTGAGTTGGGTTATTTGTTAAGTCGGCTTTATCGAATAAATCATTAATTGTAATTTGTCTCCATTGCGGGAGCAATGGTTTGCAGGATGGCCGAATGTAACGAGCCGCCATAGATGTCACTACTGCGATGCGAGGCAGCCAGCCAAACAGCCGTGACGTCACATCCTACCGCCACTACAAGCCAGCCACGGTAGTGGGGTAGAGGTGGGGCAGTCGCCGCCAAGCCAGCCAGCCAAGCCATAAATAGAAAACGCACGCTTGTGTCGGGTTCAGTTTGTAGCCAAAAATCAGAATAAAGTGATTGTTGATCGAACACGGACTGTTATTTCACTTCGCTGTTATACAAGTATGAATCTAAAAGCACAATATTTTTGTTTGGTCTTTCAGAAACTTGACAACGTTCCTTAAGAAACATGAGTGTCTAGAACTAGCCAGGTAGGGATTTTCAGAACTGAGTTGCAGTGGAAGGTGTAATACATCCACTTGACCACGATAGACGATATATCTAAACACTTTCACTGCGTTGCACAGCGAGTCACAACCAATACTAATAAAATGTTTCAACTCACCCGATATCTTCACTGGTGATATTCTTGAAGTGGACCTATAGGATCAACTCACAATTTTGGCCAAAATAACAAGAGAATCGAATAGATACCAGTCTCCAGTTCAGCGTAGTCCTCCTCGGGCACCAATCAGGAATTCACACACGTGTTTTACAAAGTTCAATGTTCAATATATCACCAATTTACCACAAACTTTGCCGGAAGTCAAAAGCGGCAATCGTTAGTAATTACAAGTTAATTCAATTCGCGTTAATTCAAAAGGCGATCAATTTATATCAATTTATCTCGCGAGACAGACCAAGACGGCGTGTTAATTTTTCAAGGCGGCAACGGAAGTGACAGTTCAGTGTGACCATTGTCAGAAATTTTCAATAGACTAAACAAAATGTTACTTAATCGATATAATCGATTTGACTTATAATAAAACTAATTCTATTTCAAACGATGAGTATATAAAAAATTCTACCCATACAACAAGTCAAAAAACATCATTTTTTTTACTTGTTGTATCAGTTTGTGCAATTAGTAAGAAATGTCCCTTTTTGCCGTATTAAATGTTATCTAGTGTTACGGTCTAAATAACATCGTTTCAAGGTAGGTAGTAACTTTTAAATAAAATCATACCTTATTAGATTCAATAACAAGCTCATAGTTTGAATCTAAATCCATTGGTGTGGCCTGATCAACCTGTAAATGTTCTTTGTTCTGTAACAAATAGTATATATTTTACTTCAAAGGCCTCTTAAAAACAGAATGATGTATTAAGATATTTTATATAATTTGGTCACGTAACCCTTAAAACGTAATAAACTTGTATTCTCACCGAATCCGATTGAGCTTCTTGGGAATTTGAAACAAAATGTTTCGTAGTATCGTCTAACTTTGAATAATGATTCTCTTTATTCTGAAAGCACATAAAATGCATATAATATACACAGTAAACTTATTAAACATAATATATTTATACAGCACAAAGGTAAAAATTACCATGCGCAGATCATGCTTAAATGTATCCTCAATTTTACTATTATCAACTCTCTTAATTGAACTTCCTTTATCATAGATTTCTTAAAATTAACAACATTTGTAAACATGAATAAACTCAAAAATACGTCATTTCTAGACTTCTAGCACTAATCGAATTCGAAATTAAAAATAAACTTACATGTTCTGAAAACGAAACCGTAGCGCGTTGGTTAGATTTGCGTTCTGCAAGGACTTGTCTGGCGCGGAGTAATCCCACGTTTTGTGTCCGCTTTTTCGTAACACATTGGTAATAAGTTCCTTTTTTTCTACCCATTATCTAAAGCAAAAATATTATGTCAAAAGATTGATAAAATTTAATGCTTTTTTACCTACACGAATGCAGTCGTTCGGGCATGAGGCTCATAATTTTTTTTACATAAATCCAAAATCAGAAGGTAAGTATCCATACTAGATCTTACGCTGGCTATTCGGTTAGAATTTCAACTATCCGAAGTCCGAGTAGAATCCGAACAGGCGGGACTAATACAGATTCGAAATACCTAGGATCAGATTTTTTATAGATTACTTCCATAGCTATACATATTTACAACATAAAAACATATATACCAATAAACATACAATATAAAACGTTCATTAAATTAAAGATTTTCATAAACAACTAATGTAAGTACTTAAAAATGTAATTAATACACTGCAAAATATATTTACGTAGAACTCGTGGCGATCGCAGAACAAAGCGACGCGTCCTCGCGCTGGGAATGCCCGGTCGTCACTGGCGCGATCGGTTTTGTGCGGTCGGGTCGATAATATAGCTCACTTTATCTTTAATTTACGAAATAAATATATTATTTTTTTTTTTAATAAAATTCACATTATATTAAAAGGTTAACTCTAGAATAATGGGTAGTGTTTAAATTTTTTTTAAAGTGCTTAGAAGGTATAGTAAATCACATTTATTTTTCTAGATATTTTTAGGAAATACACTGTTTTCTATATATTTTTTTTAGTTATATTGCATACAGAACGGAAAAAAATTATCAAGCCATTCACGATCACGAGGAGACTATATAATCATGTTTTGTATATTTTTGTAATGTTCAGAACGTTTTGTAGTTTTTGGTAATAAAGAGCCTAATATCACTCGTTCGTTACTTTCTTCGTAAAGCGGTTGTGAATAATGGTGATAAGTATTTATATATAAAGTATATGAAGAATTTACTCAAGCCGTTTACAAGAATAAAGCCTTCACTTTTATAAAAACTAAACTAACTTCTTCTTTCATTCTTCGTTTTACCAGGTAAAGTGATCAAATTTCTCCAAAATGCGATGATTACGCGCACGGTGCCTTAAACAATAATGTCAAATAAATAACAACTTAATTTGAAGGTGTACTAAGATTTTCCGAAATTGTCAGCGGATCTAAAAAAAGTAAATAAATTAAAAAAAATACGGTAGCTGCGCGCTTCCTTTACTATTTTAAATACATTTATTATACCTATAGTACTTTAAAATATACTTATGATAGATATTTCGGATTACAAACAAATCTCGATCAAGTAAAATACAACGAAATTCAAAATTAAAACAATACAAATTTGGTTTCAGTGTCGAAAAATATCATAAGATACATTTGACTAAGAAAGTTTTGATGTCATTGTAAACTTTGAAACAACTGTTGTTCACTAAACTGCGAAGTTTTTCAGCTTCAATAATATTTATAATATATGGCTTGATTGCCTCTAATATAATAAAATATTGAGCCAAAATAATTCAACGATAAAATATATTGGTGCATTCCATTCACCGGAACTTAACACATCTAACGGTCAACCTTTACTCAGTGTTCGCCAAAAAATGCTCAAGATTATCAGTGACAAGAAAAGTCCAATCAGACAAGACGGTTCACGGTCAATGACAGACACAGATTATCCTGGTAATACTATTCCTAGCATAGCTTTTGTCTGCGACTCTACTTGCGTGTGAGTCAGTTGTCGCAACAAGAGGTAAATAGCATACCGCAAAGATGCATCAAATAGTGTTTAGTACTTTTTGCGTGATAGTGTAATCAACATCTATTGTTAAAATTTCACGTTTATAATAGGTACTAGCAAAGTACTTCGGGTTATAAAAGTTCGAGTTCGAGCGCGTTCTAGTAATTAATTATCTAGGTTTCGGCTCTTATCTGCCATGTTACTTGTAACAGTAGGCAGCAACTTCGACAATTTATTATTATGGAAAAACTCTTTGAACAAGGAAAGTTCTCGAGTGCCAACTTAGAAACACTTTAAGTACATCTAGAGTTATTTGCGATCGTTTATGAGTAAGCAGTTCAAAACTACGCAACGTCCCATTTTCTAAAGAAATATTATGTTCTAAACAAACTTTTGACTCACTCTTGCCTAAATTGCTTAAGTTTGTCGACTGACTAGTCATCAAAGGTTTCTTTTTCAAGTTACAATCAATAACATGCAATGATATATAAAAATATATTTATACTAATTTGTTTTATACACATCATACTCTCACTTAATAATTTAATTAATCAGGGGTAGTATTGGTAAACTAGTATAAATAAAGCCATAATAATAATATACACACTCAGTCAGCTGTTATGAAATTAGGCAAGGTTAGATAGATAACCAAAAGTCATACAAAAATTTGTCATGGATGAGAGTTGAACGTGACTTAGCCACTGACTAGCTGACTAACATTGATAGCCATAACTTTTGACTTCGTTTATATTTCTTATTGATACATTTATAAACATGTCCCTATAATTGCATAGTAATTTGTAGTATAATATAGACAGATTCAATAAAAAATTACATTGTTTCGGAGCTTTTTTAAATATGAACTTAAAAAAGGTCTAAAAATTGAATGGTAACTACTGGGTATTTTGAGTATATCTACCAAGATATAAAACAAAATGATAAGGTATATGCATATTAGAATCTTATCTTTGTAAGCAAACTGTTTTGCTTACAAAGATAAGATTCTAATATGCATATACCTCAATGCGTGAGTCTGATGGAAAGGAATAAAGCGGAAAGCGAGAGCGAGAAAGCAGAATTTATCTAAAGCAATCTTTTCACGGTAGAATTGTCACTAAGGAAAAATAATTACAGGAGTTGCTCAGCTAGTTCGCTTTACAAATACACCAAATGAAAGAGCATAGAAAACATGCAGTGTTGGTAAATAAGAGCATCAGAGCGGAACAAAATAAAACTACGTGGCAATTCTTTGCAAGTCGTACCTACAAACTGCAAAGTAAATAAACAGTAGGTTTTATTTATTAAGTTTTTAAACAACATAATTCTGTACACAGGTGGACTTAACGCCATTGGCTTTCTCTATTATTAAAACTAACTTGATATAGAGATGTTCGTTACAAGGTGCGTTCCGAAATCAGGCCGCCATTAAATCAACCCAGTCATCATAGTCACTAGAAATCGCAAATATCGCTATAAATATGTATTTATCAGCAATAAAAACGTCAGATATATCGGCTACTTATGATCGCACACTTGCGTATTACTTTATTGGTTCTCAAGATGTTTGTTATCACCTGAGTTATTGCTTTTTCATGGAGATACAGAGCAGCGTCCTGTTGACGAAATTGTGCAATTATAACAGCAATGAATAAAAACTTCTGTTATTAGAGTGTTATAAAAACATTGACTCGTAAAAACTTTTGTTCGACTGTACGTTTTATTCAACAATGCTTGTTTATGTTTCCACACTAGGTGTGCTCTGCAGTTCTACGCACACAATACTTTAAACAATTGCACTTGATTTTCCCTGAAAAGCTTATATACTAACTATATACCAAATGCAAGATAAATCAGCAGAATACTTAGTATAGTTGGCTCTTTGTACCAGGTAAACTCTAAATCGACACGGGCAATTTTTCCGAGTCATTCTTAAGCAAATTTGCCTGATCTAACTAGCTTCTCACTAAGAAGTAACTTAGGCAAAACTGACTTCTAATTACTCAATAATCACGGAAGAGAAGCCACGTGTACAGTTAGGGTTTCCTTTCAGATAGGCATTACTCAGCTGGTAACAGAAATACACTGTCTATCCATGACAAAACTGTATCTTTCATTACAATTCCTTTCATAAATAAAACGACAGTTCTAGTATTAATACAAAAATTCAATACATAAATCAACTTTTACTTAGTTTACTAGTAAAGTCAAAACCATCCAACTGAACCTTTATTTTAAAACAAAGATCGTGCCAAAAGATGTTAAAATTTTTAAAGTAATACAATCTTCTCTTATACAATCGATTTCGCACAACGAACTTTAATTTTAAGATTCCAAAATTGAACTCTCTTTGAAGCTTTTAACCTTGATCGAAGAAAAGAAAATACGAATTGTGGCATTCGAGGACATGAGAAGAATAAAACAACGTCGTTCTAACATAATAGAGTTATCTTGTGGCATTCTATCCATAAACAACAATATTTTCCTCCACAAAACTACCAAATCACATACATAACAAACCAAAAATATTCTCAACATCGTTTACCGAATTACGTTATTTTTCCATATTCCGTTTAATTAAATTTCTGCCGAGCTCTTATGTGGAAACCCGCTACTTTGGTTACATGAATGATAATAGCATTATATTTCGTTTTACAGATGACAGCATCTTCCCAAAAACCGTGGGATCTCCACCTTGTCGTGGTGGGGGGGCTCAGTAACCGTGGTTAGGTCACCCACGGCCACGGTGAAGCTAAGCGAGATCCCGGGAGTGAACGCTCCGCGTGGGCTTGACGGAGGCCTGCGCAGGATGCGTCCAAAGGGGCGGGTGCGAGGGACAGTTCTTCTTTCCCTCACAGTCGGGCGCGGTCGTGGGAGGAGAGGCGTGTCGGTGTTGCGTTGCCACGCGCCCTATCTCCCGCGGCCAAATTGGGGCGCACCATCGTTGTGTCGCGGTGGGGCCGTAGAGGAAGAGGAGATGCGGTGTTGCGTTGCCGTCCTCCCTATCCTCTGCGGCCGCTGGGTGTTTTGGCGGCGGAGCCCAACACCTTCATCCGCCCTCAAGGGGCTTTTTTTCGGGGACCGCCTGACCATCTGGCGGGCCAATACCCGTCGGAGGGTAGCAAGGAATGCTTCGGCGATACCCGACTCTCCGACACACGGGTATATGAGGAACACGGGTTGGGTTTTAGTCAGTAAGAGTCTGACAGTCCCCCAGGGCGGAGGGACTACATGAGGATTTTCCAAGGCGACAACAAAAAAAAAATAAAAAAAAGATGACAGCGTCTTTTACATTTGCGACTAAACTTAACACGTTTAGACTATTAATTTTCTTTATAATTTGTGTTGCTAGTTAAAAAGTTCTGCCCAAGTCTGGCACAGTAATAAACATGATATATACATAAATAAATCCTATGCAACTTAATTTTTCTCAAAGTAATCTCCGTGTTCGTAAACCGCTTAAAACGATAATATATCTAAGCATTCCGACTTTATGACCGTTTCATTGACTACGATATACTTACATAACGAGAGAAGTTAGCAGAAAATTCGTTGGACAGTTCGGGAGATATTCATTAAAAAAATACTTTTGATAGAAATCCCTTGCTGAATGTGGTGGGTCAGCTGTAGTCCCATAGACAATTTCTATACTTTGTCGACTTTAGTTTGTATAATATACTGAAGTATGCGTTCGTGCCAATCATAATCTGAGACAAATACCTATAAATAAACTATAATTTTATGTATATATAAGTGGCCCTATTGGCTTGTCACAGTAATCGTTGGAGACAGTGATGACAGCCGGGTGAATGCTCCCAGCATATAATTTGTAAGAACCGGCTAAAGCAACCGCGGCCGGTGAATACTTGGGTCAGTCGGAAGGTATGAAGTCCATAGTGAGCATCCAGTTTCTCTCCAAAACGGGTTCTACGGCCACTACAGTGATACCCCACGATGAGATATATTAGTCCTGCCGCCCATTCGGCTACTAGGTTAAAGCAGTACTAAGACGGTTGTGCCATGACAGTGTTAGGTGTCGGATCCTCACTCCACTCCGTTGCGTCCTGGCGCCGTGTACAGCGACATCAGAAGGTCAGCGTCCAGATCCTAAGGCAATCAAGAAGGTAGGTTCGACGCTTCGTGGGAGATCACGTGATATCCTCCCCTAGTTCTGGCGGCTATGACGTGTCGCCGTACGTCCGTGTGCCTACTCTAGACCAATGCCTGAAGAATTCTTAATAGATGCTGTTCAATATCGAGGCAGCAACTAGACCTCGCTTTAAAAAAAAACTAATAGCGTAATAATACATAAGTTGTATTATATACTGTTCAAACTCCTACTCAATTCAACTTCTTACCAAACTGAAACATAAAGAACATTTGATATTATATGTGTATATCTAGCATGAACGATATTTTTATATCGAATACATGCCTATAAATAAAATAGTTCTTAATTAAATAACGTATCCCGTTTACCCTGACAGCATAAGGCAAAGAGGCGGAAAATCTGCTACATACTCATTTCTCAACATTTCACCCCTTACTATAAATATGTAGAATGCTTAGATTATATAATATGATATAGATGGAAGGATTCTATCGCAAAATCATCACTAAAAGAATCTGACATTGGTGACCATGGCCATTACCCGTCAAAATGAAATAGAACTTAATTTGAAATTTTGAGACTTCGTTCTGACATTTTGATTTATTCGTATAAAGATTGTATTGATATTCGTAGTGACGTTAAAATTGTATCGATACTTTTATTATACATACTAGCTTCGGCTCACGGCTTCGCCCACGTGGGTGTCACTTATCGCAAAAGACGGTAGCATATGCGCTATTGTGATGTATAAGCTATACTGAAATATTTCGTAAAAAAATGTCTTTTTTATGATAGAGTAACAAGTGTTCCTGATTCCTGACTCGGTTAAAGAAAATAATAATATGAAGATCTTAATTTTACACACACATACAGGTTTCATAAATTAAATCACACAAGTGTCTGTACCTTTGTTTAAATTTATTGATCGATATTTATGTCTCAATCATACCTCTATTTTACTTAATCTGAGGATTTATCAACATTCCACTAAAATTGATTCTGGGTAAACCAGATCTGAGGAATTACTTAAAACATTATCGATAATCATTATGAGAAAGCCTATCATTAGTCATATTTAAATTAGTGACAATCTACGAAAATTCGAAACGTCATTTGTATACGTATCTTACCCTATCACTAGAAAGAATTTATAAGTCAAAATGAAGTAAATATATTGGATAATACTGCTGTTGTAATGCGGTCTCTATAGTATTTTCCTTACTCTAAGGTAGTACGCAAATATGACAGCATGAGATATGAGATGAAATATCGTATTAAAATTATAAGGATTCAAGGATTTATTTATAATCTTATTATGGAAATGTGCGCGTTTTTATATATTATATTTCTAGCTATGATGGTAATTAAACCGTGATATATGTAAATATTTTTTACTTTTACTCGTAATACCTAAACCATTTTCTAGAAAGTTCTGAAGTATAATTTTATTTCTAATAAGATAGTGGCTCGGCTTTACACCGAAACCGTAGGGTTCTAGGCGACTTGGGAAGGATTAATGGAATGGACTGTATTAGGGCGAGTTCTGGGTCGCCTAGAAAGGAATAAGGGAAGAGGAGATGGATACGGGAGGAGGTGATTGAGTGGGTATAGGATATTTCAAGGATGGAAGGCACTTACCTTATACAGCCTTCTTCGTTTCTTTTCCTCCTGGTGTTTCGTGATGCAGCTGCTTGTTTTCACTTCACTCACGAGCGGGTTTTCCTTGGTGGAAGCGGTAAATCACATACAGCGGTGCGGCGCGGAGCGGTATCGAGACGGCGTTCTCAGCGGGAGGAATGTTCTAGACTGTCACTCGCGTCGACGTTCGCGGCGACGAATCAGGCGCAAGGCAGTGCCTCTTCCAGGGAGTGGGATAGAGCGGGACGGAAATATGGTAACGCTCGCACTAGACGTGGAACGATTGATCTTGATGCGATTCGTTATAGATAGGAAGGTAGATGGCGCTACCATATCCCCCCGGCCCTAAAGGGTTGCCTTTAAAAAATAGAATTGAACTTAGCTATGTTGGGTGTACTACCGCATAACCCATCAATAGGCTAAGACAACGAAATGACAATAAAATTAATCTAAATTAACTTTAGCAATAATAGCGAAAACTACTAACTAAATACTTAAACTAAGAGGTAGGTCCAACTTCAGGCTAGATCTCACTGAGTTGGAAGCGGACGCGAATTGATCAGTGCCTCGACTTGTGCAAGGACAGTTAAAGGCTCTTCGTAAGAGAGGATCTGTTGACCTATAACTTTGAAGAGATGCGTTTTAATTACTTTGACCATGCTTGCCCAACATCCACCGAAATGTGGTGATGCTGGCGGAACAAACTTCCAGTCAATATGATTTATGGAAAGTTCTTCCTGAAGACGAGTACGATAACTCGCGACGTGATTGAAACAAGTGGCGGGCACCAGTTCAATCAATTTGCTAACGCGGTTGGCGACAAAAGTCTGCCAGCGATGAGGAGAAGAATGAATCCAAGCGAGCACTACTTTGGAGTCGGAAAATGCGTATATTTATTAATAGAGTAGTGGGGCAAAACTGTGTCTTGAACCTTGCGGAGCAACTGAGACAGCAGAAGGGCCGCGCACAACTCCAGTATCGCAACTGAAATGGTTTTAACAGGCGAGACCTTAGACTTGGCACAAACTAACTGCAACGAGTAGTTAGAACCAATGCGTACTTGCAGATATACGACTCCGCCGTAAGCACGCTCGCTGGCGTCAGCGAAACCTGTTAAGTTGATGGTACATCCATCTACCAACCCAAGATGACGCGGAATAGTAATTTGATTGAGCGCGGTAAGCTCAATACAAAACTGGCCCCAAGCGGCGACAATATGGTCAGGGGGTGTTTCATCCCACTCACACTTTGATAGCTAAAGCTCTTTGATCAAGAGCTTGGCGTACAAAATTGTGGCAGCCACAAAACCCATTATGTCCCATAGTCGAGCCACTGTGGACAGCATAGTGCGTTTGGTGCACTTATCATCTGGTGGTGAGACGTCAAACCGAAAACTATCGCAGGATTTGTCCCAGCGTAAACCGAGAACCTTATGCGGTACAGACTTCTCAAACTCAATGTCTGGAGAAGCCTTATGAGAATCTGGTATGCGTGCGAGAACCTCCTTAGAGTTGCTTGTCCATTTGACAAGATCAAACTGGCCTCGCTTGAAAAGCTGAATAAGCTCTTCACAAAGCGAAATTGCTAGCGAAGCGGATATGACATTACAGGCAATGTCATCTATATACAGAGCGGATGTGTAGTATAGTATAGTGTAGCGTAGCGTAGCTTAGCATTGCATAGCTAATTAGTGCTTTATCTTACACACAGTTTTAGCACCCACCTTGATCTCTTGAAGAGCAGAACAACAACAAGACGTAATACAATGAGAAGTATGTAACGTAGGTACGGTACCCATAATCACATACCCAAGTACCGTCTCAATAGCGGGCGGTAAATCATATCGCTCACTACGTACTATTTTAGTTAGTAGCAAGTGCGGAAATATTGAAGCTCCGATCAAAAGATCAATGCCTGCCGGATTCGCAAACTCCGCGTCGGCTAGCGGCAATGATTCGAGATGAGTGAGTGATGCTACGTCTACATTAGCGTTCGGCAATGCGTCCGTGATACGCTCCACGATAAGCGAAGAAATGTTAAAATTAATGTTCCTATCAAAACGCGAATGTATTTTAACATCTACGGAACCCCTGCAATGCCTTTCTGATCCGCCTATCCCTTTGACGGTTGAGTTAGTATTTTTAAAGTTATTCCATAATCCGAGGCGTTTGAAGCATTCCGATGTTATTAGATTGGTCTGAGATGCGCTATCTAGCAGACAACGTACCATGTGCGGCGACCCATTAACATCATATACGATAACTTGCGCTGTCGCCAACAGTACCGTGTTAGATGCCGTACACTGCGTTTTGGCCCTGCGCGGATCATTATAGATGCGCGAGTGCCGTCCTCGCGTGGGCGTCGCCCGCGCAATGGATGTCATACACAACGATACTTCGCCCTCAGACGCGGAAGGCGCAGCTACCGTGGTCTGCTGCACCTGCGGCGCGAGTGTGTCAAGGTTAGCGGCTTGGCTTGACAACCGGTTATTTTTATCCAAATGTAACAGTGTATGATGTTTTTGTTTACACGTGCGACATCTCGTTCTACTGGAACAATTACTCGTTTTATGTTTTATGCTTAAGCAATTAATGCAAGCTTTGTTATCTTTTACGCTTTTAAAACGAGCAATTGGATTTAAATCATTAAAGGTGGGACACTTATAGTAATGGTCGTGCACTATATTACTGCACAGACACTTCTGTGAATTATTACTATTAGATTCCGAACATGTTACGTAAGATTGTGGATTAGGGACTGAGTTATTATTACTATTTCGCGATTTATTCAACCTTTGTTTGTTGTTGTTAGTGTTAGACGGGCCAGGTGAACCAGACTGCGTATTATGAAATATTCGACACTGATCTTTGATGAACGAAATAAAACTATCTAGTGTAGGTATTTTATTATTGCGTTCCGTCATCTCGAATGCGCGAATTGTATCATTGTCAAACTTTTTTAAAGCGAGTTGAAGCAACATAAAGTCGGAAAGATCTTCTAATTTTAAATTCCTAAGAGAATTAACCGCGGTTACGAAGTTATCAATAAACAGCTGGAAATTCGAGACAGACGCGTTGCTGGACAGTTTGAGATTTAAAGCTTGGTCAAAGTACGTAGACGCTAGAACGCGCGTGTCTTGATATCTGTCAAGTAGTGACTGAAATATGACCTGATAATTCTCAGCACTGGGTGTGACACCTGCAAATACGGACTGGGCCTTCGGTGACAGTTTACCTATTAAATAGTACAACCTGTCAGCATCTGTCAGAGAACCATTATCGTGCACTGTAGACTTAAAACTTGCATAGAATAACGGCCAATTTCGTATATCTCCGTCAAACGACATAATCTCGATTGGCGGTAATCTCGGTTTGCGGGCAACGGGCTCTGCCAAACATTTACCCTCCAATTGCGATTGTATACGCTTAATAATACAATAAAGATCTTCGAATGAGGTATACGCCTGATAGTTCGGTTTTTCATCAGGATTGATAGAAAGTAATCTTGCGTTATAATCGTCTAACAACTTATGAAAATCTGTTCGAATACTATCTACTGTTGTACAATAACTGAGAAATGCTTCGCTATTACTGTCAGACATAGATGCGGTTTTTGATCGTTCATAGATATTTTGAATGCGCTCAAATAAAATATTGCGTTTTGCTTCTAAGATTGTCATCTCTTTGTCTTCCGACACGCATGACTTCTTTTGTTGTGACATGCTTACGTAAGTATAAGCTAATGAGAACGAAACAAAATAAGAATATCTAATGTATCTATTATTTTACCTAAGTAGGCAACACTTTAGAGCTGAGGAATTAAAGTTGATTGAAATATGAGATTTATAAGACAACTATGATAGTTGCAGAAATAATAATTTAATAAGTAGGTAGCTACATAAAAGTTTACCTACTAATGCGGGCGGAAATAACCATGTGACGGTTATATGAATATATTAGGAGTATAGCTAGGTGCTATAACTGCCTAGGTATAGCGGTATAACGTATAAAACGTAAATGAATCCGACTCGTATGGATAAAAAAAAAATGGCTCGGCTTTACACCGAAACCGTAGGGTTCTAGGCGACTTGGGAAGGATTAATGGAATGGACTGTATTAGGGCGAGTTCTGGGTCGCCTAGAAAGGAATAAGGGAAGAGGAGATGAATACGGGAGGAGGTGATTGAGTGGGTATAGGATATTTCAAGGATGGAAGGCACTTACCTTATACACCCTTCTTCGTTTCTTTTCCTCCTGGTGTTTCGTGATGCAGCTGCTTGTTTTCACTTCACTCACGAGCGGGTTTTCCTTGGTGGAAGCGGTAAATCACATACAGCGGTGCGGCGCGGAGCGGTATCGAGACGGCGTTCTCAGCGGGAGGAATGTTCTAGACTGTCACTCGCGTCGACGTTCGCGGCGACGAATCAGGCGCAAGGCAGTGCCTCTTCCAGGGAGTGGGATAGAGCGGGACGGAAATATGGTATCGCTCGCACTAGACGTGGAACGATTGATCTTGATGCGATTCGTTATAGATAGGAAGGTAGATGGCGCTACCAGATAGTATAAATAGTGTCTCAGCTTGTAAGAAATTGCTTTTGGCGATTACGACGCTAGGTACGCATCGATATTAAATGGTTTCTTTAAGGGCCATCGCCCACGGCGACTTTTTGTAGAGATGCTGTCGCGTGTCCGCATTGATACAGTAGTGACGCGGTCGCTAGCTGTGTGCCCTCGCCCATGGGCCCTGATTCAGTCGCGATGCAAACGCAATTCAGTAACGGCACAAAAACACTCGCGTCACATCCGTTCTCTCCCCAGTGCCGTCTGACACAGTCGCGCGTTTGCATCGATATAGTCGCGATGCAGTAGCACGTTGGCATAGCCATTATAGCGCGTTACAAAAGCGACTAACACACGTTAATAGCGTCACTACAAAAAGTCGCCGTGGGCGAGGGGCCTAATAAAATTATGGTAATTTAAGTACAACAATGTGTATAATTCTTTTGTATCTATGTCTTCTTAACGTTAGATTTACTATAAGCAAGTTGTATCTATAGTATTGTTTGCTAAAATAAGCAATTTCAACTGTATTAAGTACCTACTATATATTATATTAAGCATTGTCGATATTGATAACAGAACACAACATCTTTAATATGGCCTACATATGTATTTAAATAAACTTAACAGCACTTAATAACTAATAATAAAGTCTGTATTATAATTTTTCCTGGGTTTATTTTATTAGAAAATTTTAGTTATGAGTAATTTTCAATCAGTTTTCACATTCTTTACAAACAGTACAATTCAGCACTCTAACTATTTCAATGTTTATTGTTATATAATTACTTGAAAGTGTTCAATCTGAGTAACAATTCATTACGGAGAGCACTTTGGTTGCACAAAGTCATGTTTCAAACAAAAAATGCCAAAGATCTTGTTATACATGAAATAGCACTTAGCTGCAGACGCTTGAACAGACAGCCACTCCGCCACAAGTATTGTGTAAATCAATCAAAACTTGTCTCTATACATTTGTAGAATGTATTTACTTTATTAAATATTCAATTTGTGTGCATTTTGTGTTGTCGACCAGCTTCACAATGGGAGCAGGTTGTCAATCCGCTGGTAGGAATATATTTTTAAATGTTTGTTACCTCAGAACTGCGTCGTTTGTTAAACGATTTCGAAAAAAAATGTTGACTGGAAAAAATATGACCCGTTTAGTCCCATGCAAGTTTGAAATGCTTATGTTAAAATTTTAAGTGGTAAATCTAATACGACTGGACTATGAGAAAGCCTTTGATTCGATCGAAACCTGGATGTATGCTGCAGTCTCTCCAACGGTGCCAGATCGACTACCGATACATCGAAGTGCTGAAGTGTTTGTACGAAAACGCCATCCGCCTTCAGGACCAGAACTCGAAACTTATTCGACTCCAGCGAGGGGTGAGGCAGGGAGATGTCATATCTCCGAAACTGTTCACCTTTGCGCTGGAAGATGTCTTCAAGCTTCTGAACTGGGAAAGACTCGGCATCAACATCAACGGCGAGTACATCACTCACCTTCGATTTGCTGATTCGTCATATCACTCATATAACATAAACAACTGAAGGTACGCATCAAGTTACCGGAGCGCTAGTCCCGAGAATGCAAAGTTAACAGAAATACTTATGTGGGACTCTTTAACGATAAACTGACTCTATTTATAGAATTATTTCACTTTAATTAATCCGAACAATACCAAAAACACTATACAATACAAAAACGTTTCATACGAAATTTCTTTGCTCTTCGTAAGCCGCTTGTAGAAAGAGCTGGTCGTACGAAAAAGCAAATCCGTTCACGGGTTCTGTCAGGGATCTTCCTTTGCTGCCTGGGCCGTAATGAGGGTTGACAGGGTGCGCTGTCCAACACTGAGCGGTAACCATCCTCGCCTCCAAGTGTGATGAGTCGCTTCGACGCGTGCACTGTCCTATAGAGTGCCACCGCCGGTCCCGTGTCGATCCCGTCCTCGGAGAATGCTGCGTCTTGTCGTCTTGGTGCGGAATTCTGCCTCGCCACCAAGGTCAATACGCCCTACGCCGTATGCCTCGACGTACGCACTGTCCTGCAGAGTGCCGCCGCCGTCGTGTGCCGCTCCGGTATTCGCCTGTTGCCCGCTGCTGTTGCCATGGTCGCTGTGTCGTAGGAAAAGGGCGAGTCGTCTCCCATGAGTTCAGGCTATCTCCGTCTCCATGATGCTTGCTAGTCATGGCTGAGACCACGGAAGACCTCAGGACAATGCTCGATGGCCTCTGTAGTGTCTCCCAACAAGTAGATTTTAAGATGAACATGGACAAGACGAAGATCATATCTAACGTCCATGTTGTACCTGCTCCTATTCAGGTTGGGAACTCTAAACTAACTCTAAGAAATTGAAGTGACAAAAAAAATAATGACTCTGAGTTTGTTTCGGCTTTTCTTCTCAAGAAGTCATTTAGCTAGGAAAAGCCGGCCTCATCTAGAATAGGGTTTTGACATGTATAAGTGTTGTAAACAACCAAAATGCAGAAATAAATATGTCTTTATGTCTTTATGTCTACACTCGAAGTTGTCGACAAGTACTTGCCTGGGTCAAATTTCGGGAAGTTACGGCATATCTTCACGCCCGATGTCTCGCAGTGTCTCAAGACGAAAGTCTTTGACCAGTGTGTGTTGCCAGTGATGATCTACGGAGCCGAGACGTGGTGGCTAACTATGAGCCTTATCCGGAAGCTCAGGGTCACTCAGAGGGCGATGGAGAGAGCTATGCTCGGAGTTTCCCTGCGAGATCGAATCAGAAATGAGGATATCCGCAGGCAAACCAAAGTCACCGACATTGCTCTCCGAATAGTTGGGCTGAAGTGGCAGTGGGCAGGGCACTAGCCAGAAGAACCGATGGCCGTTGAAGCAGACAGGTTCTGGAGTGGCGGCCACGCACAAGACGTCGTAGCAGAGGTAGGTCTCCCGCAAGGTGGACTGACGATCTTGTTGGGGTCGCGGGCAGCAAATGGATGCGGGTGGCTCAGAATCGGTCTACGTGGAGAGCCTTGGGAGAGCATGGAGCCCGGCAGTGGACGTCTTTCGGCTGATATGATGAAATCTAATATTACACTTTATATACGTTACCCTTCTCATAGTGAGAAGAGGCCCGTGCCCAGCAGTGGGATAGTTTGTATACAGGGCAGATGATGATGATGAAATCTAATATAATTGTATTAGTGATTAATGAATTTCAAAAAATATATATATATAATTGTCAAATTAAATTTTATCATTATTTTGCTGGTGTGTACCAGATCCGTTTTGCTATCCTACCACTTCACACAGTTTTTTTGGACTACAGTGATATTAAGGCAATACTGCTCTGTATTTTGGTTTATTGTGCTTAATTATGAAGAGGAAAGATGCCTATAGAGACTTTTCAATATAGAAACCAAGACTGCCAAACAAGGTACTCAAATTTACAGCGCGTTCTAAAAATAAAATTTACGAACTCATGTGGTTAAAAAAATTATTCCTGAACAACAATACGCCTATTAAGACTTTTAACAGTCATTGTGGATAGTCAGTATTCTCACTCCTAGTCACATTCTCACTAATCATGGTCACACAGTATATATTAGCTTTATTTCTGGGTCGCGGAGGTCAAACGACATTTTTTAAGGAGAAAAAAGAATATTGCAATTATATAATATATATGCAATATAGGAATTAAAACAACTTGCAAGCACTTTGTTCACGGATCTACTAAACATAAATAGCGCCTGCAACAGCGCAGTGCCGATATGCCCGATACTCTATACAAAGGCACGTGGTATAATATCGCGAACGACAATGTCAAATTAATTTCTTGGATGCACTCGAACCAAACATGCTCCTATAGACTCATAGTGCTACTGTGGAACAAATTAGGAGAGGTATTATTCCTGCAGTGGACTGTGAAAGGCTGTATCAAGAGATGCACATGCATTTGCTCAGAAAATCATCATCATCATCCTAGCGTTATCTCGGTTGCATCCAAGACTGGCACGCCTTGGAGCCCGAGGTCCGCTTACTGGTCTAACTAGATATGACAAAATACCAACTTTTCCACAGAAAGACTGCCGTCTGACCTCCGTAACCTAAAGGGATAGCGATATTCCATGGTTTAGACCAGTTTATTTGAGGGTACTGACTTCCCGTAACGACTGTCAAAGATCTTCATGAAAGCCGGGACTGACAATTTAACGTACTCGCCGAGGCACGGGGCAAGCGATAATAAACAATTTAATACACACTTAACTTCGAAAAGGCATTGGTGTGCGCCGTGGATTCGAACCCGATACCCTCTGCATGACAATCCGTTGGCACCTCCACTAGGCTATTGCTGCCTAGCATTTGCTCAGAAAATATCCCTTACTAGAGGACGCCAGCAGCTACGCCTGCACATTTTTTTTAAATTTACCCGTTTTGGCCGATCCCGTAGGAATTTCAGGAAATCCCTTCTTAGTGCACCCTTACGGTCCCCAAGGTACATACATGCCAAATTTCAGTTTCCTGCGCCCAATAGCTTCGACTGTAGCGTGTCTGTCAGTCAGTCAGTAACGCAAGGATTTTATATATTAAGATTTAAGCATTACGTACTCGGTAGCTTGCGTATTTCATAATTTAACATTAGTTCATCTGCTCAGTATATAATAACCCGGACCGTTGCTTCCCCTTTATGTTTAACGTTTGCTTTTTTATATTTCTATGTTGTTACGTGTAACTTGATGTCCCTCTACTATTGGCACTACTGGCAGGTGGTGTATTATTGGTAACTTTTGTTTTTATTTACTTTTTCTTTTTATTCTATATATATATATATATATAAATTATATATATATATATATTATTTATTAACATAGTTATATTTATACATTTTTATATATGTAATATATATTTTATTTAGATATATATAGACAATTATATATTATAATCTTTTATATACGTAGACCGTACATTACATTAGTATTACCACCATTGATTTGAACGAAATAAGTGATGATAGTTTCCATTCAATAAGTAGTTCAGATTATGATGAAAGTTTTTCTAGTCTGCCGTCCCTTGCAGACTATCTCAATTTGCAGTTTTCTGAAGCACCTAAAAACTTCAATGCCGTTCATATCAATGCCCAGAGCATTCCGGCACATTTCGCTGATATGCTGGCCAATCTAGACTGTAAGAGTATACATGCTATCCTTGTTTCTGAGTCATGGCTAAAACCCTGTCTGCCCTCTACATTATACTCCCTACCTGGTTTTCAACTGATCAGAAATGATCGGGCGGTAAGAGGCGGTGGGGGTATTGCTATATACCTTCGTTCTCATATCCCCTATTCCGTTGTAAGTATGTCTGCAGAGCCTCCCCCGCTTAATGCCGGTGAACATTTATTTCTGGAAGTTGTCCTAAACCACACCAAAGTCCTCCTCGGCGTTTACTATTCTCCTTCATTACGTATAGATTACTTTTCAAGTTTCGAAACTCTATTGGTTGATCTCGTGCCCTCTTACAGTCACATTATCATAATGGGTTATTTTAATATCTGTCTACTTAAAAATGATTCCCGCTCTTTTGCCCTTCTTTCCAGTATTACACCCTGTAATATGACAATACTGCCTTCAAACCCTACTCGTCATTTTCCGAATTCTATACCTTCTCTTCTTGACTTAATCATGGTTGCTTCAAGACAACATATCGCTACGCACGGGCAATACCCAGCAGACATGTTCTCTTATCACGACTTACTCTTTATATCTTATAAAATCCGCCCTCCTAAGACTAAACCTAAAGTTCTATTGCAGCGCTATTTTGGCATGAACACAGAAAATCTATATAAAGATGCCAGAGATATCGACTGGAATTCACTCATGAACTCCGAATCTGTCGATGAAAAGGTCAGCGTCTTTACACATAAAATCATAGAACTTTTTGACAAGCATGCGCCAATTCGACCTGTGAAACTAAAGCACCGTCCTTCGCCTTGGCTCACTGATAACATCAAACGGTTGTTACACAAAAAAGCTGCAGCTAAATTTAAATATAAAATTAAACCGGATGCTTCCAACTTACAAAAATATGTAGCAATTAGGAATCACTGCAATAGGGTGTGTAGGGATGCACAACGCCATCATATCCATATTTCCGTAAAAAACGGTGATCCGGCAAAAGTCTGGAAAGGACAATGGCAGATCTCCATAGATCAAAATGTCTGAATTTAATTGAAGCGTACAGTAATAAAAATATATATCAAAAAAATTGGCGTAAGTAACAGAGTCTATAAATGATTCTATTTTCACTCAGGAAAGGTGGAAAAAGAAGATATCGGTGTTTGAATTTTTAGTTAAGAATGAACAATGTAGCTAAAAGGAAAGTTATAGTATGAAAGTTAAACAATGTAGGTAGGTACGTTTGAATTATCAAATGACATATGTCAGATTGACATCAAAACGAGGAAGTATTTTGTAGCATCTGACTGTCACAGGCTGCACATTTTAAATCGATTTTATGTGAAATCGATACAACATTAAAACGATGCTGTGACGTTTTTATTAGATTTAAACGTTGTAATGCTTCAAAAAATTAGCTTATTGATATAATGTTGATTAAATATTAAATAACTGCATTTTAAACCAAACCAACTCTATAAAGTTAGATCGTATCGATTACTTATTTAATAATCGATACGGATATAGCACTCACGTCTATTCCTGTTACACCATTGTCTATGGCAACAATCAAATAATAAAGTATTTGTAATCAATTGGAATGCTTTTTATCATCATAAAATACTCCAGCTTTAACGAGACAAAGTGAAAATATAAAAATCGTAGAAAAAAAAGCTATTTGTTTTGTTCATATGAAGTTTGAGGTCGCCACAACAAACCCAGACCAAATTCTACCATTGTTCTTTCTTAAAACCCTGGGGGTTGGCAAAACACGTCTAAAAACTATTCCTCATGACTTCAATATTGACTTGCTCAATCAACATTTCTCTGCTTCGTCCAATATTGATAGGACTACTAAGACAAGCACTATTAATTATCTTTCATCACTGCCCACCCCTAGTTATTCACCATTCGTCTTTAATCACTTCACCGATAGTGATGTTAAGAAGACCATTTTATCCATCACGTCCAACGCTGTTGGTAGCGACTGCGTCAGCCGTAATATGATCCTTCCAATCCTCGATTTAATCCTACCTATCATTTCCCACATCCTTAATTATTCCATGTCTAGTGGTGTATTTCCATCATTCTGTAAGGACGCCTTAATAACCATACACATACATACATACATAGACTCACGCGTTTCCCCGAAGAGGTAGGCAGAGGCATATTAAACGCCCACCTTTCGCCAGTGTTTTGATCCCACGTAATAGGTGGCGAGCCTATTGCCGCTTATCGGGATATTTTTTTTGCCAGAGCCTCGTCCGTTAATCGGCAGGTGCACCACTTGCAGGTGAGGTTGGCTTGGGACCCTAAGTTCTTGGTGGGAACCCTATGCACCCTTAATAACAAAAAATCTCATCCTTCATTCTTTTCTGATTATCGACCAATCTCTATCCTACAACCAAATTAACTCCTTCCTCTCCAAAAATAATCTTCTTAATCCCTTCCAGCCTTGCTTCCGTTCGGGTCATAGTACCGTTACTTCCTTAGTCAATATTACGGATGACATCAGGGCTGGTATGGAGGACGGTCAGCTTACGATCCTTGCTCTGCTAGATTTTAGCAACGCTTTCAACACAGTGGATTTTGATATTCTACTTGGCCGTCTATGCTCTCTTAACATATCTCCTACGGTAGTTGATTGGTTTCGTAGTTACCTGTGTGGCCGCCGACAGCGTATATGCATCGAAAATTCACATTCTAGTTGGTGTGACATAGCTGTTGGTGTGCCCCAGGGTGGCGTGTTGTCTCCTTTACTCTTCGCAATTTTTATAAATTCTATATCAAATGACCTTCGTTGTTACTATCACCTTTATGCAGATGATCTCCAAATTTGCACGCAGTAACCATTGGCACAAATGTCTTCTTCTATAGGTGCCATTAACAGTGACCTGATGCGTATCAGCAGTTGGAGCAAATCCTTTGGACTTAAAGTCAATCCCTCTAAAACCCAGGTCATTGTTATTGGGAACGCAAGAATGACAACGAAAATCGACTGGTCTCAGCTGCCTCACGTTACCTTCGATGGCACTGTTATTCCGATACAAGATAAGGTAAAGAATCTCGGTATAATAATCTACTCTACATTAATGTGAGCCGAAAGGTGTTTGCCTCAGCAGGTTCATTGAGAAGACTTAGAAATTTTCTCCCAACTGCCACCAAAATTGCACTTGCAAACTCTCTTCTTTTACCCATTCTTGATTATGCAGATGTCAGCTATCTAGATCTCGCCAAAAACCAGCTAGACAAACTTGAGTGCCTTCAAAACCTCTGTATACGATTCATATTTGGACTACGCAAATATGATCATGTTTCACAATTTCGAACACAGCTTAAGTGGTTACCTATACGACATCACCGGAACGCTCACATTCTTTCTTTGCTGTACAATATACTTTTTAACCCTTCAACTCCTTCCTATCTTAAAGGACGATTCGAATTCCTTCATGATACGCATAACCGTTATTTAAGGTCATCAGAAAACATGAAACTGAAGATGGTACCGGTACATTCCACAACCTTTTATGATAAATCATTTTCTGACACAGCTGTTCGTCTATGGAATACATTACCGTTACATATAAGATAGGCTCAGACGATAACCAGATTCAAATCCTTAGTTAAGGAGTACTATCTATCATTATGATATTTCTAGTTTCTTCCCGTTCTACTAAGTATATATGTATTAAATATTATTTATGTATGTATATCTATGTATGTATAAGTATTTATGTATGTGTATGTATATTGTCTTAGTATTATATAACCTTATATATATTTAAATATAATATATATCTACATACATCTTTACTGGTACGCTTACAACTACCATTTCTATCCTACCAATAATCTGCAAATTTAAACTTTTTTTTCCGCTTTTGGATTTGATTGCTGATCTTGGAATATTTTGGTGCGCTGATTACGAATATGTACTTGGATTTCTCCTATCACCCTCAGTTCTTTTGATAAATAATTTTGTGTGAAAACGAAAAAAAGGCCAACTTTACTAATATATATTTTTTATTACAATGAAGAAACAATTATATTACTTTAAAACATAAAAAATACATTCAAGTGACATTAATAAATAAATTCAAAATATTAAATACTTTTATGGTATTTTGTTTTTTTCACCGAAGCTCCGATTGTGAGATTTTTGCTTAAAATTCCGACTTGGGTCATCTCGCTTCAATAGCCAACAATAGTCTGCCATCATTGTTTTATTCCACTTTTCCTGATAGAGATGTTCCATTTCTTTCAAATCCTGGTGAAATCTTTCGCCTTGCTCTTCACTTACAGCTCCCAAGTTATCAGGAAAGTAGTCTAAATGCGAATTAAGGAAGTGAAGTTTAATGCTCATCGAACATCCCATTTTTCCGAAATTTTCAAGCATTTTCTTTACAATTTCTTCATAATTTTCACTTTATTGGTTCCCTTAAAAATGCTTCACTACTTTCTTAAAAGATTTCCAGGCTTCTAATTCAATTTCACTCAACTTTTTATCGAAATCTGTATCTTTCATCAATTTTCTTATGTCCGGGCCAACGAAAATACCTTCTTTCAGTTTAGCTTCGGACAGAGATGGAAATATTTGGTGTAGATATTTAAAACCTTCTCCTTCTTTATTCAGTACCTTCACAAATTGTTTGATCATCCCCAATTTTATGTGTAAAGGGGGTAGCAAAACATTTTCTCGGGGAACTATATTGTCTCTCACAACATTTTTGGTTCTACGGACTAGTTCAGTCCTCGGTGGCCACTCTTTCTTTGTCCAATGTTCTTCTCTGTTTCGACCCCTCATTAACCATCTTCTAACGATTTCAGTTAATTTCTATTAAAAAAAGTACAAGAAATGAGGTCTTTAGCAAATGACTTAAAAAGCCACAATTTTTGTTGATAATAAGGGTATGTCAGTTAATTAATAGATAGTTTTATTTAAATAAATTTATGAGAACTCATTCCTTAATGTCTACTTATCCCATGAAATCTGTTTTTTGTTAAATAAGAAACGATTAAAATAAAATATTAATTAATAACTAGGAAGCCTTAGGTAATTTTGGCAAAAATAAAGGATGATGAGTAATCAAAAATTTTGACGTGATGGATTTTTTAAATATTTTTCTCGTAATCAGCGCCCCAAATTCTATCCAAATTAATCATCAAATCTGAAAGGGGAAAACCATTGTAGGTCTGTGATATAATATCTCCATCCAAAGGTTGCCTGGTAGAAATCGCTTTTAGCGATAAAGCCCCCCATTGTACTGTATCTTACATATGTAAATTTCTGTAACATATTTGTAAAACTGTACAATAAAGTGTATAATAAATAAAAATAAACTATGGTCATGAAGTTTTGCTATGAACGTGGAATTGTGAATTTGTCCCGTAGGGGTCGTGATACCGTGTAGTCTCCTAATACTATACATTCACTTCAACCTATTGTAAACATTTATTTGCTTGGCCGAGCTCTGATTATATATGAAGTCTTAGAAAATACTCCTACCCACCAAAACGAGTCGAGTGAAAGGGAATAAAACGAAGCGGTTACAACGTCTCGTGCTCATTCCGTGTTTGGCTGTCGTACACGACGGATGTTATTGTAGTGCTAAGTTATTGTTATAGTTCTTTAGTTGCGGTATTTTCAGTTCAGTGTACATCTATCGCTGTTATTGACTATTTGTGTTATGTAAATAATCTGTAAGGAATAAAACTTCCTAGTTTGATCAGTGTTTCTTTTTATCTAACCACATCTGATCCTTAAGATCAGAAGTGGGATTGCCACGCGCTCTAGGCCATCTAAATTCAGTGTTTATTGTGTGTGATTCGTGAAATTGCATCTCAACGAGTACCAACTTATCGTTCGATGCGTGGGATTGGACCACAACTACCCACATGTTCAAAATGAAGACGCTAGAAACGAAAAATTGCTGGGTCTGTTGAAACTAGAGAACTGCAATTTTCTGACGCTGATACAAGCCATGAAAATACCTACTACATCGTCACATGGCCTTCGTTTATCTTACTCCGATTCTGAGATACGAGATGTAGATGCACCTGCTTGGGTGACGACTGCAGACATGTGATTGATCGATCAAGACCCGCAATACGCCCCGCTTATGGTCACATTAAGCTGCGCCTTGAAGGGAGGAACTTCGACCTGGCTATCTACCGTGTAGTTTCCTGAATTGACATTGTGCAATGAAGTATGCACACAACGTGCGAGCGAAGGCAACTGCTAACGCTGCTATGTTGGTGAATCAGCTGAGCTTTCAACCGTAACCGTGGTGAGCGTATTTTGTCTGATTTTTTATTTGTGCTGCAAATTTTAATGACGGTAGTTGCAAAACATTCCTGGTTAGCAGAATACCGCTATACGCTTCGAAACCTTAGAAACATCATAATGGTTGTGGTGGCGATGTCGCCGTCACATCATACTGAGGTTGTGGGTTCAATTTCAACACGCAACACGGAGTTTTGGTTAAAACAGGCTTTTACTGTGAAACTGTTTGACCTTTGCGTGTTTTCGGTGACATGATCTCCTGAATAAGCTTCTTCTTAATAGCTTAAAGAAGAAAAAAATAGTGACAAAATTAGTGGGTAGTACTAACGACTTAATTACGACCATTGCTGTATTTTATGTTAACATACGGTTGGCTCGCTACCACTGTGTCCTAGCTATAGCGTAGATATCGAACGGAGGTTTCGGGTTCGATACTCGGGTTAAAAGAAAGCGAATGTTTTTATTTATTTTATTAGTAAATCATGCGTAGGTGGCTTCCGATCTAGAGCCTTGTTATCATATGCTTGCCTGCAAATAAATCATCTTGTTTCGGTCTTACCTTATGGACCGTAAGACTGAGCGTACAGGTCGAATTGCATTATTCCAAGTGCGTTTAAGTGAAACGTGGTAGTTATTGTTCTAGTACAGTTGTGATATTGGTTTCAGAAACAAAACCGAGCTTCAGTTGTTTTTTTGCTAAGCCTAGAACAATAACTCCGGTCTAGACTTTCCTTCACAGGGCAGCGGTGCTAAATAGCAGACTCGCGTCTTAAGTTGTTAGTCTAATCGAATCGTACATATTAAGTTCATAATGTAAGACTGTGCTTTAGCTATTGCGACTGACCGTGCTGATTTTATGTGGAACACATTGTAACGTTTATTTCTTAAATAGAGGTGTGAGCTGCAGTGCTGTTTAGAACTTTAGACGTGTAATTGGTTGGTTAGTTCGAGTGTAGCCTGACCAGCCATAGTCGAAAGATATTACTAGCGCCATTTTTTTACCAAACACTACGTGTGTTCAAAAAAAAACCTAGCGGTTTTCATTTGAACGTGATTATAATTATACAGCTTAAGAAAAACATAACACTTTATATCACTCCTAAACGTCCTAAACATAACTTAGAACTGTCCAAAGAAATCAGAGCATCACATGAATTTAGAAACACGGAGTAGGTAATTATAATCGAATTTAATTTTACAAGTGATGCCATCTATTAACCAACAATTTTTATTAGTGCCATCTGTTAACATATTGAAAAAAATATATCTAGGAGCAACATCTATTTGCGCACAATAAGAAGCAGGTTTAATGGTTTGACTTGAAATAACGGTTCCAAAAACATCGCTCTCAAGCGCCCATAGACCCTTGTCTGTGGGCGCTTGAGTGCACGCTTGCGGCCATGGTACGGGTAATTAAAATAAAACGTTAAGTCATTTTCTGTACTGTCCTCCAAGACATATGCTTCAGACTATAACAGGAACCCGAGTGCATTACTTACATGTTTTATTTGTGTTTCAGAGCATGCACAAAATGATAATAACCAGGTTGCAGTAGATGCTGCTGCTGAGGCTAATGTTGCGAGTGATGCTGCGGTCGTGGACGCCGCGCCGTCAGAAACGGCCGTCTTAGAAAATACTCCTACCCACCAAAACGAGTCGAGTGACAGGGAATAAACGGCGTGGTTACAACGTCTCGTGTTCAGCAGCTCCATCCACTGCCACTCAAACTCCATGGTGAGTACATCCCCTGGAACCGGACGGTGAAATACCTGGGGATCACCATAGACCGTTCTGTTACGGGGTGGGTCAAGATTCGGTTTTAAAAAAAAAATATTTTATGACACTGAAAAAATATTTATTATAATTTCTACAATCGAAATTGAAAATATAGGTATCAGCGACGACGTTCAAATCCACACTAATGCAATTAGTAATGGAAAACAACAGGATGGCGAAAATGCTGACTGAATAGAAAAATGTTACCTATACACATGTTGCACTAAACTGTTAATTAAGACATTTTATATTATATATCTAACCATGTATTTTAAGATATAACAGCCCCCCCGAATAAAATGGAGCATCTAGAGAAAAAGATGCGAAATTGAAATTGGATTTGAGCGTCGTTTCAGATTAACAAACATATGCTTAAAATTAATGTAACACAAAGTGTTATACAAACTAACTATTTTATTTTTGATAACTGTTTCAGTAACTTTTGGACATTTACAGTACGAGTAATATACATTTTAATTCTCTTTGTTTATGAAAATATTGCGTTTTAATGTTGTAGGTCTGGATGCTGACTGAACATCAAGCTCTTCGACCGTAGAATATGATTTATCATTGATCACAGATAGCTCTATTGCTTGCTGAGGTTGACAATTCTTTGTTTTATTTGAGTTACACTGGTTAAATATCTGTATACAACAAGGAGCTTTAGAATTCTGACAAAAGTAATTACGAGCTTTGTAAAGTAGATATAAGAAAAATATAATGAAAAATATGTAACTTAAAGACATGTAATGAATTCCGTATTTCTCAAAATGATTAGAACATTCAATATTATTTAATTCTTTTTCAGTTTTTCAAATGAATACTAGCCTGTAATAAAGAGTCTAAGTTGTTTATATTATTTAACTTTAAATACGGCATACGGTTAAGTGACTTGTTAACTACATTCCTTAGACAACAATCATCTTCCACAAGGTTAAAGTTCGAGACAATATGAGAACTTACATTCAGAATATCGTTTGATGATGACACAAATTGTAAAGTTTTATAAAATGCTTTACAGTTTTTTGGTAATGACAAAATTCCAGTACCAAATAAAGTTTTATCAAAATTATTACCATCGTTTTCACAAGATATATGACATTTACCGGGTTCAGACAAAACAAATATCTATCTATTATTACTGATTTTGTGAAACACTTCGATACTGCCTCTTAATAACTTAACCGCACAAGAACTAGGTAGTTTATTCACTGCTTTCGTGATAAGAATCGTTTCACACACCGGATTCACTACACTTGAATACACATTTTCTAATTCACAAACGTAAAACTTATCATGAATCACTTTGCACTTATCTATACTGTGTAGCAATGAGTAGAACATATGATCAACTGTTATTGCAAGGTAAGGGTGACTTGGAGCGATAAGCGCAAAGGTATCCGGTTGCGCAATATCGTAAGGAACAGGTGTTGGAATGATATGATATAGGTTGTATGTTTGGGGTAGGACGAGCGGGATTTTAATCACAATTATTGTCTTATTATTATGGAAGTAGGAGATAAGTTTAGATAAATCGATTATTTCGTGAATATTCTGTAGGGATAAAGATACAGGGAGTTCGTAATTTTAGAGAAATTTTCAATGAAATGCCTATAATAGCCGACTAAGCCTAAAAATGATTTGATGTCCTTCGGGCTTTTTGGAGTTGGAAAATGCGTAATGGCCTTGATTTTGTCTGGGTTAGGAGAGACGCCTTTGACACTAATTAAATGACCTAAATACGCCACTTCATGCCGTAAGAACTCGCACTTAGCGGGTTGCAATTTTAAGTTGAATTCGCGGAATCTGTCAAAGATTAGTTTAAGTTTTTCTATATGACTGGACAAATTTTGGCTATAAATAATACAGTCATCGAGATAAATGTAGCAATGAAGACCCTGGAGGCCAGATAGGACGGTATTCATTAGTTTTTGAAAGGTTGCGGGGGCGTTCTTTAACCCGAAGGGCATTCTTGTAAATTCGTAGTGCCCAGATGTTTAGTTACCCACAACAGTAAAAGCGGTCTTCGGCGCATCTTCTGCCTTTATTTTCAGTTGGTGAAAACTGCTTACAAGGTCAAGTGTGCTAAAATATTTAGAGTGACCCAACTGGTCTAGAATGTCGGTTATTAAAGGGATAGGATAGATTTCAGTCACGGTTACATCATTTAGTTTTCTATAATCGATCACTATTCTCCATTTTTGTTTACCTGACGCGTCTATCTTTTTAGGCACGACCCAAATAGGGGCGCTCTAAGGAGATTTTGAAGGCCGTATTATATCCTGTTCGAGCATTTTCTTTATTTGGCTCTCAACTTCGGCCTTGTGACATTCGGGGAACCTATATGATTTTGCATGGATTAGAGCAGCGTCACCGGTGCTGATCGAATGTTCGATGGCATTGGTACAGGTTAAGGGCTCGCCCTCGAGGTAGAAAATATCTGTATAATCGGCACAACATTCTAAGAGGCATTTTGTCTCTTCCGGATTTAAATTTTCTGTTCGGCTGAGGTCCAATACTTGTTGCGACCTTTTAGGTGGAGTGCTAACTAGACTATTCATATATAAAGGATTTTCGTAATTAATAATATGGGATTGTAAAGTAATCGTCTCGTAAGGAATTAAATGGACACTATAATTTTTAAAAACAACCTCTGATTCAGTGGTATTGAGTACCGAAATATTAACACCTCTATTAGGTTTCAAAGAAACTATGCAATTTGCTAAATAAACTCCTTCCGAATACCTGTGGTCTAAAACTAATCCTTCCTTCATAGATCGTAGTTCGTCTAAAGAATTTGATACGGAACATTCGACGATCGCTTCGGAACGAGATGGAATAATGTATGTAGGATGACTAAAATTTAACGGGATAAGGTGACCCTTAATTAATAATGAATTTTGGGAACATTTTACATCACAATCTAGAGCTTTTAGAAAATCATTACCCAGAATACCGTCGTAGTTAAGTTTAATTTTATTACTAACAGCATGTAGAATATAATTAAAATTAAGTTCAGAATTTGATTATAAAATATATTTAAATTTGACTTCGAATGACCCTAACCCCTCGTTTTCACCAAGAAACATGTCCAATACATGTTTTATACAAAACTTGTAGACAACATAATTATTTGTTTTATACATATATTGAACATGTCTTAAACATTCTTTCGTTCACACTGTGTAGCCAACAAGTATCTATACAAGTATAAAACACATTTGCGTTTACACTGAAGTCTGTTACAGTTTAAAACATGTCTTATACATTGATAGCGTTCTCACCTACAAAATACAGTCGTGTTTTGGACAAGTATTGTTTATTTTATTGCAATTTCTGTATTATACAAGTATTAGACAAGTTTTAAACTTTATCCATGCTTGTTGGATAAAGTTTATTTTTTTACTGCACGGTTGGCGTATAGTGCATAGATTATACAGATATACGTATAGTGGTTTAAGCGGCCGCCTAATCGCTTGACATTGCGCTGAGCGTTGTGGGTTCGATTCCCACACGAGACAAAACTTTGTGTGATCTATAAATTGTGCCCGTATGTTGTATGTTTGTAAAGTCCCCCGCGACACAAGATTTAGTCCTAATGAGGGAGTTGTATTTAAAAAAAAAATAAAAAAAAAATAGTTTTCAACGGACGAACCGCGCTTTTTACTTCGTGAAACCGAAATAAGAAGAAGAATGGAGTGGTCAAAAAAACAAACTTTAGAACTCATTGAGCTTTTGCATGTACAAGAATGTCTGAGGAATGTGAAAAATAAAATATATAAAGATCGTCAGAAGAAAAAAGACGCATTGGCAGCAATTGCTTCGCAAATGTACATTAATGTTTTTTATTTTTTATTTATAGACTCACGCCTGTATCCCTGAAGGGGTAGGCAGAGGTGAAATACTTATTACACCCACATTTCGCCATGAATTTTAAGGTCGCCACGTAATAAGGGCGGGGGGGGAGCCTATTGCCGTACCGGGCACATTACCAGACTCCGTGCTGCCACTGAGAATTCGGAAAAACCCACTAGGTAATACTTTTGCCCGACCTGGGAATCGAACCCGGGGCCTCTTTTTAGCAGTCACATACGCTATCGACTGGACCACGAAGGCAGTGTTAAAGATGTTGATAAAATATAACGAACCTCAAGAACCAGTTTAATAGGGAAGTAAATAAATTATAAACGAAGTCAGGTTCTTTCTTTTAAAATATAAAACTACTGCTTGAATTTGTCTCGAATTCTACAAGTTTAGCTACGACAAAAACATGAGATCATAAACATGCAGACAACTACAAGCTTTCAACCAACAAGTTTCATACATGTTTTATATACGTGTCTACAACAAGTTACATACAAGTTTTGTATACGTGTCTACAACAAGTTACATACAAGTTTTGTATACATGTCTACAACAAGTTACATACAAGTTTTGTATAAGGTACAACAAGTTTTATACATGTCTATAGTTTTGTATGCAACATGTTTTATACATGTATATGAGAAAAGAAAACATTGTCAAATACTTGTTATAAACATGTATTATACCTTGGTGAAAACGCGGGGTTACGTTTCATAATAGGAGTCGTCTTCGCTCAGCCCCTTGAGTTTGATTTTATTGTCAGATAAGGATGGCACTGAGTTAAAATTTTGAAGTTTAACTATACTCACAAGCTCCAGTATCGATTAGAAAACACAAAGGTTTGTTCGAGTAGTTTGTATTAAGGAATACGTGAGGTAAGGAGATTTTGTAAGACTTGATTTCGTAAATCGGGGTGACAGATTCCTGATTTTGCGAAAGATTAGAGTTTGAAGATTCAGAGATTCCTGGCGGAGTATTTTGAGTTTTATTTATGATGAGTTCGCCTTCGATTTGGGGCTGGCTACCCTGTCGCATGGCTATTAGAGAACAAGAATTGCCTTCGTTTTGGGGCTGGCTACCCTGTCGCATGGCGTTTAAAGAACGAGGATTGCCTTCGATTTGGGGCTGGCTACCCTGTCGCATGGCTATTAGAGAACGAGAATTGCCTTCGATTTGGGGCTGGCTACCCTGTTGCATGGCTTTTAAAGAACGAGCATTACCTTCGATTCGGGGCGGATTACCCTGTCGATTGGCTACTGGAGATAGAAAATTGCCTACGGTTTGGGACTGGTTACCCTGTCGATTGGCTACTGGAGATAGAAAATTGCCTACGGTTTGGGACTGGTTACCCTGTCGATTGGCAGTATAGAACTCAGATTTGGTATGTGAATTTTTCATAAGAGGTTTTACTGTGCCTTGAATACGGTCGGGTATATAGCGGCACAAAGACGATACCCGACTCCTTAGTTTAAATCGTCATTATGTTCTTGCGTTTCTTTCCACGATTCATTTTGATCGGGTAGCGACACAATATTGTGTTGCATCGAGGTGTCGCTATTTTTAGCCTTAGAATTATTATATTTACGTTTATAACATTGAGGGATATCGTGATCCGGCTTTTTACAATATCTACAAGTAATATCTGAGGATTGATACGGCTTGTGGTTTTGTAGAGATTGGAAATTGGGAGAAGATCGAGGCTTGGTTTGGGATTTTTTCATCAGACATTCACTCTCTAAATGGCCTGGTTTGTTACAAAATTTACACATCTTAGCACCTTTCGGAGCGACCTTGAGAGTAAAATTTTGAATTTTTTCCTCCTCTATCGCAATATTAATGGCATCATTTAGATTTTTAGGATTTCTACACCGCACCATATTACTAAGTCTCGGTTGTAGCCCGAATGTTAAAGTGTGAAGGGCAAGGTCTTCCGTCATTGCGATTCGACCGGGCAAATCCTTTTTTAATGATTCGGAATTATGAATTTCTGTCCGCATATCTGTAAGACAGGTCTCTATACGCAAAGAAAATTGTGACACTGTTTCATTTACTTGTTGCCTACAAGATTGCAATTCGAAAAATAAATGACTGTAATGCTTCCTTTCGCCAAAGTTTTTACGAAGGAAAGTCTGTAATGAATTAAAATCTTCAAACACTTTACTAGAACAAGCTATTTGAACTTTGCCTCGCAGTTAAGATAGAATATACTTAAGCAGTAATTTTTTCTGAGTTTCTGATGCAAGATTTAATGAATTTTGACAATTCGTTAGGAATGCCGTCAAGGTCTCACGATCTCCATTATATGTATCAATAAAATCGCAAAGAATTTTTATAGGATATTCTTCAGTAGGATTAATCTCAGTTTTAGACATTAAATAAGGAAATCTAGAATTATAAGCAAGGACGAAAAAGGAATGATATTTGAACTAAAATTAGGATTTGCAGTAACAATGATAAAATATTCAACTCACAGCAACACAGCGAGTCGGAGTGTGGCGTACATCGCAGATTTCGCGCAGGTCAGGATCCAGGTAAGTAAGGGGCACTGGACGCGCAACAGCACGTCAACAGGGCCTTGGGGCAGCAGCGCAGTTGGGCACGTGGCGTACAGGCAGTACGCTAAGGGCGCCTGGGCAGCAACGAGGACACGTATATGGCGCAACAGACAGTGCGCGCGGCAGCAGCACCGACCAGGTAAGTACCTAGTCGCACAGGATTTCTGCAGTGGGCCCCGACTACACAGTCAGGTAAGAATCGGGAGTAGCAATGACCACGTTGTGATAGCACGTGGCGGTAAAACGTGGCGAGTGTAACCCGCGGTGACGACCTCGTGGCGGCTACACGTTAGGATGGCAGGCTCACTTATCGTTAAGACTTACTGTCGCAGTTCCACCAGCATGCAGCAGGATACAAAGTTCGTGATTTTGCACAACAAGAGTTTGTAAAGATTTGTAAGTTCGCAAAAAGTTCAGAAACGCACGCCGCGTATTTATACGGGATATCAGCCAAACGATTGCTGTATCCCACTTCTGACACCACTGTTACGGGGTGGGTCAAGATTCGGTTTTTAAAAAAAAATATTTTATGCCACTGAAAAAATATTTATTGTAATTTCTACAATCGAAATTGAAAATATAGGTATCAGCGACGACGTTCAAATCCACACTAACGCAATTAGTAATGGAAAACAACAGGATGGCGAAAATGCTGACTGAATGGAAAAATGTTACCTATACACATGTTGCACTAAACTGTTAATTAAGACATTTTATTTTATATATCTAACCATGTATTTTAAGATATAACAGTTCCCTGTCTATGAAGCCGCACGTCCGCAACGTCGTCGCTCATGTACGCGTAACCAAAGCGCTACTGCGTCCAGTGCTCTCCTCTCACCTGCCTCTGCGAGCAAAGCTGGGTGTGTACAAGTCCTATGTGCGCACCCGGCTCACCTACGCCACGCCCACTTGGTTCGCCCTCACAAGCGAGTCGAGCCGCATTCGCCTCCGCGCGCAGCAGTCACTGTCGTTGCGCGCTGCCGTACAAGCTCCTCGCTACGTGAGGAACGACATCATCCAGCGGGACACCCCCATCGAGAGCCTGGACGCCTACATCCGCCGTCTGTCCGTGGGGATGTTTGAGCGAGCCGACGCCTCAGCCTGGGACCACGTCCGGGACCTGGCCCCCTGGCACGCTCGCCCCCCGGACAAAAAGAAGCTGCCTCGAGACCTCATCGCCGACCACGACGACTACTCTGCGGACGCTCAGGTTGCCCCGGGTAACCGCCGTCCTCCCTAACGCGACAACCCTTTACCACTCTGTTGCAGGTGGCCGCCCCTTTCCGTGCGACATCTGCACGTATCACCCAGGATACGCACATCATGCGCGCGCGCGGACGACCACCGCAACAGCGCACGCCAAGAAATCACCAAACTGACCTCGACGTCGGCATATAACTAGATGCCAACGTCACCATCACCATCACCACCTAGACCATCGCAGGCCGCCCGTGAGTCGCCGTCTGTGTTGCTGGCTTCACGGAGCTGGGCCTCCCTCGGTTCGCCGGGGGTCTCACCTGGCTCGTGTTGACCGCCCGGACGGCGTGAAGATCTGGCGGCCTGCGCAACACGCCTTATCGGTCAACCGCCTTAGGGCAACTACTGCCCGATCCAATGACCTGCTCTTATTGAAAGGCAGGAAGAAAGAAACCGCTAGCGGGGGGGCAAAACCTGCCCCGAACCAGCTGCTGCACGCCCTGTACGGGGCGTCGCTAAGATCCACGTAGTTTAGTCTCGTGTTCATTCCGTGTTTAGCTGTCGTACTTGACAGACGTTATTGTAGTGCTAAGTCATTGTTATAGTTCTTTAGTTGCAGTATTTTCAGTTCAGTGTACATCTGTCACTGTTATTGACTATTTGTGTTAAGTAAATAATCTGTAAGGAATAAAACTTCTTAGTTTGATCAGTGTCTTGATTTTTTTAATCTAACCACATCTGATCCTTACGAGTAGTTTATTCTTGTGGACGAGTAAGTTATGTAGTTGTTATTATTGTAATAAAAGCATCAAAATTTGAGTTATTTTAATAGCTTTGTTTGTTTTTTCATGTAGTATTAATTTAGTTGGACGATTGTTTGTTCATTTTGAAATAATAAACGAAATGTAAATTTTGAAGCTCGAGTTAAAATATTGACGCTAATTTAAACATTTAAATTTGCAGATAATATTATAATAGAGAGAACTTCAATTAATAGATGAAGTCATAAATAGCGTAAAATATTTTAAAAATTCCTCCTCTTTGCGCTAATATTGCTACAGATGGTATTTCGATAGGATTATAATCATTTTGATACTGCTTATCACTGCGTCAATAAGCGCTTAACATTTTCATTTCCAGCTGCTAAGTGTAAAAAAAAATAATCAATGCCTGGCTCAAAGAAAATAAACGTAGGACGCTGGATTTTTAACGTAGAAATACATTTTAAAATAAACACACAATAACACATAAAATCGTACAAAGTCCCTAGCTAGCTTTCGTAAATACTTCCTTCGGTATACAAACAAAAACATCGAGCCTTCTTAACAACGAGCTTAAAAATTCTACAAACAACCATTAGAATTTGTTGTGTAGAAAAAGGAGACATTTTTTACTGGCGTGAATGGCGTCTGAGGTTTACATAACCAATTTATTTTATCTAAACGTGACACTTGTTAGAAGAAAGGGTCTGTAAAAGTGGCACGCGACCACGGGCCCAGCGTAATGATGGTAACATAGGCGTTTTATAGGCGGCAACTAAGTCACAATATCTGTGTTCATTCATATTTTTATGCTTTATTTTTCTTCAATTTGTTTTAAGAATTTTATCAGTTTAGTTAAAAAGTTACTCTTTTTTCCCTCTCATACCTATTAATACTTAACTTACCTATAATTTAGACTAATGGAGTGTAGCTAGTTTTAGTTAGTAATGGTATTAAACCCTTCGTCGTTATTCCTTCAATATCAAGCCGTTATTGCTTGATTACTCGATGTATTTATTATTTGCGATATTGCAGTATCGCTTTAATTTTAACCAATTTGGCAAAATAGGCGCGGTAGTAACTGCATTTTAATATAGCAGTATTTTTACGTTACTTAGGTACACCAAATATCTCTTAACGAATATATTTACTGTGCTGATATTAGATTAAAATAATTCTAGTATGGAAAAGAAAACTAATCGAGCACCACAGCACGTAGTAGAACTATATGCACAGCGCTGCAGTTCAAGAATTTTATAATGATTAATTTCCTTACCTATCGCACATATTGTATAGATGGAATCTTAGCAGTTGCAGGTTCACGTACCCATTTAGACACCTCTAATATATCATCACTCAATAGCTCCCTTCATCGACCTGAGCGTATGCATTCACACGTATAATTCAAACCGAAACATTGTCCTACAAACAGACACTCCGGCGATTGACGAGGTACAATTGTCGTAGAGAATGGCATTGACGACTGCATACACAAAACCACATGAGCCGTCACAATAGGCGGCTTTGAGTGCACAACATATCATTGAATATTGGCGAGCAGTCTCAATACGTATTACTGAATACCTCGCACTGGCTGCAGGTTAGACCAATCGCCTTCACCGCAATTCGTGTCTAAAGCATTGATGAATTCAATAGATTCTGATTCACTTGTGGTCTGGTAGATATAAAGATTGTTTTGCATTAGCTAAAATTTGATTGCCTCCGTGCTCTACTGGATATCGTAAGCGTCTGCTGACCAGGAGGTCCCGGGCTTGATTACCGGGGGCAAAAGTGTTACAGAGTTTTACTGAATTCTCATAGTAGATCGGATTCTGGCAAAGTTCCCGGTAACGGCAATTGCCGCTCCCTCTGTTACGTGGGACCTACAAATGCATAACATGGCGAAAATTGGGTGTAATATTCTATCACTGCCGCCCTCCCCCTCCCTTCAGGAATAGTACTGACAGGCATCAGTATAAAAAAATGCGTACTTATTATTTCTTGTAGCTTTAATTATCTTCCATATTAGTATGGTGAGGACTTCTTCACTATAACAGGCAGTAGGTACTTGTAGATGAACCTCTATAGTTTTAAATAAGGCAAGTATCGCTCTAGTACAAATAATAAAGGGAAGTCAGTTTTATTGATTAGTGGTAAATTGTATTACAGTTCTACATTTTAACATCACCAATATGGGGTATTTCTAAAAGCGCAACTATTCACCGTCACTGCTCCCCGCACAGCACCCTGCTCCCCGCTGCATTGTATTATTTTTTTTACCATCAAATGTCATAAAGTATACTAAAATTACCTGTCTTATCAACTATCGATATTTTTCATTTGTTATTAACCAGCACTTGATAATTAGTTGCGCTTTGTGGAATAAAGTAGTTGCGCTTTTTTAGTTGCGTATTATTATGCTAAAGTAAATTATCCATCAAATTTCGCCATCGACGCAAAATACATATTTTGCGTTGCACATAACAGAAAACCATTAGGGAGAAGACACTTCCTAGACTCTCGTCCCACATAGAAGAAAACGAGACAAAATTTAAACATTACTAGACTCATAGTAGTGGAAATTCGCCTAAGAAAACTAAGACACACACATTTTTCACAGGTAGTAGAGCATTGCTGATTTCAGTATGAATGGGGCGGCTCGACCGGGGAAGTACTACCCTCTCACAGAAAATCGACGTCAAGAAACAGTACCTTTTCCCAATCCCAAGGGGCGGCAACGCTCTTGCTACGGCGGTAATTGCTTACCATCAGGCGATCCGTCTGCTCGTTTGCCGCCTATTACTATAAAAAAAGATCGTCCTGTAGTCAACAATTTGCGATCGCATGCAATCACTAGTTAGTAACAATGAACGCCGTACCATACGACCACTCAGACCTTACGCTTAAATATTATCGCCAGTTTATTAAGCTAAGTCGCCAATGTCTCACCTAACGAGAACTAACGACGTCATACATTCACGTAACTGTTACACGATGTCACGCGTGTGCAAAGTTCACACGTACTCGAGACCTGTGACGTAAAAGTCGTTTGCTAACTTTCAACACTGGCTCATAGCCATACGAATACCTCCCTTTTCCACTCTCCCTCTCTTTCTCTCCAGTCATGTAACACCTTAGTATTTGATTTGCGAACGGAACGCGACTCGCATTCAAACATTTCGTCGCAGAGTTTGTGCACAATTACCTCTCCATCGCTTTGACAAAGTTGGCACCTTTTGCGATACGCTCAATCCGAGGTACAAAACACTTCACACATATTGTCAACATTATTATAGTACTTATTAACTATTTGCGCATAATTTCTTTAATTTTCAATGCGCATTGAGTTCACGGTAAGCTTATTTATAACTTTAGGTACCAAACCCGACCAGTATTGAATGACCTCAAAAAGCTTTTCATAAAAACAAGTTTGTGGCATAGTTCGCCTAGTCCTAGCCTGATCAAATTAGGGTTAGCAGATGTCATAAAATTTCGAAAAGTTTTATAGCAATGAGTATTAAGATTTATTATTCACACTTATAATTATGCTGAGCCCACAGGAGCTCATTGAATAGAGCATAGTCTAATAAAAATAAAAAAAGTAAAAGTCAGAATTAACTTAGTTTTAAGACTAAGTACGCTTCCAAGATTAATAAAATTTTAAGTTTAATTTATGAAAAAGCCTGAAACTTATTTGTTTTTTAGCTGTTGTGTCAACGAAGTATACCCTCGTTGAGAGAGCCTCATTTCGGCGTAATTTTGAAGCTTCATAACTTCAGTCTAGATTATACTTGATACTTTCAAGATGGTGTGTTATTTTTAACCTTATTTTTTACGAAGCGTTGTATAATGAAAAACATAAAGTTTACAAATGAAAAATACTAACACAAAAACGGTTACTAAAACGTTATAACGATCTTTATTATTATTGAGGGTTTATGTTATTATTAAATGAACTAATAAACTAAACTACATGTATGGCGTAGTGCTTTAAGCGATCGATTCGCCGTTGTCTAGTGCGCGGAGTATTGCGGGTTCAAGACAAAACTTTGTGTGATCCACAGTTTCTTATTTCGAGTTTGGATATCCATTAATGTAATGTTTTTAGAGTTATAACTACTACTTAGAACATCTAACAAAAGACAACTCCCGCTCTAAGTATAGATCTTGATCTATGTAGAAGCATTATTAATTAACTTAAAAAATTTGACGTTCATAAGCGTCACGTTGTGACCTAGATGAATAAATGATTTTTTACTTTTGACTTGTTCTTAGAGTGAAATTTGCCGTTTAATATATTATGAAAGAAGATTAATACTTATAGAGGGGGTGAATGCTTCGAGTCATCTTCATATCTTAATTTGAGCAGTGAATGAATAAAAACGGGATCTCTGCCTTTTCGCCGAAAATTGTTCAGCTGATTATTACTTGCCAACTGACGTTTCGCAGAATTTTATTTCGCAGAATAATCATTTGCCAACTTGTGATATAATTTTGTTTTTATTTCCCAACCTCACAGAGTTGCCAACTTTACGTTTGGTCTTCCTTTTATTGTCGCAGTTCTAACCTAACCGATGTAGCATATTTGAATGCCCTGTGTAGTGAAATAAAAGCGATTTGGTTCTGGCACTTCGGCGGCCCCTGCCGCGGCACGCTCGCTCGGCTCGTGCGTTGTGGTCGCAGTTCTAACCTAACCTAACCCAGGGTTGTTTCAGTTGACGTGCATTGTTTATCAGCGTACTAACCTAACCTAACCTAAGCGATTCCTTTCGATTTCCCCTGAATTTCCCGAAACATCACCTGAACAGACGAAACGTTATTCGTCTAAAAGTTGTCTGGCCTAATAATTTTACAAAAGATAAATGCCCCAAACGTTTTTTGTCATTACAATAATCAGCTTAACAATCATTCTACCAAATGAAACGTTGTCATACAAAAATTTGACAATCGTTAGTCGTCAAAGTGAAAAATAGGCGAATCGTTGGTTGGCAAGTGATAATCGGCCAAACTATATTCGGCGAAAAGGCAGGATCCCATAAAAACGTTATAACTACTATTTTTAATATAATTTTGTATGTGTGTAATACACCCCTGCCTACCTTCGGGGATACAGGCGTGAAGCTATTTTATATGTTACTATTTTATTTCATTATGGTCAACTGATTATGTAGGTACAATACTACCTTAATATTATTATGCCAGTCTCTTTCTTGTATTACCACGTGATACAGGTATCACGTGGTTAGTAATATTATTCAATCGGAGATATAACATACGTAGTACCTAAATAAAACATATTTTCGCGATCACATTCTGACACAAAACGTAATCAATCATAATGGTTGAGACAGGGCTTTGTGTTAAGTTATATTTTATTGATTCAATGCCTACATGTTAAAATAGACACTTGGTATGAATGAGCTACTTAGTTATTCACGTCATATATTTATAATCCTCGACCTAAAATGAGAAGGTAGCTTGTGTATTATTGTGTATCGATATGTACGTCCGTGTGGTGACGGATTAAGTATACGGAATTTCTTCACCCCATATCATCCCATGGGTGTCGTAAGAGCCGACAGAGGGAGCATAATTATTATGATGAGAACAGCACTGTAAGAGAAGGAAAACTTGATACATACTCTATACCAACTCGTTTGGCCAGCGCGGTATAGTAGGCCAATTCCTCCTTTCAAAGGAGAGGCCTAGTCCAGCAGTGGACAGTTTAAGGCTGATGATGATTATATGTACGTCTGCAACATCGTAACTGCTAAATGAATGAATTGTACGTATGTATATTATAATTATAGTAAGTATTTAATACACCTACTTCGTTTCTCAGCACCGCTCAAAGGTAGACTGGCGGATAATGCCCAAAGCATTAAGACAACCTGTACACAGTTTAATGTATAAATAAATAAATGAAAATTGGCCTGTTTAAAAATGTTTGTTTAAACTAAAACTATTTTCATATACTGGTACATATTAAGTTGTTATTTATGGCAATTCATCACTGACTGAAAAAAAATCTACTGACTATTTACTATTTTATTTCCAGCCAAACGTGGTTTTTCGTAATCCTTACACAAACACACAATATTTTGATAGAGGGACACCGCTGTGGTTTTTATATAGGCCCGAAGGGCACGGGCGTCTCACACACCTCCTCCATCAGAACAAAACGTTTTAGCCGGTGACTGATTTCTCATCGATGATCTCATGATTCACTCACCGTGATAAATGCGGTAGAAGACAGCCATTGAGGCCACGTCTCTGCGTAATTGCAGTGACTCAAGAGTCTTAGTGACCTCTGGATCCCCAATGATACGGACAGCACGCCGCTGCAACCTATCGAGGGCGTCCAATAAGTACTGAGCGGAGCCATTCCAAAGGTGAGAGCAGTATTCCACGCAGGAGCGAACCTGGGTCTTGTATAACAGACACAACTGCTCCGGCGTGAAAAACCTCCTCACCTTGTTCAGGACTCCGAGTTTCCGAGATGCGGATTTGATGACACCCTCGATGTAGTTCTTCTGGTTGAGATTTCTGCGTATGTCCATACCCAGGATATTCAGGCTGTCTTGATTCGGTAGTGGAGTGTCTAGAAGAGAGGGATTCCCCATCCCTCTCTTCTGGAGGAATGGAGATACCTTGGGTGAGAATGCGCACACCTGTGTTTTCTTGGCGTTGAACTCGACCAGGTTCTCATCACCCCAATGCGAGATGCAATTCAGAACCCAGTCAAGCTCAGCAACAAGTGTTCGCCTATACTCCTCAGTATCGGCTTGCTTAGCCGCAGGGTGTCCGAGATATCGCCCACGTACAGTACTATCATCTGCATAGCAATGTATGCCCCCATAAGTGAGCATATCATTGATATGCAGAAGAAAAATCGTGGACGATGACACGGAACCCTGAGGCACACCAGCATTCACCTGGAGAAACTTCGATGACTCACCGTCACAAAGGACTATACGAGTCCTATATATACTATACGGCACTCATGCGTAGGTAATATCTTTCTATTTTATTACCTTTTATGGTATCGAACTTATAGATCGCGCGTATGCCTCCGACATGACATAACGTCCTAAGAGATAAACTGCACCGATATACCGACACTCAATAAAAGTTGATTGTTGTTGAAATATTTTAAGGTGTATGGGCAAGCCGGTTGCGGCAGACCTCGTAAGACGTTCGTGGACCAAATTGGGGACGTCTTGAAAAACGGAAAAGTCCGAAGCACCCGCAACCGGCGGGCATGTATGAAAAGAATAATGAATGTAGAGGAAGCACGTGAGGTTTGCAAGGATAGAAGCAAGTGGCGATCTGTTGTCTCTGCCTACCCCGACGGGAAAAAGGCGTGAGCATATGTATGTATGTATGTATGTATATTTTAAGTAATGATATTTGTCCTATTGTCTTAAACAACTTGCGGACACGGAGTAAATCCGGTGTCGTTGGGGACATTACAAACATGCAACCAACCAACGAACGCAATGAGAAAACAGACTCAAAATAATAATAAATGGATAACATAGTATGGTCACGTGTGGGGGTCGAACCCACGACACGTACCTTACCCACGCTAACCTTGTAGTTATACTGTTCAATTGTCTCAAATCACTTGCCAAAACACCCAGACAACAACATCTCCACGAAATTGCAGTTAGAAATCCGTAAATCGAAAAATTCAAAGCAGAGACACGAATATACCTACTATAAAAGCTTTCACTATTAATGATAATGCATAAGAGAAGCGGTGTAAAAATAAATTGTTTTTGTTAAAATATTGTGCGATTAAAGTAAGAAAATAGTTAGAGCCTGTGGGAGGCACGATGGAACAAAAGACTAAAGTCACAGAGGGGGTAATTAATTAGCTCTTTGAGGCCCGCGTTTTATCTAGCTAAATCATCACCATATTTCGCGCAGTTTACCTTTCGTTTATGATAAAACGTGAAAATTAGTAACATCTGTTGTAAACACGTTTTCAAACTCGTTTTAATGAAAATTATAATCAATAAAAATGATTTAATTATGTGTTAGTAAATCTTCAATTTTCTCAAGGTAGTCCTCGATCTCTTGATGAACTGAAAAACCAATCTTCTACATCAACATGATAATTAGATACGACCGGTTATAAGTTATATTAAGTCATTAAAAAGCTACTTGTAAATTCAAATCAGAAAATATTAAACTTATAAATATTATAATAATATAATTCAATCCAAAGGCCGAGTTACCTTAGAATGAGTATATCGTACGCTAGCAATATAATAATGTTCTCTTACATTTGATTTGTTATTATTATGATAAATGAGGTACTTCAATAGAGAACTGACAAAAAGTAGATTAAGATAAAGTATGACTTTTCCCTTACTCATAAAATGTGATAGAATGAATAATATGTATTAATTAAGTCAATTAGATTATGCAAATCTAGTAGGTAGAGAAGATTTCACTCTCGGAAAAAAATAGAACAAAGACATTATTAAAACAGAAGTATAAGAAAAATAAAATAATTATCTGGGACAAGACAAAATATGATATAGTTTATAGAATTACTGTGTGCCAAATTCTATTGTATCGGTGGTTTGTGAGCACTGAATCCAAATAATTATGGACGAAAATAAGTCTAAATAAATTGCTGACGTTTGTAATATTACTAAGATTGCTTTAAATTATATTATTGCTTTCGATTGCAGATGGACCAGAAGATAAAATCAAAACAAACATAGACATATGGATATGGGTTAGAGATTATATAGTAGGATTATCTTGTAGTAATTATACGACGTACGTTTGCCGATGTACCAGTACCATAGTGTATCATTTTCAAAAATTACTTATGTGAATGTTAGTGACCATGACCATCGATCGCAGCTTCGCAAGTCTCTCATAATTATAATGTAACATAAGATATCATTATAAAATAATAATATATATGACAACCTAGCGCCCTAAGTAGGAAGGCATTAGCGCACCGAATTACAGCGCATTGTATGGTGAATCAACGCCGGCAGCGATCCTAATTTTGTACGCGAAGTCGCGTGTATAATTTGGTTAAAGTTGTAGCAGAAAACTGAAGATGTATCCACAGCCGGGTAAAGCTGTGTATCTATTAAAGAGATGCGTGATAGCTGAGCGGCGTCGGCGCTCTCAATAAACATACACTAATCGGTCGTCGCGAAGGGACTAACAAACTGCTACGCAGTAGATTTTCTTTTTTTATAGACTCACCCCTTTAACCCTGAAGGGGTAGGCAGAGGTGTTAGTAACATCACACCCACATTTCGCCATGATTTTAATGTAATAGAGGGCGAGCCTATTGCCGTAACCGGGCACATCACCAGACTCCGTGCTGCTACTGAGAATTCGGAACAACTCAGTAACACTTTTGCCCGACCCGGGAATCGAACGCTACGCAATAGATCTTGGATTCAAATCTATGGAGCTCCAGTTTTACAAAGTTTTTTTGCTAAATTTCTAATTATCGCGACAGGATAATTGAGGAAAGAAAGAATCATGAGGAAAACACGTCTAAGAATGTTCCACAATGATAGCGACGGACGTATGAAGTCTGCCAACCCATCACTATCGCTTGGTCAGCGTTAACTGAGGCCTACTTTTTCTCGTGTCTCTAGTAAGAAGAGAGCCTCTTCTCGTTATGGACCCAGCAGTGGGACAGTTTATCATCATCATTAGCCTTGGTTATCATCTGTACCATTGTTAAGCACAGACCTCTTCTCATTTGAAAAAAGTTTGTACACTGATACTATTATTTTAACAGTTTTACTATATTTTAGGATGCTTTCCACGCACATCTCTCAGGCACTACGCTCATATCTTCTGGATATGCAGCCTAAGAAATGTAGAGCTAACAAAATATATGCCCATTATAGTTGATCGATCATTCAACAGCACATGTAATGAGCTGTGTACACACTTACACGTATTCACGATAATATTATCTTTACTCGCAGCGTCGTACAAGTAAATGGATATATGCATACTTAATAATGTTACTAGTACTAGTAACGCTACTTGAAATTTTCAGTGCAATAACTATTTATGGCACTGTAATTTTCAAGTAGGTAGCATTACAAATTGCATACAAGTGACATCAAAACCTTTTGCAATGCTGGCAGCCGATTTCTAAGTTGAGTATTTAGATAGCCTAACAAGCTAACAAATGCTTCTCTTTTTCTAAATTCTGTTAAATTTATTTCCTGCTCTCTGCTGGTAAGCTGTGTTCGTATAGTATTTCGAAACCTTATAAAACAACTTTGCCATGGACCGTATTGAACCGACTATTCATCCAACTATTTTGGTTTAGTTTTCAAAATAAAAGCAAGATAATAATTTTAGAGTTTCAAGGTCTCTTCTTAATAGATCAAAGAGTTTTCATCACAGCCGGCGAAGTTTACGTACGTTCAGTATACATACCAAAACATGGCGTATTTAAAAGTTCCTAGTAATTTTCATGTTTTAAATAACTTGACATGTAAGCTTAGTGAAGTTCACGTGTGCTTGTTTAGTAAGCATGTTGTTTTGTTTCGCCTACGTCATCCTAATATTGTAAATGCGGGGGAGGTTTATTTGACCTTTTCGTATCTAAACTAGCCGAGATTTGATTATAATAAACTAGACGTCGCCAGGGGCTTCGCCTGCGTTAATTATACGTATAAATCTTCTTCTTGGATCATTCTATCTATTAAAAAAACCGCATTAAAATACATACATACACAGACTGACGCCTGTTTCCCCGAAGGGGTAGGCAGAGGCATATTAAACGCCCACTTTTCGCCAGTTTTTTGATCCCACGTAATAGGTGGCGAGCCTATTGCCGCTTATCGGGATATTTTGTTTGCCAGAGCCTCGTCCGTTGATCGGCAGGTGCACCACTTGCAGGTGAGGTTGGCTTGGGACCCTTAGTTCTTAGTGGGAACCCTATGCACCCGCATTAAAATCCATTGTGTAGTTTTCACATGTACCATCTTAAAATGTACCCATATTTGCAATAATAAATTGATTTGATTTGAATTAAGATTTAAGCATACATAGGGACCGACAGACAGAAGACAGACTTTGTTTTATACTATGTATTATGATTATGTTTGATCAGAGATAACAAAATTAGCATAACAGGATGATTTTGCTGATAATGGTCATTAGACCAATATCAGCAAAATCATATAAGTAGGTAAGTATTATGTGCTTCTGTTATTCTAAAAGAATCAACCATGTCTATTAGACATGATTCATTGATTGATTATTCTTTATTGTACACCTTTACCCCCACACCAAAATGTTACATTATAGAACAAAAGAAACACAAAACAAGCAATCTCTACCAGGCAACCTTAGGACGGACAGATGGTAAATAAGTCTAGTGCGATAAATGGTGTGGTTTAAAGACAACCAGAATGGTATACAAGTATCTAGTTCATAGATATACAGAAACATATTATATACATACACACATACATATACCTACATACACATATACATATACCTACACATATAAATATATATAATATAAACATATTATATAATACATACTATAAGTACAATGAAAGATGTCATATGGATGAAAGATAGTGCGTTTTTAACAAACCTTTAAGTATACTAGGCGATTTTGCTCTACGAATATCTAGAGGCAATGCATTCCACAGGTGCACAGCTTGTACAGTAAAAGATTTGTCAAAATTATTAGCGAAATGCATTGGCACCTCCAGCCTCAAGTCCACCGACGACCTCAAGGACCTTGAATGTGTGTCATGATGAAACTTAAAACGTTGTTTAAGATTAGAGGGACTATTGGGATTATACACATGGTTGATTCTTTTAGAATAACAGAAGCAAAACCAATACATTCATAATGATGAAACTGTTATGGAGAATTAATGTGTTGAAGGAAACAGACCACTGTTGATCTAATAGTTAGTGACCCCACATGCTAAGCCGGAAGTCGTGGGTTCGATTCCTACCCAGGACAATGATAACTTAAGAATATATTATATAAGTAATTACTTATACATTGCTAAAACCATACTTATATTTTTAGACATCTGGAAGCCTACAGAACCCTTGGCAAAGGCTCTGCTTACTTTTAGAATAGATGGCATAGAAAATAAAAATAAATAAAAAAGAGATGGAGAGAGCATGGAAACATTTACAACTTATTTAAGCTCGCTTTCACGGTACTTCTGCGGTTCTGTATTCTAGGTCTCCTACCTTTTGTAGGAGACCTTAATGAAGTAATTTACACGTCCTTTTATTTTTAGGATAGGTGTAGGTAACCTAACGTGCTAAATTTATGGAGACTAATTTATGTGTCATTAAACCCTATATTTGACATTTTAGTAAAACTAAGCGTTACAATGGACAATAAATAACTCCGCGTGTAAATTTCTCATTTTTAACACAGAAAGAGTAAATTGTAATTGTACATTAATTTTGGACGCCTGTTTAAAAAATATATGACGGGCCTGTTGAGCTAATTGTTAGTCAAGTCAAAGTCAAAATCATTTATTAATCTAGGTCACAAGGTGACGCTTATGAACGTCATTTTTTAAAGTCAACTATTTAATGAATCTACAATAGTGTCCCTGACTGTTAAGCTGGAGGTCATGCATTTGAGATATATGTAATATAATATCTAGGCTTTGGGCTGAAATTACTGATATCCTGGTGTTTTACATAATATGTAAGAGGATAGTGGCTATTAAATGACACTGACATGACGTTTGACATTTAAACTGTCAAACGTGTAAATAAGGTGTCTCTACACTATAGGGAGCTTTCCTGATTCTGACACATTCGATTCTCAGCCAGGACAAATCATTGTGTGATGAGCACGAATAAATATTCTAAATATTATATATGTGAACGTGGTTCTTAGGAAAAGTTGCAATAAAATCTATAATATGATATGTATCTATGAATGTATGTATGAATGTATATTATATGTTTCTGTATTTACGTAATATATGTATGTAGGTATATCTATACTTAGCAAGTAACTTTATTACTAAACTAATTATATTTCTCTAATCCATTTCTCTCCATCCAAAGGTTGCCTGGAAGGAATTGCTTTTAGCGACAAGGCCGTCCATTGTGCATTTTATTTGTAAACTCTCTATTTCTCTTCTAGCTCTGTAATGTGACTTGTGGTGACTGGATTGTTAAAAATGTTGATAATTCATTGCTAATTTTATTACACTAAAAGAAGACAGCTGTGCCCGCACATATTATTTTTTTTATTTAATCGTTTCTGCGCGGTCCCGTAGGCATTTCTGACAGTCCTTTCTTAATGAAACATTAATGTCGCTATGCGTTCAATATATCGTCCCTTACCCTATAGACTATAGCTTCCTTACCTTTTTAACATTCGCCCCGAAACACAACCATGACATTTACGAATGGTGAATAGTCATCTCCACTGAACCCTTGACTTGTCCTTCTATCAATTCTGGTCACCCCGAAATAGAAAAATGGTGGGCACCGAGTGCATACGTACGACCTTTGCATAATCTTTCAACATGATTGGATATGTTAAACTGGGGAAACGGACCAAGGGAGACCGTCGTCTTTACCATATAATTATGTTCATATATTATATCAGAGTTATTTTATAATTCAGTGGAGGTCAGAAAACATTATTTGATATTATGGATGAGTCTCTCTTTGTTTTGACTACACAAACTATTTTAGGTATAATCTGTTTTCTTTTCTAATGGATGCTATAAGTTTTGTTCATATGTTTTAAAAAGTACCAGAGTAACATAAATAAACAGAAGTAAGTAGCCTATAAAAAACCTCTTTTAAAGTTATAAATCAGAAATAAGGCACTGCAAGTCATATGTAAAATCATAATAATTTTAAAAGCAGTACTTAGTGTGTAATTAGTACATAAAATAGGTACCTTACTAAACTACGTCTCTAAAAAGCCTCGTGTAATGAACTATCGATATTTTCCGTAAGTTATTAACAAGCACTATTGCATCTTGAAAATTAGTTGCGTTTCGTGAAATCAAATTTTATTATTACATTTTTTATTTAAATTTATGATTGCAATTGATGATTGTCCAGAACAGTCCCAAGGTGGTGTCGGGTTCATCGTCCACAAATCTCTCGTGACCAACGAGGTAAATATCGGGAGTGTGTCGAGCAGGGTAGCATACCTTATACTCAGAATATCCAAGCGGTATTCGCTGAAGGTCATGCAGGTATACGCTCCGACCTCGACGCACCCCGATGAGGAGGTGGAAGCCATGTACGAGGACATATCTCGGGCTATACATGGCTTCAAAACCCATTACACCGTGGTCATGGGAGATTTTAACGCGAAACTGGGCAAACGTGACGGTGATGAGCTGAGAGTGGGGCAATTTGGTTATGGGCATCGGAATTCGCGGGGTCACTTGCTGGCTAGCTTTATGGAGAAGGAAGGCCTCTATATGATGAATTCCTTCTTCAAGAAGCGAGAATGCCGCCAGTGGTCCTGGGTAAGTCCAGACGGTGCCACCAAAAATGAGATCGACTTTATCATGTCGACGAAGAGGCAGATATTCAATGATGTCTCCGTGATCAATTCACTTAAAGTGGGGAGCGATCACCAAATGGTAAGAGGCACATTGAATATCTGTACAAGCCTCGAACGGTCGAGATTGATAAAGTCCACGCTCCGACCGGCACCGGTTCATATCCAAAACCCCGAGAGCTTTCAGCTCGAACTCAAGAACCGTTTCGAATGCCTGGGCGATTGCGTAGATGTGGACGAGTACAGTAACGGGCTCGTGGATCCTGTCCATACAACAGGGGCTAAATTTTTCAATCCCCAGAAAAGCAAGAGAACCAGCAAGATCTCGGGTCCGACCCTCGAGCTGTTAGAGGAAAGGCGCAAGACGGTTCTACTATCCTCCGACGACATGCCGAAATATCGGCACCTCAACAGACAGATCTCTAAGTCTCTGACTCGCGATCTCCGCCAATACAACACAAAATGTGTTCGTGAGGCGATCGAGCAGAATAAGGGATCCAAAGTGTTCCAGAGGGATCTGTCTGTTGGGCAGAGTCAGCTGACAAAGCTGAAGACGGAGGATGGCAGAATCGTATCGTTCAAGCCTGAGCTCTTGGAGGAGATCGAAAGGTTCTATGGACAGCTATACACGACAACGCAACAACCCGCAAGTACTCCAGCGTCAGACCCTAGAGCTGGATTGACCTGACACTATACCGAAGATATCCCGGACGTCAGCATGCACGAGATTAGTGTGGCTCTCAAACAGCTCAAAAACAACAAGGCGCCGGGTGATGACGGAATTACGAGCGAGCTTCTGAAGGCTGGCGGTGCACCCGCTAGAGAAGCCCTTCGGAAGCTATTTCATTCCGTCATTCTCGAGGGTAAAACGCCACAGGCGTGGCACAGAGGTGTGGTGGTGCTTTTCTTTAAGAAAGGGGATAAAACCCTCTTAAAGAACTACAGACCCATCACACTTCTGAGCCACGTCTACAAGCTGTTTTCGAAGGTCATCACGAATCGTCTCGAGAGCAAGCTAGACGACTGCCAGCCTCCCGAACAAGCCGGTTTCCGTAAAGGCTATAGTACCATAGACCACATACATACGCTGCGGCAGGTTATACAGAAGTCCGAGGAGTATAACCAGCCCCTATGCTTAGCGTTTGTGGACTATGAGAAAGCCTTCGATTCGATCGAAACCTGGGCGGTGCTACAGTCTCTCCAACGGTGCCGGATTGACTACCGATATATCGAAGTGCTGAAGTGCTTGTATGAAAACGCCACTATGTCAGTCCGCCTCCAGGACCAGAGTTCGAAACCTATTCAACTCCAGCGAGGAGTGAGACAGGGGGATGTCATATCCCCGAAACTGTTTACCACTGCGCTGGAGGATGTTTTCAAGCTTCTGGACTGGAATGGGCTCGGCATCAACATCAACGGCGAGTACATCACTCACCTTCGATTCGCAGACGATATCGTAGTCATGGCTGAGACCATTGAAGACCTAGGCACAATGCTCGATGGCCTCTGTAGTGTCTCCCAACAAGTAGGTCTTAAGATGAACATGGACAAGACGAAAATCATGTCGAACGTCCATATTGTACCTGCTCCTATTCAGGTTGGGAACTCTACGCTCGAAGTTGTCGACAAGTATATCTACCTGGGACAAGTCGTCCAATTAGGTAGGTCCAACTTCGAGAAGGAGGTCAATCGTCGAATCCAACTCGGTTGGGCAGCGTTCGGGAAGCTACGACATATATTCTCGTCCAATATCCCGCAATGTCTCAAGACGAAAGTCTTTGACCAGTGTGTGTTGCCAGTGATGACTTACGGATCAGAGACGTGGTCGTTCACTATGGGCCTTATCAGAAGGCTCAAGGTCACTCAGAGGGCGATGGAGAGAGCTATGCTTGGAGTTTCCCTGCGAGATCGAATCAGAAATGAGGAGATCCGCAGTAGAACCAAAGTCGCCGACATAGCTCTCCGGATAGCCATGCTGAAGTGGCAGTGGGCAGGGCACATAGCTCTAAGAACCGATGGCCGTTGGGGCAGAAAGGTTCTGGAGTGGCGGCCACGTACCGGACGACGCAGCAGAGGTAGGCCCCCCGCAAGGTGGACCGACGGTCTCGTCAAGACCGCGGAAGGCGGTTGGATGCGGGCGGCTCAAGACCGGTCTGTGTGGAGAACCTTAGGGGAGGCCTATGTCCAGCAGTGGACGTCGTTTGGCTGATAGGACGATTGATGATTGCGGTTAGTGGAATAACTTAGTTGCGGCTTGTTGGTTGCGTTCCAAAATAGGTGCGCTTAGAGGAATACCCCTGAATAAGCATATTAGTTACTGTAATACATACGTGTAAATTTAGTTCAATCTGAGTGTGGTTTATGCCAATCCCGACATCTATAAATATTATCAAATGAAGTCAGCATGAACATCATAAACTCAAAAATTACCGAACGGCTTTTTGTACGATTTTTACCAATGCATAGTATGATGCCTGAGCAAGGTTTAAGACTACAATTCACACCTAAACTATACGGTGAAGCTGCGGGTGAGGTCAAGTTTTAGATAAAGCAATCTGGTCTCTCAGTTGAAACCTATTTATTAAGTTATAAAATTATTATTCTCATTCTTAAAAGCAGGAGACAGGTCTCTAAACGCCCGGCTTGAGCCTAAGACTTTAATAAACACCAGACATTTACAAACAAAAATAAACAGTAATCCAGCCCTCCATCTACAGCTTTATGAAAAAGATCTAGAAAATACTAAAACCAGACACTACAGTATGGCAACATTTACATAGATACTTCAACACATTTATCAGTTCAATAAAAGCTTCAGTTATTTACACCAACGCATATTACCTTAAAGTACCTGCTATATTTCCTCCGTTATTCGAGAATTGACTGTATTATAAACATTAGGACGCACTGTCGAGAGTTATAGCTGTAATAAATAACAATGTACCCTGTGAGTCGCGGCCTTTTAATTTTGAAAAATAATAGACAGCAGCCGCGTTCTGCGGTTGCCGTAACTGACAGGGCGGTCCGCTTTTTAACCATTCGTTATTAATTTGCTACAATTTGACGTGATTTATTTGTTTTTATTTTGTATTGATTTATATTAACACTAGCTGACCCGTAAACCGCATTTAAATCCGTTGCGTAGTTTAAAAGATTTAAGCATCATCATTTCATATGGCATTCTTTGCGCTGGATCCTATACGTCTATTTTTAGGTTAAGCATACATAGGGACAGACAGACAGAAGGCAGACTGTGTTTTGTACTATGTAGTGATTTTCGACCGTTTCAACATATTTAATTGTATAGATTTAACTATAGTTTACGGACTTTATCACGATATATTGCTTTCATCGCGACTAAGACTTTACAGGAGCCATCTTCCATGACCACATGGAAGATTGATGTCATCTTAGTCTTTCGTGACAACGATTCCTGTAAAATAGCCGAAACGTCGGACAATAATAAATAAACGTTGTTTTTAGATCATGCGGTTTCAATAATATCTGAGTAAAACTAATAAGTACATTGCGATAAAATCCGTAAATTATAATAATAATAATAATAAAGGGCAACACCGAAACTGTCAACGTGTCTATTCCTCCAAAATTTTTTAAATATTAATATTTTATAAATATCATCTCATCCACAGTGCAATAGTATATATAATCTGAATTATAATATAAAACACAAGCAACGTAAGAAAATACCAGATAAAAACCACCATAATAACAGAAATAGTGAAAAGTTTATACAATGACAGCCGTCACGCCAAGCAATATGACAAGTCAAACAATAAAAATATATACGAAAATGAAAATAAAAACGGAGTAGCATGTTGACGAGAGCCAAGAAACGTACAGCACACCCAACACCTCCGGACTCGTCGCTGAGCTCCGCCTCGCAGCCGTCGGAACCTGCACCAGTAACGTCGACAGCTGCTGTTGCGTCGAGCTCCAGCGACGAGTATTTCTCTCCACCGTCGACACCGTCACCTGCGCGGCGGCGTGGGAGAGGCCGGCCACCAGCGTGCTTAGGACCTCGGGGCCCACCGGCCTCCCACAGGGTTCCCGCTGCCGGTGGTAATGTGCAGCGCATGAAGTGGACGTCGTCAATAAACGAACAAGTCATGCGCGCATATTTTGGGGCGACAGAGGGGGGCACTAACCTCACTGCGTACCGTAGTCGCATGCTGTCTTTGTTTCAGGCCTTGGAACCAAGCATCAACGTCACCACTCAACGATTATCGGATCAGGTACGGGTTATTCAGCGCAGTGGCAAGCTGGATAATACCGTTCTTGATAGGATTCGCTCAGAGTACTTACCTTCGAGCCATGCCAATCCTGTCTAGCCTACACAAACATCTACGCTGAATGCACTGCCAATAGGCGGCAGTGCCGTTAGGGAGGAGGATGACATGGCTGATAATGTAAGTACCCAGTGCAATGAGGAGGTAAAAGACGCTTTGGAATGTGCTATTAGGGACTACCGGTACACTCCACTAGATATCAGGCCTCGTCTACCGCGGTTGCCTATGCATAGGCGAAATATAGCGCTGGTAAGTGCTCTTGACTCGTTATTGTCAAACTATTTAGATAATAGCGAGGATCTCGGTGATACGCATTCAATCTTGTACTGTACTGCCGTGGCAGCTTGTCGTATAGCTGGTGTTAGGCTTCTTGAAACTGACACTGCTGTACGACAAAGGTCTGCTGTACCGGCGTGGCAGTGCAGGATTGAGCGGCGTATTGCCGAGGCAAGGGCACTTATTAGCAAGCTAATCTGTTTTAGGGAGGGGAATACACGCCCTAGGGTAATGCGCTTTGTGAAACGGGCTTTTTCGGGTACTAAGATTAGTCCTCAAGATTATATAGCCCGGGTCACAGAGCGCATTGACTACCTAAAACAGAAAGTCTATGCATGGGCAAACCGAATTCGTAGATTTAAAAAACGTGTGGACCGGTACGTCATTAATAGTACATTCCAGAGGGACCAGAGGTGGGTATATAGAAGCTGGGAACGACCAGATCAATGTGTGACTAATGTGCAGCGGCCGGATGCGGACACCACAGCCACGTTTTGGCGTAGCATATGGTCGATGCCCATTGGTCATACCGAAGGCGATTGGATGCGAGATGTCGAACGTGCATGCGAACATATTCCCGAAATGGAATGCGTGGCCATTTCTAGCCAGGACGTTACACAAGCAGTCCGTCCATTATCTAATTGGAAATCTCCAGGATTCACAAATTGTGCAGCTCGCCGTTAGCAAGACGTGAACAACCGGAAACAATATGCCTGAGAGATTCACCGGGCTGGTGACACGCACGGCAAATATCGGTAGTGCCATCCCTCAGGATATATTTCCGGTAGTTATTCGTCTTGATAACTTCGTCAGCAATTGCACAAACAAACCCTTCGGTTTCCCCAAAGAGGTCACCGAAGCGTAGCCAGTTCACCGAGGCTAATAGGTCTACATCGGGTCCATACAGGGCCCGATGGAACCTGCCATGAAGCTCCTTGCTCTGCCATACACGCTTGCGATCATCAGTACTGAGTACTATAGGTATGCGCCAGTTCTCCTTAGCCAACTTGAGCGGGGTGAGTCCATTGTCCACTGTGACAACATCTCGATGCATGTCCACGTTCGCCCGGAGAAAATATTCTCTGAGATTGCACACCTCGCGGTTGTGTAGGGTCTTGACATTCAGAAAGCCACGACCTCCACACTTCCGCGGGATGTACAACCTCATCACGGATGAAC